>JARHVA010003414.1:335000-935000 GCA_037957365.1 Torreya grandis | reverse complement strand
GATAGTGTCCTAGTCTTGCACACAAATCTCCAAACCCTGTTTCAATCGAAATAGTCTAGAATAAGCTAATTTTGATTTTCTCTCTCTCACTACTATTTTTAGAAAAGGTTAAATTAAAATTAAATTTCAAAAATTAGTAGCTTATTTATTGCATATTTTTAAATTATTTATCAATCTAGATCCTTTAACTAAATTAGGAATAAAACCCTAATATTTCCAATATTATTAAAACATACTTTAAAGAAAAGAGAAGTCAAACTAATTTCAATGGGCAAACTAAAGTACACTAATGCATCAAACACAACTAATAAGAGTAACAAAAAATTCCCATATAAGGTCAAGTTCAATGATACTAAAGGGCATAATCAACCTACAATTAATGCAACTTCAAAGGCTCCTCAACAAATAGTTTTGTTAGCACCCCCTTGACGTATTTTTTCACATCTTCTAATTTCTCCAACCAGGGTTTTATAATAGATTTTGGATTGTAATATCATATCTCTCCCTATTATTAAATAAGTTGATCTAAAAAATCCTCTTCAAAAGGTATATGATCAATAGGAATTTTACAACCACCACAGGGCACCAGGACATACAACAAACAAATGCATCAGTTTAAAGCACAAGATATATGACGTAATAGATTTAAATGCTATTGGTCTTGGCACTTCAATTGAGATTCCATCGATAAAGCAAACATAGGATAAAGTATTGAAAATCTTATTAGATTATTTTACATAACATCCAAAATAGGATACAAGGGACACATCAGGGGTTTATTATGCATATCATGCACATCTACCACCAGATACATACAGGGCACCTTCAATTGAGTTACATCCTTTGAGCAACATGATCAGTGTATATAATTCTAAATTTATAGCTAGAACTTCTATCTCTTTCTCAGAGTAGGATATCATGGAGGATGATTCAAATTATGATGCACTATTTATCATAGGTCACATTCATAATCAACCTATTTATAGTGTGCCTATTGACAATGGTTTTAGTCTTAACATGTGCACTTTGACACTACTACAACATTTAGATTATTTAGAGTAGGATATCACTTTGACAGACATAATTATCAATGGTTTTAGTGGGTATATATAGATTTCATTGGGTGAGATAGTACTTACACTACAAGTTAGTCCTACACATATGGCCAGACCATTCACTATATTTCTTAGTGCATGATTTTTTGATATGTTACTTGGTCGACCATGGATTCAAAAACTTAGAGCAGTACCTTCTACAGTTCACAAATGCATGAAATTCATTCATGATAATAAGGTTGTTATAGTCAATGAATTTTTATATGATTTACCACTCCCCACTTTAGATCCATCTACCAGTTTGTAGTCATCAATTTTACTTTCACCATCAGTTTTAGTTTCACCACCAATTTTAGTTTGGCCACCAATTTCAGCTTTTCCTCCATTTTCAATTCCTCTTCTACTTCAGATTTAGACATAGTTGAGGCATCCATCTCTAGTACATATGGTTTATACACCTCCACATTTTAGGAATTATAGACAACTTATAGCTATAATATTCACACCCATAGCAGTTTCATTGAGATCTCATTCATCTACACATAGAGCACATGTTTAGAGAGATTATCCTACTTTTAAATGGGTCCCTAAGATCCCTACAATTTCATCCACTTATCAGAGTTATAGAGGCAACCCACAGTCAGTTTCTACTTTATATATTTGAGAACATTTACAACATATATAGCTTTTAGATCCATAGTCTCAGCATTTTCATTGTGCTTCATGATCACACACGATTCCACTCCCTAATATAGGACACCATGATAGGGAGTCTCGCATGAGACTCATTGATTAGCATCATCTTTTTTATACTTTTATTTCTCCACTTGTATTTGTATGTGGAATTTGAACATGCCTTGTATGTTTGATTTCTAGTTTGAGTGACATGTGCCCATGTTTCTTATTTGTGTGGGCCCTTGGCCACCCTTGTATGCTTCTTGCTTCTTGATTCTTACTTTGTGTGCTTATTTTTTGATTGATTCTCGATTGTTATAATGCCATGATCCATATCATGTATTTTTCTATTCTCTTGGATGTCATGATGGGCATCATGCTTTATCCCTCTAACTAACAACTAACATTTCTAGTTTTAATTCAATTCAAGAACATTACACATGTTATTACATTTTTACATCTATCTAGGCATACCCTTGTTGATCTAACAATATCTCAAATCAAATCATGCTATATCTTGAGATATCTTGTTGATTATCATTATTATATCATGTATATTTCTAGCTTAACACACTTACAGGGGTTCTTCTTCTAAGGATAGTCATTATAGGGTACCTATTCCTACCCTTAGAGGAGGGGGTAACAAATAGGGGTTTTGATACAAAGATCAAATCTCCTATCGATAAAAAAATCTAGTTTTAGAACAATCAAAACTACAACTAGTCATCAAACCATTCAAAATAGACCAGGAAAATAGTCAAAATTCTAGAACAATGATCAGTTTCAACCTAAGACAATAGTGTTAAGGCTAGACTATAGCGTCAAACACCAGGGTGTCCATTTTTAGTTCTCCTATCTAAATAGTATAAAAACTAGGTTTTCTAAAAGTAGATATAAAGGTATGTTCAAATATAGTTTTGCATAATCAAACTAGTTTAGATCAGTAGTTTTTAATATAGTTTTCTTAGAGAATCTAGACATAGGGGACATCATGTGTGGCATGATTGGTTCTCACTTCTAGTTTTAGATACGACTGTTGGTATAAATTGTAGATCATAATCCATGTTTTAAACACCAATGATTGGGGATAGATTACACAAAACTTTTACTTCTTTTCTTTCAATTTTTAATATTATCCAAGCATTCTCAATAGTTGCATGCCTTATTCCATCTACAGGTGGTTGGCATCATTTTGGATTGGGTTTCATACAAGACTAACCTCCACATTCTTGAGTTCTCAAGTGGCTTCCACAAAAGCCAAATTTTCATTTTTGAGTGGCTTTCATACAAGCCTAATCTCCACATTTTTCAAGTTGGCCAACATTGGCCTAGTTTTCAACACACATTCGACTATCCACGCCACATTATCATATTTTTAGAGCACTCATGGGCTTCAAGAGCCATCTCATATGACATACTTATTTATACCAGTATTAGTTTATAGCTTCACTTCATGGAGTAATGATGGATCCAAAGGGCCAACCATTGTATTCTTGAGCCACCTACTCAAAAATATTGGACACACAATCCAAACATTGATTAACATATTCATGATTATCTAGCTTTAATTAGTAGGCAATGATGGAGCCAAATAACTAGCCTTTGAAGTCTTGAGACACTTTCCAAGGAATTGAGCATGCAACTCCATTCATGATATAACTTTTGGTATATCATCATTCAACACATACCCAACACACTTAGTCTTACTCAATATCATAACAGGTTTTGAATTAGTTCATGTACCTAGTGTGGTGTATTTATTCTTTTCTCTTCCTCTCTCTTACCCAAATTTGTGTGTTCTTATTTTATATTGCATACAATAAGAATTGATCTACTCTTTATTTTCCTTTCATAGATTCACACTTGAAAAACATGCTCTCTATGCTCTTCTCAACATTACTTAGCATCACACAAGATTCTTGAGCTCCACCCTTATAGGTATGTTTAGGTAAACTTTCTATTTATCCTTTATCCTAGTATTTTGCTTTGCTACATCACTAGAACAAAGGGGGGGGGAATGTAGTCATATAAAATGCAAAAAATGGTAACTTGAGCATGGATAATGAAACCCAATCCTTAGGTCCCTTTTTCTTGATCTCATGACCCTCATAAACTTGTTTTCATTGATTCTTAGTCATCTTTGGCCTTCCAAACTTGATCCCAACTGAGCCAGGACCCTCTCTTCATGACTAATCCATCCCCTAGGTCTTGTCTACTTAGAAAAATAACACTAAAGTTGGACTATAGCACTGGACCTTAGAATTTCCCCTTTCCAATGCTCATGTCCAATCATAATTTGATCTTAGATTACCATTTTTCCCCAATTCCTCTTGTTCATTGTGTTGGGCTAGTTCAATTTCATCTAACCCATGACCAATAGATCTATATAAAAACCCATTAAAAGATCATTTGAAAAGGGTTGGAAAATATCATTCAAGTAATAAATAATACAAGAAATACCACTCAAGAAATCTTCCCTATTATCTACATATAGCTAGCCTATACACTTGTAAGCCAATTTAAGTCCTTACACCAGCCCCTAGTCATCTCAAGCACACCTAGTTTTAAAATTTCTTGAATTTTCATTCAGTATTTCACCAATCACTCTTAAAGGGAAAACTACATATGGATTGATCCCTCCTCTGAGTATTGGTATGTAGGAAACGTGTCCATACATGGGGTGTGAAGCATGTCTAGTGCATCTTACACACACTAGACCTTTTTCCCTATGTGCCAAAGTTTCCATTAAAGTGTATAAAAGGCACAAACATAGAAAATTAGCTCTATAAGGAGTTTTTTGATAATGAGGCTTCAAAATTTGGTACACAGGCTCACACTAATCAGGTGAATAAAACCCAAAAAGCTTAGATCCTCAGGACAACAACACTAGGGAAGGACTACAACACTAGAGCCCATGGTGTCTAGTTTCAACACTTCTATCCAATCAAGAAATAAAGTTTAGGATTCTATTTGTGATAGTATCCCAAGCTTTCCAATAAATTTCTAGACCCTGTCTTAGTTGGATCAATACAAAATAAGATAAGTTTAAATTTATCTCTCTTACTACTATTTAAAAAAAAGGTCAAATTGTAATTAAATTTCACAAATTAGTAACTTTAATTTGGAATATTATTTACTAATTTTATCCTAACCATACCCTTTTATTATTTAGGAATTAAAATAATTTCCACAAAAATAATAAATTAGTTCTCTTTTATCTTATGATTCAGGATGACTAGACTATATATAGGAGATCTAGAACGTGATTTGGAACATGCACTTGAAACCAAGGCAAAGTTTTAAAATACCAAAGATAAAAATAAAAATTAGAATAAATGGGGTTATAAAAAATCAAATTAAAAATGAAAATCTAAAGATAAATTTAGAGTTAAAAGTAAGATATACTTGTTATTATTGAAAAAAATTGGGACATGTGATTAAATATTATAGGATACTAGTATCTAAGAATCAAGCTAATAAAGAGAAGGAAGAGAATAATTTTCAAGATAAAAAACATGAGTTTCAAGAGCACTAATATTATTTTATCATATGTGTTGTGGGAATATATTATGGAAATATTTTTTTGTCTCTTGATTCAGGTTGTTTGAATCGAGTGATAAGTCACAAAGATGGTTTCAACAAGCTAGATGATCCCTTCAAAATTCAAGTGTAATTAAGAGATGAAATTTCTATCCAAATTTAAGGAAGAGGATGAATTAAAATCATCAAAATTAAAGTTAAGGATGATATAAACTATTTTAATACTTTTGATCATAATTTCACAGGTTATAGTGATGAAATCAAAGCATATAAGTTTTATAATCCTACTAGTAAATCCACAGTTGTTTCTAGGGACTATAAATTCTTGAAAATGAAATGTATGTTGATTTTAATCATGAAATTAAGAAATTAATAAGTGAATGGTTTAATAATCTTCAAATTTATTTTTATGGATTATAAATTAATACACATATTTCTAGTTCAACATGAATAAATACTATCTCTTTGTAAGAGACTAGTCATCCATCTACATCAACACCAAGCAAGAACAAGAATTTGATGAATCCTTATCCAACCAATCAAATGTTGGATAATACATATCAGAGAATAATAAAAAGGTTAAAACATCATAAATATAACTTATTTGATTATGATTATGATGAAAATACAATGTTTGCATTATCATTTATGACTAGTGAACCTAGAAGTTATGCATGATCTAGTCAAAAGAAAGAATGAGTTGATGTTATGAAATTCAAGATGGATTCAATTGAGAGGAATAATGCATGTAATTTAGTTTAAATTAATTTAAATAAAATTTTAATTTATTCAAAGTGTGTCTAAAAAACTAAGGTTAAAAGCGATGAAACAATTAACAAGCTAAAAGCTAGACTATTTTCAAAAGGGTTTGCACAAACATATAGGGTTGACAATGATGAAACATATGCACTTGTGGTAAATTAAGATACTATAAAACTAATTATTATTTTAAATTATTTTAAATGATTTAAAATACATAAAATGGATGTCAAAATTAAATTATTAGATGGAGTGATTTAAGAAGAAGTATGTGTGGGCAACCATAAGGTTTTGAGGTAAAGGGTAATTTTTTTTGGGTATATAAGTTGAAGGAGGCTCTTTATAGGTTGAAGCAAGCCTAAAAGATCTTGTTAATAAATAATTCACATCTATTTATTATATCAAGTATTTTTAATAACTTAAAATAAAACAATCCTTACATATAAGCATATAATTATAATGTTTATATATTTGTCTCTATGAAGATGACTTGATCTTTATAGGTAGCTCTATGGAGATGTTGAATAGATTCAAGAAAGATATGAAATCATAATTTGAGATTAATGATATTGGAATTATTAAGAACTTTATTGACATGTAATTCCATAAAAATAAAGATGAAGTATTCATTTTTCAAGCCAAGTATGACCAAGACATGCTAAATAAGTATAATATTCAAGATTCAAAACCCACATACACTCTAATTATAAGTGGAGAAAATATTATGAGGGAGGATGAGAGAATTTCAAACGATGAAAATAATTTTATATTAATGGTGAGGTTTGATTTATCTCACAATGATAATACCTGACATTAGCTATGAGTTTTCACTAGTTTTGAGATTTATGGGTAAACCATCACTCAAGCATTTGCAAGTAGTGAAGAGATTTTATAGATATGTAAGAGGTACTTATAATCATGGTATTCATTTTAGGCTAACAAGTTAATTATATTTAATTAGATACATGATTGGTGGAGGATATATTGATGACAACAAGTCAAATTTAGGTTATTGATACACACTTAGAAGTGGATTGGTTTATTGATTTTTAAAGAAACAAGCTACAATTGTATTATACTCTATTGAAGTTGAATATACAACCCTTACATCAGATTGAAAATAAGGATTATGGTTGAGAAGACTCTTAGATGATTTCAAAGAGGCTCAAATTAAGTCAATATATCTTTTTGTGATATTAAAGAACATGGTTGAGAAGAATTAAGGAGATGATAGGCATTTCACCTCTTTGCACTAAAGGGGAAATATTGAGTATGATCCCAATACAAGCACTTGAGTTATATTTTTATAATTATTTTATTTTGAGTTTCTAATGTGTTTAGGAATGATATTTAATTTATTTGTCTTTAATTAATATTTTTTCATTTTAAACACTTTTTAGTGATTTTCTAAGAAATAGATGGAACGTCCAATCAACTCCAATTCATTATTTGAGTACTTGAATGAGTTTCAAAAAGGTGGAAAATACTTTTAGTGTTGTTTAAGTGTAATTAATGTTATATTATGTATTTATCATGTTTTCTAGGCTATATCTAGGTATTTCATCTTTTTTCTAGTTTATATTATGTGAATATTTATTCCACATTGCTTAGTTATGCTAGTTTTTAGCTTTGCCTTGCCTATTTATGCAAGGACTTCCTATTTTACTAACATGTGTTATTCTAAATACTATATGATTTGCCTTGTCTTTGCATATCATGTTTGTAGCTTTTTTGTGTGATATTTTTATTTTTAACTATTCAAAATTTTAGGTTATTGGAATGTTTTTCCTATTCATAACATGGTACTAGAGAATTGGAGAGTTGCAACCATCCATTATCTTTCAAAATTTTAGATAATTCTATTTATTTTGAAAGCTTCTACTTCCAAGGAGACTACATGCTTATCATTTTATTCCTTATTTGAATAAATTAGTGTGGAGGTCTTAGTATTTTCCTTGCATTGGCAACAATCATCCTCAGCAATTTTTATCCTTAGAAGGAGAGTGTTTGGGTTTGAAGATTTGGACAGTGAGGAGAGAGAAGGCTTTCTTAGGCCTGTGCTTTATAGATCTAACATTTTTTTGGATGAATTGAGTTTTAAATAGTTTTGGTAAGGTGTTGGAACCTTTTGAGGAAGCATTGGAGGTCTGCCAAAATGTGAAAGGAGGATGACATAGTTCTAACTAGGCATTTGAGTGTGGACTTGGATTGCACATTTTATCCCCTTTCATTTTTCAAGAGAAATCAGGCTAGCAATGTTGAAGAGGCATTTTTAGACTACACAAGATAAATTTATAAGTGGAAATATCAACCTTATATTTTGGAATTGGTGTAGAGCATCATTAAGATTATCAGGATTACACATTTCTTAAAGAGGCATTGGAAACACCTATCTTGGATTGCATTGTCCTTTGTGGTGAAGAATGGGAATTTTTTTAATGGAGGATCAGATCTGAATTCCATTTTTTATAGACTTGGTATCTAGTGCATTCTTTCTTTTGGATGGCATGGTAGCTATGTGGAGGTTTTGTCTTTTATAGGTGGCATCCTTCTTTGGCAAGTAGCATTTTGACAAGGTGTTAGAGGACAAGCTTATGAGGTCCACACTCAAGGAACCTTACTTGGAGTCCATTTTTTCTTCAACCACTTTCTAGGTGAAATAAAATAGTAAATCCACTTTATATCCTCTCAACATAGTTGTAAATTCATTATTTTTTCTTTAATCTTATATTTCTTCCTTACGAGGAAGTCAGTTTTACTTGCATGCACATAGGGGTCACCCAACTAGTTATTTTTCACTTTGGTTTGATTGAAAAAATTCATGGATAAATTATTATTCCAATGAATGGTTGGAAGGCTATCTTCATTTTTAATTTAGTCACTAAAATCAGGTTTTAGTTTAATTTTTAATGTTTTTGACCTATTTATGGGAATTTGTAAAGCCTATATTTTTTGAACCATAACTCAAAATTGAGTTTCATATTTTTAAAAAGTGTATAGTTTTAAATTATATATCCATTAGTTTCATCAATTTATAAAAACTCATTGATTTTATAAAGTGCCAAAATTGGGGGGGGGGGTGTGTCCTTAATATAATCTTTTGGGGGGTCGTCTCAATGTCGATTTATGCATCTTTTTGCATTCTTTTTGATCTTTGGTGATTCATTATCATAACTTATAATTTTGGTATATTGTGAGACTTTGAATATTCATTGATTTTATAAAGTGCCAAAATTGGGGGGGGGGGTGTCCTTAATATAATCTTTTGGGGGGTTGTTTCAATGTCGATTTATGCATCTTTTTGCATTCTTTTTGATCTTTGGTGATTCATTATCATAACTTATAATTTTGGTATATTGTGAGACTTTGAATACACATAATTACCATATATGGAGACATAGAATGGAAACAATTATTAAACATAAAGGATTATGGTCCCTAATGCTTGAAAATAAACTATAGGTCACAAGAGAGTATAAATTTTTTTTGCACCAATGTAAGTTTGATGAGTGTATGGGTTTTATAGGGACTTATGTGAGTGATAGTATATTGTTTCATTTAAATGGTTGTAATACTCCATTTAAAATGTGGAATAAACTAAAGGGTTTATTGGAAAAGTAGATCACATGAGAGCAATTCAGCTTGAATTGGAGTTTACTTCACTCAATCCTAATGACTTTTCTTTTATTGTAGACCACCTCACTAGGTTTAAGAATTTGTTGACATAGTTGAAGTGGAGTGGAAGAGATAATAAATATGAAGATTATGTGTTCTTGATTCTATCCAAGTTAAGTGGTCCATTCTAAATATTTGCTTCTACCTTTTTCTCTAGCATGAATGCCTTATGTGCCACATTTAAAATCCCTGATTTAGAGTTGTTTTGTGAGAGACTTACTAGGAAGGAATCCAAATTATCTCACCTTGAGTTTACACCTCTCAAAAATAATTATTAGCACCACACCCTAATAACAAGGGAAAAATAAAGATTAAAAATAAGAACACTCCATCTCCATCTCAAAGTGCACCTAAACCCAAAACTAACACATCTAAACCTAAATCATCTTCCAAATCCAAGAATAAGTCTAGCCTTTTTTGATCCTATTATGGGGGGACTGGTCGTGAAGAGTCTAGGTGTTTTAAGAGAATAAAAGCCCTAGAGGATGCCATTAGGAAATAAATTATTAATATCTCCATTCCATCTCCATCTCATGAGCATGAAAAAGTACTTAATGTTATTGGGAGATTATAGTCACTTGCTTCATATAGTTGGGTTTAGATTCTGGTGCTTCTCACTATATGGCTTTTTCTAAGGAGTCTTTTGATTATCTTGGTTTGAGTTCTACTTACAAAATTAAGGTTGGATATTCTTTATTTATTTCCATTAATGGGAAGAATGACATATAACTATATGGTGGCCGTGTCAATGATACATTATATGTTCCAAACATCACCACCAATATAATTTTAGTTTATCAATTTTTCCATTTTGATCAGTATAAGACAATGAATTTCACACCATAGGGTATTGAAGTTTGAGCTTTTTTAGAGCCTCACATGCTTATTGCACAGGGTGTTATTGATCATAGTTCTTGAATCTATTATTTTGATGGTTTTGATGATACTCATCCTCTAGGGATGTGTTTGGTTTCTCATGAAGATTCTGAGAGTAGGCTTTGGCACGAGAGATTTGGACATCTCAATTACAAATATTTGAATTAGTTGAATACTCAAGGTATGGTAGATGGTCTTCCTAAAATTTTATGTCTTGATGGAGTTTACCCTGGTTATGCATTAGGAAACAACACCAAGATATGTTTCTTAAGGGTATGTCCATGAAATATTCTTCACCACTTGAGCTTGTACATATTTATTTTATGATCTTTCCTACTCCTTATTTAAATGGACCTAGGTATTCACTTACCTTTGTTGATAATTTCTCAAGGCATGCTTGGGTTTATTTTATCAAGTATAAGAGTGGTGTTTTTGCTCACTTCAAAGTCTTTAAGGCTTCGGTTGAGAAATAGTCTTCTAATTACATCAATAATCTTAATAAAAATAATGGGGGGAGTACTTTAGTCAAGAGTTCTCTAATTTTTTGGTAGATCATGGTATTGTTCACCAACATTATATTTCACATACTCCATAATAGAATGGCTTAGTAGAATGGAAGAACTAAACTTTGAAAGAGAAGGTTAACTCCATGCTGTATTCATGAGATTTACCTCTTATCTATTGGGCATAGGCATTTAATTATGAAAATTACATTTAAAATCACACACCACATAGAGAACTTGAGAATTTGACCCTAGAGGAGGCTTGGTTTAGAAACTTGATGTCTCATTTTTTCAAGTTTTTGGGAGCCATGCTTAGGCATTTGTACTAAAGAAGAAAAGGAAAGCATTATATAAGAAGATAAAACCCTTGATCTTTGTAGGATATTAAGAAGACAAGAGATATTTGCATCTTTTAGATCTTAATACTCATGATGTTCTTTCTTAAACTCATGTACAATTTAATGAACACTTCACATCTCATGATTCTTCATCTTCTTCTATGCTTTGTTCTTCTTCTTTTGATGATTCATCACTTCTTATTGAAGATTCATTATTTGAGGAGCCAGTTTAGGAGGTCCCTAAAGAGGTTATAGATGTTGAGGATCCTATTCCCACTGATGTTTCCACTATACCATTTTGGGCTTGTACTATAGTTTCTAAGGTAATACCATTCATACAATATATTCCACCCACTAAACATAATCATGCACATTATATAAGTACTAAACTTTTGTGTTAGGCATTATTTGGGGATCCATAGTCTTTTTCATAAGATCATGAGATAGAGGAGTGGGATGATGTGATGACAAATGATTATTCTTATTTGATGAAGAATCATACTTGGGATTTGGTATACATCCTAAGGGAAGAAATTTTTTAAGGTGGAAGTGGGTATACCACACCAAGTATGTAGATGATGGGTCCATTGATAATTATAAGACATGTCTTGTTGTAAAGGGGTTATCACAAGTCAAAGGTATTGATTAATCTAAGACTTTTACACCCATTTATAAGATGGATTTTTTTTTCTTATACCTTATCTTGATATATTATAGGGGTAGCCAATGTATCAGATGGACATTAAGAGTGCCTTCTTTCATGAAGATTTATAAGAAGAAATCTATATGGAGTATCCTACTCAGTTTATTTATGATTCTTCTCTTGTTTTTTGAATTTGAAGGTCTCTTAATGATATCAAACATGTCCCTTAGGGTTGGTATGAGCAGATGGATTATTTTCTTCTCTACTGGCTTTGTTCGATGCCACTCTGATTCCATAGTTTATATCTAGCATATTATGGAGGACATTGCTATACTGGTCTTGTATGGTGATGATATGGTTCTCATAGGCAACTCCTCTTCTTAGATTTAGGCTATTTAAAAGGTACTTTCAACATAGATTATCATGAAAAATCTCAATCTTTTTCACTTATTCCTTGGTTTGTATATTTTGCAGTCAAATTCAAGGATTTATTTGATTCAACAAAAGTACACCCTTGATCTTCTTCAATGTTTTGGCATGGATGATTGTAATCCAAGTCTGCTTTTTCAATCTGGAGTCACTCTCACTTCTACCTGCACTACTCCACTTTGTGATCCTATATTTTTTAGGTATATGGTTAGGAGTGTTATGTATTTGACCTATACTCACCCCAACATTTTATTGGTAGTTGGGATTGTATCTATCTTTACACATGCTCCTCATAATAGTCATTGGCTGGATTCCAAGAGGATTTTATGATATATATGAGGCACTACCCATTTTAGATTACACTACACTAGGCTTCTACTCAGATGGTTGGGTACACTAATTCAAATTGGGTATGTTATCTTGATGACAAGTGTTCCACTTATGGATACATATTTTGTTTAAGTTCTTCACCTATTGCTTGGGTGTGCAAGAATCAATAGGGTATTAAACTTTCATCTACAAAAGCTGAGTATAGGGAAATATTTATAGTGATTCAATAGGTTATTTGGATTAATAAGTTATTGATAGAGTTTGACTTCATGTAGGATTCACCTATTATACTTTGGTGTGATAACCAGAGTACAATTCATATATCTCACAACCTAGTTGAGTACTAGCAAACCAATAGAATTGAGGTATATATGCAATTCATCTGTTAGCACATTCATGATAAATTTATTATCTTGGATTACATTTTGACTTAGTAGTAGGTTACAAACATCTTCATGAAGCATTTTGAATCACCTCATTTCCTTGAATTATGTGGCATGTTTGGGGTTTCATAAGTTGTCCTTGGGGGTGTTTATGAGGACATATTCCTTATTATTCATGGATATATATTATACATGAGTACCTTATCAGGTTTAGTTTTTGGGATTCATACTATGGATATGCCACTATATCTTTTTTTTGGCTATTGTTATCCCCTAGCTTTACTTTAGGGGGGGTGTTAGAGTATGTATTTCTCATATTTTCTAAGATATATCTAGGTATTTCATATTTTTAATTATTTTTATTATGTGAGGATTTATCTCACATTGATTAGTTATACTATTTTTTAGTTTTACCTTGCCTATTTATGCAAGGGATTTCTATTGTACTAGCATGTCTTATTCTGAATAATATATGATTCGCCTTCTTTTTGCATATCATATTTGTAACTTATTTATGTGATGTTTTTGTTACTAATTATTTACATCCTTGGGTTATTGGAATGCTTTTCTCATTCCTAAAAATTAAAGTGTATTTATTATAATCTATATTTTTAGGGAATTTGGGATGCCATGGTTGGGTAGATTACATGATTTGGTGACTTATCGAGCAAGGCTTATTGCATGTTGACCTTGTCTTGAACATGACTTAATCTTATTTGATTTAGTATACTTTTATTTATCTTAGAGTATAACTTCATAAGTCTAATTATATATTAATTAATTTTAAAGTAAAAAATTTGTATCTAGTTTTTAAATTATGTTTTTCGTGAACTTGGCATGCAATTTATCTTGTAATAAGCTAGTTTTAAGTTTTATTTATTAATAAAGAATTGTGCACAAGTGTATCACAATAATTCATTTTGAAAATTAATGATGCATATTATTATCTCTAATTTTTTTTGTATATATTCACAAAGGAAAACTATGAAACTTAAATTTTTAGTTTTGAAGCTATTTAGTATAGTTTTTTGTCAACAAATTCACTTATAACACTAATCTGACAAGTAGTAATTCTGGGACAATTTTATTGACACAAATTTAATTATATATATATATATATATATATATATATATATATATATATATATATATATATAATTTTAAATCCTCCATACATTAAAACCTATAGGAACCATATATATTCATTCTAAAATATTCATATCTAATATGCACTATGCCAAAATATTCGGATCCAATATGCACTATGTATTTTTGCAAGTTTAGTGTTCACAATTTTCTATAAATAAATTGGTAAATTATTTTACAAAGATCATTCAATTGAATGTATGCTATTTAAGTGTTTGTCTAATGATTTTACACATATTAGATTCCATGTCATGTGGAATAATGGAAAGTTTAAATTGATTGTGTTTGGACACATGTTTGTTACCTTTGATTAAACAATGTCAACATGATGTGGGAGCATCCAAGGCATATAGGTAATCTTACATCACCAAAATAGGTATGTAGTTTTATTTATTTTCAATAAAGAGTCTTAGGGAAAATTTGTCTACTTAATCATAGTTATCAAGTTAAATTAGAGGGTTCATATAGTTTTATTAGTTCACAGTGTTCATAAAATCACATAGATTTCATTTTAGATCACCTAGTCACATAACTATGTCATAACTCTAATTTTATTTATGGGTGTTCACCTATATATCCTTTACAATATAAGTTAAAATTTTCATAAGGCCACATATTCTTAGGTCTAATGGGATCACCCTCAAGTATGAATGTTCTTTGGAAACCCATAATATACATATATATTATATATGTGTTCATGGTAGCCTTATATTAAAATCCTCCAAGTATCAAAGTGATTTCACTAAGTCTTTTTTGAAAACTTGAAGACAATCATAAGTTGATTTAGTATTCATGGAGACCACTGAACCCATTAAAATTATAAGTCAGATTTAATATTTTAAAGGGTCCATAGAACTCTTTAGATTCATGCATAGTGTCATGGGATGCTATTATTGGAAATTTAAAATTTAAGATCTCATTCATATGTCCACATCCTTATAATTCTCTCATAGATTAGTCAAACAACCACGTGAGTTCAAAATCCTAGGATTAAGACAAGTGTCATAATCATGGCCTACATAAGTCACGAGTCAAAGGTGGGATCTCTTGATGGATATTTGATAATTTATTGATATTACCATGGGTATATGGGAAAATACTTGAATTAAGGGGAACATTTGAACCCTTTAAGTAGAGGCCCCAAGATCAAACAACATGACATGATCATGTGAACAGATGGTCATAATTTTAAATTGGTCACAACACTATGCCACAACATATTGGATTTTAAGAGGCCATAAATTACATTTGAAACCACCATTCATGTCATTATTCATCTCTTTGGAAAGATGGGAATTAGATGTTTCAATCAACAGTGTCCATGTATTAAAATCTCATGAATAAATTATTCACGAGAAAAAAGATCAATAAGTCATTTATACGATGGTTCAATTATATCTAGATTAATTGAGAGAATTTTGAGGATGATAGAGAGTTGGGAACTGGAGGGATAACATAGATCATGACCATGAAGAAGGGGTTCCCCACTTGGAAGATGAATGTTTGTGAAAACTAATATAAAATGTCTTGATTTGATAAAAAGAGATGAGCCATAGATTAGAGAGGAGCCAAAATAGAGATTTGAGAGAGGTCTCAAAGATAAGGTTTTAGATTATGCAACAAAGAGTGATTGTAAATCTAGAGAGTCTTATAGACATAGAGAATAGAGTAGCCAATATAGAGTCACTGTGAATTTAAATGCCATAAAGGCCTATTTTCATTTAATAGGAAAGAATGCATGTTATTTTCTATTGTGTGACTCTAGTTTCATGAACAAGGGTATCCCTTCATTAGGATCCCATGTTATTACTAAGCCATGTGGTATCAGAGTAGAGGTTTTTAATCCCATTAATAATTATTTTCAACATTTTTGTGGGTAGAAAACAAAAGAGGATAAAAAGGACATATTCCAATAGAGAATAGGTGTTATGTAGAATGTGTCAAGAGATACCTTATACTACAATGAGTTTTTTAAGTGAAGAAGAACCATGTGATAAGTTGTGATATTTTTTTGAGTTAGTTACAAGTTATGAAAAATAATCTTGAATTTTTTTTAGGTAAAAGAATTTTTTTGTAAAGGAGATAATTTTGTGAAAAAGAGAGACATTCTTGTTTGAGTCTAGTTTAGGTTACAATAAAGAAGCCTAGTTATGTTAGAGAAATTTGTGAAATATAAGATTGGATGTGAGAGAGAATAAGTTTATTGCAGGTGTGTGAGAATTCATGCAAGTGTGAATAAAGTTATGAAATGGATACCATTGTATGGGTCTATATTTGGTTATGAAATATAATCCTGCTTGAGTTGGTTGTAAGTTGTGAAAGAGAATCCTATTTGTGAAGAAGAAATGGAAAATAAAATTGGTAAAGAACTAACCAAGTGTATAAAACCTAGCAAAAATGTTGAAGTACATCCAATGGATATTGGATGTGATGGAGAAATGACAAGTAAATAATCAGGCTCATCAAATTATAGAGAGAAGCAGCCTAAAGTCACCCACCATATATATAAAATAAATGATGATGAAGATGGTGTCAAGGATGGATTCCATTGAGAAATAAGTTCTCATTAGAGGAAAAATATTTACAAAGGTTAAAATGGAAGAAATAGGTAATTATATTGAGTATACCCTTATATTTTTAAGTAGATAAAATCCTTAAATAATTTTTGAATTGAGTACAAGACTTATAGATTCTTTTAAAAAGTGAGATTATTGTAGATCCCAGAAGATTTAAGGTTTCACATGCTATAATGTGTGGTAATGCATTTGAGTGTTGGAGATATCTCCAAGAGAGGAGACTAGAAGGTGTGAAGAAGAAAGTGAGAGAATGGGAATTCATGGTTTCTAAATTATAAAAGTAGATTATGCATCCCTAATTTCATAAATGATGGTGGGAAGAAATTCAAATTGTAAGGCTATAGAAAAAAGAAGAGAAGATTGAATTAATATATAATAATGAATAAGAGTTTCCTAGTGAGAAACATATTTTTTTTTGAAAAATAATAAGAGGTGAGAGAAATTAAAGTAATTCTCTTAGAATAAGATATGGAGAAAATATCCATACAAGGAGATAGAGAAGTAGAGTTGTCTATGAGACAACTTGAGGTTATTCTAGACAATAAAGAGAGTACAAGAGGTTATGAACCAACATTGGAGAGAAAGATGGGGGATTTTTAGCCTATGGGGCATGATTTCTTATCAAAAAATAATAAGGGATAATAAATTATAGTGATGGAGTTACAAATATTTGAAGATGCATTACCCAAAGAGGAAAATAATGAGAAAGGTAATGTTGAAGAGCTTATTTTATCTAACATTTATTTATGGGAAGGTCTTAAATAATCCATACACCATAAGGGGGAGGATTAGTGTAATATCCTCTTCAAATAGGGAATATAGAAACACAAAAAATTCTGAACGAAGATACAATCTTGCAGAATAAATTCAGATAAACAATAAACCACAATAAATCTCTTAACTGCCAATCAAAGATCTTATTATTCATCCAGATGATTACAATAGTTGTCCTCTGTCATGCATATATAGAATATGAAAATACAGTCTTAAAACCCTGATTCCTCTAGCAAACTGGAAAGAACCTTGGGTCTATGCGTGTCTCGGCCTGTTGTGTCAAAAACACAGTCACCGTCGTCGGTCGATATACTGCCGACGTCGGTCACTGTGGGTCCTTCTCTGCCGACGTCGATCTTCAGTTGGCCGATGTCGGTCACTGGGATGCCGATGTCGGTCTCTATGGATCTCTTCCTGCCGATGTCGGTCTCTGTGCGAATCTGTACTGATCTGTATGGACTTCGTATGACCGCCAATAAAGTACAACACACTCTGATAGCTGAACAACCTGATCTCAAGATATACGATTCTAATATAGAAGATCTCTATCTGTATAATTTATTGAATAAAAAACTAATCAAATAAATACCTGAATTATTGTGATAACTTTTGAGTGAAGTTATCTCTCAAAATCCCTGAAATACTATGATAACTTCTGTGTGAAGTTATCTCTCAAATCTGTAAACCTCTGTGATAAATTCTATATGAATATATCTCTCAATTTGGCAATAGATCAGCTGATATTTCATAGCCTCTGAATCGCACACAATGAAGAGTTGACGTTCTCCACTGCAGATGGAATCCTGGAGCCTTGGCTCAGTCTTCTCAGGGAAAACCCTTAGCAAAATCTGTCTTCAAATCAATAATAAATTCATGAATTCAAACTCTCTCCCATGAGAAACTCTTATACCCTTCCAAAGGTGTGCTTGCTAAAATTAGACTTCCTCAAATTAGAACTTGGGGTTCTTAAATTAGAATTCCTCAAATTAGAACTTGGGCTTCTTAAATTAGAAATGGGGTCTTAAAATTAGACCAATTAATTAATAATTAATAATTAATTAATATCTAATTTAAAATTAGACCAAATAATTAATTAATTAATATCTAATTTAAAATTAGACCAAATAATTAATATTTGATTAAATCCAATCAAATATTAATATCTCCCTAAATACATGTCGGATCCTCGAACCGTCTGAAGCTGGTGAATCAGGGAGTGATTCTACACATGACCACATCAAAACAAGGGTGCTCTACTGCATGTCAAATATCCCTAAATAATAGGAGCTCAAGCCCAATGTGTCTGAAATAACCTGAATGAGAGCCAACTATAGGAATTCTGTAAATCAAAGCCAAGCCAATCTCCATCATGACCCTCTATCCATCCAATCAGCCTACGAAGTTCGCATAATAGGCTAATCATCAAGCCTGTCAATGTCCACGAAAAAGGGGACATGACAATTAGTATGAGAATATTATACCAATTTAAAAATAAAACTTTCTCCATGTATCAACCATGTTTAGATAAAGAAGAGAAGATGAGGAAAACATTCTCCATCTTAAGATATGGGTGGTGAATGAGAAGATAGTATGACAAGTCCTTGAATTCTCAAGAGAAAATGATCCAAATATTCTTTGGATAAAAACAAAGGAATCATGTCACCCAATTTAAATATATGAAAATGATATCAAAGTTGAGGTTATTGCAACAAAGTGAACAAGAGAAGATAAGAATGTGTTGTTTCACAACCACATGAGTAATGAAGATATGAAGCATGCAATTCAAAATTATGAACTTAAGGAAGAATGTGAAGAGGAAAAACTAATTCATATATTAAAAAAAACATGTGAAGAAGCTAAATAAAAAGAAGTAAAATGCAATCATCCTAGAACTGATGAAAATAAGATAATAAATGAAGAAAAAGAGAAAAAAATGTCACAAGAAAAATTGAGTACTAATATAAGGAGCATGAAGATTGATAGAGGCTTTGAGAAGCCCATGTTTTATGAGAATAAATATAATAGTGTGAATATAGAGGAGACATATATGGGGACTATTAATTCTCATTTTTTTCAACTAATTTGAAATTTTAGTTTATGTGCAGGTGCAAATATTGAGAGAAAGGAGGAATTTAAAGATGCCTTCTAAGATGAATAGAGTGGTCTATTGGATTTCACAAGTTGGGAAGAAGAAGGTTATTTTAATACATTTGAAAATAAACAATCCATAAGAGAGATGGTGGTGGAAAGATAAGTACAAGAAATAATGGCAACAATGAGGAAATAAGAGTTGTAAATAATAACGATTGGAATGAGGGAGAATTCAATAGTAGGTTGGATAGTTAGAGTAAAAAACACAAAATGTGGAAAACATAAGGTGAGTTAAATCCCATGGAAGAACATAATATGAAAGAACAAGAATCATGGTGGAGGATGTGAGATAGAGGTGGGTTTCAACCCACAATAATGTTGAAGAATAAAAAAATAAGTATTTGGGGGATGTAGTTGGACTATGGTGGGTATAATTACATAATAGATAATAAATTGAAAAGAGATAAGTAGGAGAGAGTTAATTTTAACCTAAAAATAATATATAAATGGAATAACAAGCATAAAAATTAGATGAGATATTTGGTGTGTTGGAAGGGAGAGTCATGGTCATTAGTCTCAATGGAAAAAAAGTGTCTTTTCTAGTTATTTCTTCCATGTGAATAATATCTAACATTTTAATTACTTTGGGAATTTTATGTAGGATCATTAAAGGCATATGGGCAATATTGCATTTCCAAAAATAGTTGGTATTTTTATTAGTTTTCAATAAAGAGTCTTAAGAAAAATTTATAATTAGATGCCTCATGTTAAATTAGAGAGTTCATGGAGTTACAGTTGTTTAAAAAGGTCGAAGGATTACATGAATCATATTCAAGATCACTTTTTCACATTATTATATTGAAACTCTAAGTTTTTTTATGGGTGGTCACATTAATATCCTTTGCAACATAAGTTGTAATGTCCACAAGGCCACATAATCCAAAGTCTGACAAGATCACCCTCAAGTATCTATGTTCATTTAAGATGAATCATACACATGTATTAATAATTGCCTTATTTTAAAATCCTTTAAGTATCAAAGTGATCTTACTAAGTCTTTATTACAAACCAAGCAAAAATCCTAATTTAGATTGGATATTCATGTAAACCACTAGACCTAACAAAGTTATAAGTTAGGTTTGATATTTTAATGGGTCTAAATAATTATTGGGATTCAAATAGGATATTATGGGATGAGAGTATGGTGAACATCAAGTTTAAACTCATATTAAAATTTTACACAACCTTAGGATTCTCCCATGAAGCATTCAGGTAGTTTCATGAGTTTGGGATCCTAGGATTATGAAAAGTGTCACAATCACATGCTATGTAAGTAGTAAGTTAATGGTGGGACCACTTAAAAAATTCATGATTATTTATTTATATTTCAATGGTTTCATGAGGAAATAATTGGATCGCAAGGATAATTTGAGCCTATTAAGCAGAGACCTTAGGATCATGCCACATTGCATAATTATGTGAAATAATGGTCATAATTTTAAATTAGTCACAACATAGTGCCACAACACAATGAATTTATAATAACCATAAATTCCATTTGGATCACCAATCTAAATTCACTATGTCTCATTGGAAATATTAAGATGAGAGTTTTTAATTAGTGTTAACATAGGATTGCAATAGGGGAGATTAGTATTGTGTTAGTGAATAAAACAAATCAATTAAAAACACACTAAACTAACACCCTAAGCCTATCTCAAAGGAGGAGTTTAGTTAAAAAAAAATGGAAAACACAACTAAACCATGAAAGAAAGACCTTCCTTCTCCTTGGATGATCCAAAATGCTTGTTGTAGTGGTTTGCTTGATTTGTGCTCATGAAATCTGTATCAATGAAGTGTGGCTACCTCTATCTCTCGTTAACACCTTGTTTGGATTTAACTTGGCTTGGCTTGGATTGGATCAACATTTGGGAATTATAATACTAAGATGGAATGATTTTGAATGCATTTTGGCATTATAAATTTGGCATAAAAGAACTTAACATTCAACAGGCAAGGCCTCCTATTTATAGATTTTTGGAATGGTTTAGAATCAACCTGAACTATCCATCTCAAGATGAAGATGTGTGGCTAAGGATTAATTCAATTATGTAATTAAAATTCATAAATAGGCTCATAAATATTTTGGATAGAGGGGCATTAAATAGGCATGGAGGGTCTTAATGAGGCATGGGAGGCATTAATTCAAATATATGTGACATTTATGGCTTGTGGATGCTACCCCATAAGATGATATCATTTGATGATTCAGTTAATGAAAATAAATTTCTAAAAATAAATATTCAAAAATTTCCATGGAAAATTAGCTTAAGATATTTATTTGGTTTAATTATCCTTAAACATGATTAGTCAAATTTAATGCAAAACCTTGGCAATTTATGCACAAATTAATCAAATTGGTCAAAATATCATATTATTGGATTGAAATTTGACTGGAATAAAATAGAAAGTCAATCTTATATGTTTGGAACCATTATCCCATTTAGGATGTTGTCAATGAAAAATAACAAAGGAACATGTCTTGTACAAGAAATTTGATAGAAAAGAGCAATCCAAAGCACCCAGGTGCAAAAATGTCATTTTGACTCAAAATGGTTTGATCAAAGTTAGCTACTTCATAAATTTAATTACCCCATTTAATGATAATCTATCCATAATCAACACTTGAATATATCAATTTCAATTCATTTAATGTGTTTTAGTATTTTTGGACAAATTGTACATTTTGATGGAAATTGGTGAAAATTTTGATTGATGGGCATTGGTGGCCAAATTTAGGTGTCTATAGTTTGCCCTTGTTTGGAAAGATGTTGCAAACCATAGGAAAATTAATGTATTCTCAAATAATAAGAGATGTCTTATATTCCAAAAAGAAGATGATGGTTAAAAAAAAAGCTCCAAAGAGTGTTTGGGAAGCCTATGATGATGCCCCCTCGAGGGAGTGGCCATCACATTTGTTGATGGAGGTTCATCAAAAAAGAAGTAAGAAGAAATATGGAATTAACCCATGGTTGAGATTAATCTAAATGAGAAAATGATTGCATGCATTAATTTAAAAAGGATATTGATTTTCCCAAAGGTAGTTATAATCAAGAATAAAAGTTGAAATAATGATTTGCACATAGGCAGTTATAATCATTAAGGGGACCTGGATTGTTTTATAAAGATGATTGTGCCCCAATTAGGGCTGATTAACAAGCATAAATCAAGGATATAACCTAAAATATAGATTAAATATGAGTGAGCACAAAGTGATGAAAAATATGAATAGAAGAATAATATTGATCAATAAAAATGATTCAATTGTACCTACCAATGAGGAGATGCTCATCCTTATTAGCTATAATACAAATAGAATGGTTAATGGGTTGATTTTATAAAGGGTGGGAGGATTTTCCAAGGTGCCAAGGAGAAATTTCTATGTCTCCATTACTTGTAGACCTTCTGGAAGCTAATTTTTGCTATGGCATGTGATGGTATGCATCCTGATAGAACACCATGAAGACTATCCCAAAATATGCGTAATTATTGACTCCCAATCTAATAAATAATTGAAAACAATGTACCAATGATAAAAACCATGATGACAATGTTGACGCATGAATATGGATAGACTCAAGAATATTGTGCACAAGAAATCATCCAATGCATACATATAGAACGAGTCGAGGCAAGAGTGCTAAAAGCAAACAAATAGGCAAGAAAACAAACAAACAAACAAAGAAACACATAGAAAACACATAAATAGAAAAAAAAATTGAAAATAAACAAATAAATAAAAATCTCAAAAACAAAATCAAAATAAATCATCCTAATAATGACCATGCCCTATTAGGGTGAATCAAGGATAACTGACTAGGCTTAGATAGGAAAAATGTTTTTGTTATTTGAAATATTTGAATGTTTTTAGAATTTTGAGGTCATTTGATTAAGAATGACAAGATACATGATTGTAAAATGGTGAGAGTGTTTGTCTTAGGTTTCTCACAAAATGATGAGAGCATGGATTAGGGGGACTAAGGTGACCTCAACATAAATTGAGCATGATCTACATAGTCCTGAAATGATGTCAAGTCATAGTAATTCCATCCATAAAAAAGGTGAAGAAAAACCAACTAGGTCCCAACAAGTTCTCTTATCCGGTAAATGGCCAATCAAATGAAAATAATAATAGCAAGGCGAGATGGCAATGCATGATAAACAAATGTTTTCCCTAGTTTACCCATAGGTGGTTATAACTAGGATACAATGGCATAGATCAATGATACTAATTTACCCATAAGTAGTTATAATTAGTAGCAAGACCAGTGAAACACTGATTTACCTATAAGTGGTTATAATCAGGCTCACATAAACCACCTTTGATATAGGATGAAAAATGAAAGATATCATGCTAGATCAACTATCACACTAATTTCATAGATTGTCATTGAAACATGAATTTGATTGATTATTTAAACTTGATTGGAATCCTCTCATAAAAGGTGTATGAAGAACCAAAGTAACCAAGATCAAAATAGGATTGGATAAGATGACTAAAAATTGGCTTTGGTCTAGATAGGAATGAAATGATAGGATAAAATGGCATTGATTTAGGATAATGCTGGGTTTTGATAGATTGGATAAAATGGTAGGAGGGTTTCCCCCAAGTGATGAGGTGACTGCCAAGGATATGCAACAATGGAAAAAAGGAATATGGAAAATGAAATGGTATGGTACATGTTTTTAGCCTGAGTGATTATTGGTTTTTGATGTGTTTGGCTTGAGTATGGTAAATGGCATGTGATTCTATTATTCATAATAAAGTGGATATGCATGTCTCGATCAACAAATAGTATAAAAAAAATAATCAATCATATTAATTTCTATCCCACACCTCATCTAAATAATTTCTCTATCAAGAACTGGCTACAAATATGGATGCTAAGAATGTTGTTGTGATCTTCATTGGTCATTGATTCTGATTCCTTCAAGCATTAAGACAAGGTATATTTGTATCCTCTACAAAATAAAGTGTATTTATGGATGGTAAACAAGGATAAATAATGGATGGTAGGTTTGATTGTGAAATGGAATGGTAAATGATAATGAAATGGGTAATGGTTGGGAAACAAATGAAGATCAGGATGTTTAGTCACATATAATGTTGCTGATGCCAAATTTGACATAACTTTAGATGTAGTGGGGTTAAAGATCTCTAAATATTCTCTCAATAGGATCACTAGATTTTTTGTTGTTTGATCTTGAGAGTAGCTACCATCTGATTAGGCTGTAGATTGAAAGCTATTTTGATTTGATCTTTGATATTATCTTCATTAAGAAGTGAAGGAATTTTGTGCTCAGCTATCAGTGCCTCGATGAGGTTTTCACCAATTAAGTTGTATTGATAGTTCCATAATGCCTTTAAGAAGGTTTCATTAAGAAATATTTAATTTTGACTTTGATTGTCTTTTAACACTTTCAAAAAAAATTTACTAGAAGATGCTGAGTTTAAACTTTGCTTGTCCCTTAGTGCCTTTGAAAAGGTTTCACTAGGAGAGTGTTCTTATGCTATATGAATGTGGTCTTGGCCTTCTTTCTCTTCTTCAATTGTTATGTCACCATGGACGTCGTTTAATAAAGTATGATTCTATCAGTCCTGATCAACACTTATGAGAGATGGAATGCCAATAATATGGCTATTTTGGTTGATGGTAATGGAATGGGGAGAGGTAGCAAAACCCTCATAGAAGATATTAGGATAAATCATGTCAATGCTAAATTACTCATCCTTAAAAGTTATATAAGGATCAAAAATGTATTCAGATTGATCTATGAGGCATGCATAACCAATATTATAACAGTCATGAATGTATTTTGTTTCTGAATCTAATTCCAACTCAATGGACTCTAAATCCAATGTTGAGACTAATGTTAATTCTAATTTTGATGCTAAATCTGATGTTATTTCAAGAATAAAAGTTGACTCTAATTTTGATTCTTCATCTGATGGGTACTCTATTACAATGATGTCTTATTGAATGTTTGGTATTAGACAAGTAATAGCCTGTGATGGCATAGTGGGCTCCACAAAAACTATTTTGTCAGAGTGGGACTCCTCTAGGATGGGAATAAGGTTAAGAGGAAAATCCTTAGAGATTGGCTTGACAATAGGAGGTTGTTGAAAAATATGCATATGGTTGAGGTAATGATTTTCCCAAAGGAAGTTATAATCATTAAGAAGTGACTCAGTAAAGACTGGCTCATCATAGTGAGACTCCTTGACAAGTGGTATAGGATCAATAGGTGATTCATCATAGGTCAACTTATCATAAGTGGTTGGTTGGCAAATATATCTTAGATTGGTTGTTTCTCTTGGCCTTGGTTTCCAATAAGTTGAAAAATAATAGTTTTGAACACAACTTGGTCTTTAAATGATTGGATGGGTTGAGGTTTTGATTGGTTGGTACCATATGAGGAATGGTCTATAGTTGGATAATGGTAGGGTATTTGGGAGCATGATTTCTCACATGAGCCAAAGGATGAAGTCCTAAAATGGTAATGATAGGGTGGTGCGGAGCTTGGTTTCTTACATAAGCCAAAGGATGAGGTCCTAAAATGATGAAGGGGCATTGTGGAGCTTGATTTATCAAAAAATCCAAAGAATATAAGTTTTCCTCATAAACCATATCATCCCAATCTTGAGTTGGATGATAAGCTAGTTCTTGAATATATTCTATGTACTAATTATTTTAAAGAGGGTATGGATCCGTATCCCAGACAAAATTATCTATAGTTGGGTCTTTAAAGTCCTCCTCATTAACCATATCATCCCAATTGGTAATTTGATTTGGATTTTGTGGATTTTGGCTATGTTCTCCATATGGTGTATTATAGGGAGAATAATAAAACTCCTTAAAAAATCTTTCTCTGTAAGGGTTCCTAGTGGGATTATATGTAGCCATTTTATCATATGTTAGATTGTATATGACTCCACCATAAGTGTAGCTAGACATATCTAAATAAATGATGAAACCTATGAAACAAAAATTCTTAGAGTTATACAAACTTTAAAAAATTATGTCCAAAGGACAAATGGTTCAAACTAGGTCTAACTTGGTCAAAAGTAGAGCTGTATCTCCAAACAATGATTTGATCATGGAGTTGCATCTCCAAAATGGTTTGTGTGAAGATTTGGCATAAAATAGTCTAATTTAAAATGTCTAACATCAAATTTCATACACACAAAAGGTCAAGCATCTAAATAAAAATGGACATGTCAAAGTCTAGGTCAAATTATTCTAAACAAGTTCTAAACTAGGAAAGGGAAAAGAGTTGCTAGTTTTTTGTCCAAACATGGAGTCAAGAGCTAGACTCAAACATGTTATTCTAGGAATTTTAGTCAAAGGGCATCAAAATCTAGACTTGATATAAAGAATTGATGTGAATTTAATTTAATTTAACAAGTTTGGAAACAACTTTGACATAGACTCAACACATGGAATCAAATGTAAACATGATCAGCTGGTATAGGCCATAAGACAAAAAGATCTTGGAGAAAGGCTATGTTCTCCCAAATAAAGGCATAAACAATGATGAAGATAGGCATTGAACAAACAAACAATTAATAGTCTTACAATTTGGGTAATCAATTAACTAATGTTATGCAACCCAAAAGAGAAAGATCTATGTATCAGTCCCATGAATAAATACCTAAACATAAATCATTCAATGCTTGAATTGAAATTTTGACAAGGTTAATTACAAACTCAAAATTGAAAAATAGGATTTGACCAAACAAGCTAGACAAGATTGGACAACATGATGGAGCATAAACAAGGTCTAAATGGCTAATGTGACATGGTTTGAAACAAATGGTTTTTGGTGCAATGGTAAACAAGTCTTGAAAAAAATTGAGCAGCCTAATGGCATAAACATGATATAATTATGTGATCAATGTTATGCTTCAAAGAATCAAAGGAAAAATTGGTTTGACATGTTTTGGGCAGCATAACGCTACCCCCCTCAAATAAGTAACACACACACAAACATATTTAACAAAAATTTCAAGGAACAAGTGTGGTGTAAAGTGGACATCATAATGCCTCTTTAGATAAAAGAGTGACATATAAACAAATTGGTTTTGACATGGTTTATAAACAAACATATTAATTTCAGTCTCAAAACACCAAGTAATAAAATGAAAAAATACAAGTAAATCATCCAAATTCCTATTAAGGGTGTGGCAAAGGGGGGTTGACTAAAAATAATTGGTTTTCAATAATTTCTAGATGGATACCATGTATATCAAATTTCACGTTAGCAAACAAGAGAAGAAACACTTTAATTGGGTGTCCACAACACTTGGCTTGTTGCAAAAGGTCTTGTCTTTTTTGTAACCACTACATCTGTCACTTAGTGTAGTACGATGCCCAAAGTGTAGATACATCCCATGTGTAACTCTAACACTAGAAGGTAGTTTAACCATTCAAACCTTCAATCCTAGTGGGAGTGGTTAAAGTTAGAGTTGAAAGATGAAACCCTAGGTCAAAGCTTCCCTATAGAACTTGTGGGAGGTAATGAAGTCCCCCTCGTAAGCCAAGATGCAATAAAATAAATGACTGATAAAAAGACTTTAGGGTCATTTCAAGATCACCCAAAATATTATGAGTTTTTTGGGAGTGATTTATATGACATTCTTTCTATGCCTTAGACTAGGATCAAATTGTGATGAGATGGTGATTTTGATTCCAAAAGTTTCTAAAGGGGACAGATGGAAGAGCATACATGCACCTCTCTTTTTGATAAAATAATTAACAAGCAAGTTTTGAAAGTAATTGAAGTGATGTTTATTTATTGCACTAAATTTGAAAATGTTTGCTTATATTCTTTACTAGCCCTTTGGCTTTAGTACAAAAATGGAAAATATTGCACAAAATAACCACATGAAGCAATAAAAACCTAAGTTCATTTTAAACCCAAATTGAAAATTTAAGACTTAGCTTAGATTCATGATTAAAACACCAAATTGAAATTTTTTCAAGATTTATGATGTGTTTTAAGTAGTAAATTAAAAGTACCTAAGACTTATCTAAATATTAGGTTCATTTTAGGCACTAATTCAAATGTGTGAGAAATATGATATGTTCATTTAAAGCCAAATTTAAAGTGTGCATGTTTTTTGATAAATTTATTTTTAAATCCAATTTTAAAGGTGTGTGGTTAGTCAAAAACATTTAAATATACTTCCAACCTACCCCCTCAATATGAAAAACAAGATTACAATGACCTGCTTTGAAGCACTTAGGAGTTTGAGCAAATGACATTAAGAATTTAGCTCTCAGGTTGATAGTCAAGTTGGCTTTAAAAGTGAGTTGGGTTGGATAGGCAAGTTGGGTTGACATGCGAGTTGGGTTAGATAGGCGAGTTGGGTTGATAATCTTGAGAACAAAATCATGGCTTAGACAAAATGGATTTTTGCTCAAATTTTTATTTTGTTTGGCTCCACACTCCAAAATACCACATGACAATGGTTAGTATGTTTCTTGTAGGTTCAATTTGACCAAATTTGTGAAGCTAAGTCCCACCGAGCATGCCATTTGTGAACATAATATTACAATAGGGGGAGCTTAGTATTGTGTTAGTGAATAAAATAAATCAATCAAACACACACTAAACTAATACCTTAAGCCTATCTCAAAGGAGGAGCTTAGTTAAAAAAAAAATATAAAACACAAATAAAACATGAAATAAATACCTTCCTTCCCCTTCTTTGGATGCTCTAAAATTCTTGTTGTAGTGGCTTGCTCAATTTGTGCTCATAAAGTTTGTATCAATGCAGTGTGGCTACCACCATCTCTCCTTGGCACCTACTTGGATTGAATCAAAATTTATAAATTATAACACTAAGATGCAATTATTTTTAATGCATTTGGGAATTATAAGTTTGTCATAAAAGAACTTAACATTCAACAGGCAAGGCCTCCTATTTATAGACTTTTGGAATGGTTTAGAATCAACCTGAACAGTCCATCTCAAGATGAAGATGTGTGGCTAAGGATTAATTCAATTATGTAATTAAAATTTATAAATAGTATCATTAATATTTTGGATAGATAGGCATTAAATAGGCATGGAGGGTCTTAATGAGGCATGGGAGGCATTAATTCAAATATTTGTGGCATTTATGGCTTGTGGATGCTACCCTATAGGATGTTATCATTTGATGATGCAGTTAATGAAAATCAATTTCTAAAAATAAATATTCAAAAATTTCCATGGAAAATTAACTTAAGATATTGATTTGGTTTAATTATCCTTAAATATGATTAGTAAACTTTGATGCAAAACCTTGGCAATTTGTGCACAAATTAATCAAATTGGTTAAAATGTCATATTATTGGCTCAAAATTTGATTGGATTGGAATTGGAAGTTGATGTTAGATGCATTGGAACTGTTATCCTATTTATGATGTTTTCAATGTAAAATAACAAAGGCACATGTTTTGTATAATAAATTTGATAGAAAAGATCAATCCAAAGCACCCAGGTGCGAAAATGTCACTTTGACTCAAAATGATCTGATCAAATTTAGTTGCTTCATAAATTATATTGCCCCATTTAATGATACTCTAGCCAAAATCAGCACTTGAATATATCAATTTCAACTCATTTAATGTCTTTTAGTGTTTTTAGGCCAAATTGTGCATTTTGGTAGAAATTAGACAAAAATCTAATTGGTGGTCATTGGTGGTTAGATTCAGGTGTCTACAATTAGTAGTGGGAAAAGGTCATAAAATCTCTTTTGAATAAAATTTTTCATGGGGGGAATTTTAAGAAGTTGTTTATGTGATAATTTAATTGTCTCTTGATTGGATGAGATAGTTATGAGGAAGTTGGAGAGCTAGGGACGATAGGGATAAAATGGATCACAACCATAGATAATGGGCTTTCCATTAGGAAGATGAATTTTCTTTAATAATAAGAGAAAAATTACTATTTTAAGATAAAGCTTAGACACCTAGATTTAATACAAGTATATCCTTTATGTCACTTATTGAAAATTTGTATGTAGACTATTGATATCTATTGGCACATTTTACTAGAGTATTTATTATTTTGGTTTGTGAGTTTGTCTAATTATAATTTTATTACCATTTTGGCATGGGGATCCATATTTTTGGTCATTTTTCCTTCTGGACAAGTCTACATTAACTAGATAGGACTATCTTGCGACCCTATCCATCTAGTGCATAATTGTTTAGGAGTAACTTTAAAACTTATTTCAAGTGACATTTCATTTTATTACTATTTTTGTCCCTTGGGTATTATCTTAGGTCAAATTTTGTTTGCCAATGGGTCTCAAATTCAAAATTAAAATAACTATAAATACAAGGCTTCTCTAAGACATTAAGGATAGTTATCATTCTAAAATGATATTAATTTTTTTTCATGTTCTATCTATAGATTTTATAAATCTATATTCAAGGATAAATCTTCATCTATATACTTGTGCCAAGGGTAAAATAGGATTAAAAACATATAGAATTTCATTTATCATTCCACACACACACATGTAAGTGGTGAACTAAATTTTAGTTTGATCCTCTTTAGAGTATTGGCAATGTAGTGCAACTCTCTATATTTCAACAAAGATTGACCAGGGCCAATCCAACTCAATACCTTTGATTATGATTTGGTTTATGTGAAAGAATATAAGGTATTATAATCATAGGTAATATATGTGATATTATAGGTTTGAAGATGTATCCAAGACCTTAATTAACATATGTGCTGGTGGTGTAATAATTATTTCTGTCATAGTTAATCAAGACAAGTCCATAGTCAATCAAATTGGACACATTATGCCATGGTACACCTAAAATAGACATATCCAAATATATTGTCAAATTTTACCTCTGATATATCAATTATAAATTTATGCTTTCTCTATTTATTTATGTCTACAACTTGTCACTATCATCTAGGAAAAGTATGTAGTCAACAAACTAGAGCACACTACATCATTATCCACTTACAATGAATTTGTCCAGTTCTTGTTTATGTTCTTATTCTTGGTAACAAGTTTTAATAATCAAAACTTATTTTAATTTTTATAGTAAAATAATTATAATAATAAAATGGGGTATTTGTGTGTAGCTAAGTATATCTATGTTTTTGAAAATAACAACTTTTCATATTTAACAATTTGTCAAACACAAAATAGTTGAACATTTTATCTCTTTAGCATCATGATATTTATAATACCACACCTATATTATCATCATAATACATATATTTTTATTATAAAAATTAGGTTAAAAAATGGGCCACATATTAGAGAGAGGCTAAAATAGAGATCAGAGAGATGTATTAGAGAGAAGGTTGCAAAATTCACAATAAAGAGTTATTTTAAATCCATAGAGACTTAGAGATATAAAGAAGAGTGTAGACACTTAAAATGAGACACTTCATGTTGATTTTAAAAATTTCATCATCATTTTATAATCATGATAACTAGACCCTAATCCTACCTGCTATCACATTCTAACCCAAATCATGTTATATTTTGAACCTTGCCAATATCACATAAATCAACCACGCCATTTTAGTTAATGAACCACTATTAATTAACTAAATCATCCATAATAATGAAATACATTAAATTTGGAATATCCATATCTTCCATAAATCCAATTATCTCACATCAACTCATCAACCCAATCAATGGCATAATCCTCCAAATCCCCATGCAATCACACCAAATCCAATGCAAGGGACAAACTATGGAATGCCCATCCCTAACCCCTTCCTCATCTTACAAAATCAACCATTTTATTTTATGATTTACCCTTCAAACTTAACTCATCATCAACCATTGATATTGGATCAAGATCAATGGTTCATCTTCATCTTGATATCATATAAATCCAAAAATCCTCCCTTGATTCAAACAAGTCTTAAAGGAATAATGAAGTTCTGTCAATTTAAAGAACAAAACCTCTCATCATCATATCATGCATTAATAAAATAAAGAAACATACAATGGGAAATTATGTATGCATATTTTTACATAGCCTATTGAGCACACATCCAACCATCTAGAAGGATAAAATTGACAACACTAAATAAGAACATTCATCTTGGTAGGTGAAGTCAATATTTCCTCATTTCTCTTTTGTGCTCTTATCTGAGGTGTATTTACTTAACTAGTATAGGAATTTAAAGTTTATTTGAGTTTCTATTTTATTTTTATAATTTTTTTCATGCATACATTTGGCACACCCAATATGACTCACAACCCATAAATCATTTGTTTATTTTAGTTAGTTTGAACTCAAATTTGTCAAAATTTATCTAGAAGAATCATTTATAGGTGTCTAATGAGTTCATCCTATAGAATAGTGGGTTCACCCATGAAATTAATGAGTTCACCCTAAAATTTGGCATTTTTTCATGACTGTGTATCTATGAATTAATTAGTATATTCATCCTCTTGTCTAGTAGGATTGCCTTAAGTTTTAATGGGTTCACTCTTGTCTATTTTTTATCTACAGGTCATTAGTGGATTTTCCCTATTATCTAGTGGGATTGCCCTTTTTTTTTACCAAGTTTTCCTTTGTATATTTTATGTTTGTAGATTCATTATCAGATTCACCCTATTATCTATAGGGATTTACCTTTATTTTAACTTGTTTTCCCTTGTCTATTTTATGTCTGCAGGTCATTAGTAGATTCACCCTATTCTTTGGTGGTATTTTCATGTGTTTTAGAAGGTTTTACCTTGTCTATTTTTGTATATAGGTCATCAATGTATTTAATTTGTCATTTGGAAATATTTCCACATGTTTTAGCAGTTTTTCCTATGTGTTTTAAATTAATTTACATTCTATTAGGTCTTTTAGGTTTTTCTATTTGTCAAAGACACTTTTTTTTATCAAATTACTAATTCATTTATCACAATTTTTCCCTATGTGCTAATGTATACTTATTTTCTTATGTTTGTATAACTTTGTACCATTATGTTCTTCCCTCATTCCAATAAGGTGATCTTTGGAATAAAAAATGGTCTATGTTGATTGTCTCATCTTGGATGTAGTTGGTTATGTTATTACATTGCATGGTAAGGGGATCTTGGGAATTATAAACAACTCACATCCTTTTATTTTCCTTTCTAGGGTTCAATTACTGGTATTTCATCACCCAAAATTTGGATAGACCCCATATTTTGGAAGGGTATATAAATTAGGAAAGATATGTTGTTATCAACTAAGTGGTTATCTATCTTATCAACACCATTAATTTAGGGGGTTTTATCCTCCAATAAATAGGTCTTAGATGACACTCTCAAGGCCAAATTTACTGGTAACACTCCAATGATGGAGACAAATGGAGTGTAGCAAGATTGGGATTTAACACTTTTGAACATGCCTATGAATCTTCATCTTCTATAAATTTAGATCTCACCATAGAAAAAGGTATATAGAGAGACCCTAATGAGTATGTTTATCCTAGATTAAGACCCTCAACCTTATATTAAACAATGGTGTAGGTAAATTGACATTCTTGAATATTGCCCACCATATACCCATTAGATTTCAGGGTAGATCAACAGGCTATTATTTATTTAAAAACCCACTCAAATAATATAAGTTTGTGCTTGCATGCATGTTTTGATTACATCCCTTTGTGCTAAACTAGTACAAGACCTAATCCAAGTCCAATTGGTCAAACAAATAAAATGTTAAACATTGTCCAAATCAAACATCTAGTCCAAATCCACTTGACTTAGTCAAATAAAATCCAATGTCCAAAATTAAATTAAATCATTTGACTTAGTTAAGTTACACCAACTATTGTCATGAATCCAAAGTCAAGTTCAAATCCAAAGGTTAGTTAATCCAACCAATCCAAGCCAAAATCAAATCCAAATTTGAGCTTAATCCTATAGACCTAATCCAATTAAATCTTATCTAGACCTATGATGCCAAAATTGATTTATATAGACCCTAAATTAAATAATACATATTTAAAAACAAGGATAATATCCTTTTAGGAAATATAGAAATAGGTTTCCCACATCTTGTAGATTATGATACCCCATCTAATAGATACTATAATATTCACAATATCCCCCATATTAATCATAAAGGAAATCTTATTCTAGAACACCTATCTCAAATTCAAACCATACTTGACCAAATCTGATAGCTTAGTCAACACGTGGACAATCTAGTATCTAACACCAATATAGCTTAAAACCAAAACAAGTCCAAAAATCCAATTGTGTACTACCATCATAACTCCAAGGGTCCTCATATATGCAAGAAACAAGCATTTCCAAGTTTGAGAATCAATCATTAGGGATATGCCAAGATCCCTTTTCAACACACAATCAAACTTCTTCCACTTATAGTGAGTAATTTTAAACCATTGTTGGCATACCCATATTTGACAAATTACCTATATTTTATGAGCTAATCAATGATGAACCATAAATTTTCTAACCACCCATCCTTGGTCAACCCATCTTTGACCAACCAACCATATTTGACCATTCACCTATCTTCAACCAACCACTCATCTTTGATGCAACTACCTTTGATAAACCCTCATTTGATGAACCACACATATTCTATGATCCCATGGTTGACCATCCCATATTTGATCCATCATCTAATATCCCATTATACATTAAAACCTATATCACCCAACACCATATGCCTCATGGTGAAATAATATTTATAAATAACAAACATCAAAATTCTTTACATGTAGACAAGCCCATATTAAATAGAAAATCAACATCAAAATCCTATTAATTTGGAAAAAAATCATTTGTCAAATTTGGCCTACTCATAGATGAGAAACTCAACAATGCAAATCATTCTTGGTTACTTGGGGATAACCTCATTACTTGTTTCCAAAGTATTAAATATCCAATTACAAACATAATCTATAAAATTATGAACTAAAAAAGTAAAGGATTCAGCTTCCATGAGTAAGGACTCATCAAATTTATCCATATATGTGTACATAAAGGCTCTCAAGGCATCAAATACAAACCATCTATAGATAAACATGAAGACATCAATGAAAATTTTATGATTTATAAGGAAGCCTCATCCAACATTGACATAGGATCCATTCATAATCCATATGATGATCATGCTACCATTAATAATTTTAATAACATTTCTACCCCCACCATCCAATTTGACATTAAAACTCTAGCACCCATCGATTGAGACTAAAAAATCACAATATCCATCCTTTCTCACATATTGACATTCAATATCTCACACCCTTTGATTGAGATTGAAAAATCACATAACTTTTAATTCTTCCACCATAATCAAGTAATCACAAAATTCATGGAACTCCCTCTATTTCACCATCTTTAAATTCAGTCTCTTGCATTGGTCGATTGGGACTAAAAAATCACCTACTGTTAATGTTCTTCCATAACAATCAAATAATTTTAGAATTCATGACCAACATAAAACTAGAAAAGCATAAAACAAAATCAACATATCCAAGGGAACAAAAAGTGTTCCAAAATCAAATTGAATCCAACAATCTTTCAACTCAAAATACAAAATCAATGTCCCCTAGTGAAAAATTATTTGAGGCACTATGGGATAATATAAATCAAAATCAAAGTCTAAAAAAACAAGAATATAAGTGCTTTGGTGTTTTTTTTAGGCACCAAGGGATGAAGATCTCAATCTACCTCTTGTGTCAGCATAGTCACATGATTAATCTACATCATTTATTGTAGACACCACCAAAACAACAACAAAATTCCAAACCATCCCACTTATAGTTACTCTTAGTCTCATGGAATGTGATATTGTTGGTCTAAATCACCCTTCACATCATGAGACCTACACCTATCCACATGATCAAAACATCCATCCTAATCCTCCATGTAACCAAGAAACATCATCGATCCAATATACCTTCCACTTCACCCTCCTTATAAACACTCTCTATCATAGGGTCTATTATAACATCCTAATAAATTTAGAAAAGTCCAACTTATAAATCAAATAAGTTTATGATGACATCTCTAGAGTGTATACTTGAAGGATCCAATAGCTAAAATAGAACCAAAATACATAAAATATCAAAAGAGAAAGAGAAATAATCCATCTAATGGTGAAAAGAATTCTTATGGTGCTTTGGGAAAGTATTATTATTAAAACTAGTTTTCAACATCATGTGTAAATAATATATTATCTACAAGTATAATATACATGGGGTAAAAATCCAAATCCACTTCATAAAATATATTCCATACATTTCCATCCCATCCATCCCTATGCATCCAAAACTATCCTATCATCCTTATCATCCTTATACACACCCAATCTTATCCATTCAATCTAAAACTATCCTAAAACTATCCCTATAATTGAGATACACCATCTTTACCATCATGCCCAACTTTATTCCCATTTAAGCTTGATAAATAAGTGGAAAAGTCTTGAGACCTTTTTTGGAAACATCTTTGTACATCTCTTGAATAATACTTCAACTAATGGATTACATTATTCTTATGCAACATGGTCCTTGGAGGTCCATCATTACCATCATCATCTTCCACTCCTATCCATCCTTAATCCTCTTGTATCCATCCCTATTCATCCCTAATCCACCATTTTCTATCCCTATTTATCCCTAATCCCCTCACATCCATTCCTAATCATCCCTAATTACCCCTATCATCATCCAATGTCATCCAACATCATCCTGAATATCTTCCATCCACTACTGATTCTTTCCCCAGTGATAGAATATGTTTTACCTTTAATAGTATCCCATGTACATACATTTGAAAAATACTAAAAATATATAAAATAAAAAATCCATAAAAATTATAAAATTTAAAAAGCATTAGAAAACCAACAAAAAGCAAAATAAAAAGTAAAATCATAAAAATACCTAAAAATAAAAAAAAACCAAAAGCATCATAAAAATTAAAAACATTAGAAAATAAAACATCAAAAATAATTTAGGACTTGAATTTTCTTTCAAGCTTTTGTGTGTTCTTGTTTTTTCTTTCTATTTTTCATTTTTAATTTTCTTGTTGAGTATTGATTCATTACATATGCTTATTAGAATAATGTCATCATGGTTTTCCATATCATAGTGCATCCTATCATGTGCTTTTACACAAGTTAGTATATTAGCATATAAAAATAATGTCACCATGTTTTTTAGATATCATGATGCATCCTATCACATGAAATAATAAAAATAGGGTTGATTAGCCAATCAAAATCACAAATAAGAATGGAAACATTGTCCCTAACCATCATCTACACCAATAATCATTCCCCCATCAATAATATCCATTCATCTCTCAACATCATTCTCTTCTAACTAACTATCCATATCTAATAATCTTCCTGGTGACCTAAGAAGGATTATTACATATAGTTTAGAATTATACCCACTAAAGTGGGGTGGAGAAAATTTTCTCCAAAATAAATTTTTTATGTTCCAAATAAAATGGATTGTTTCATACCATTTGGGCCATAGATCATTTTGAATAAATTGGACTATTTTGAATAATCTGGACTTATACCCTATAAAGTGGAGTGGAGAAAATTTTCTCCAAAAAATAAATTTCATATATTCTAAATAATTTGGAGTGTTTGAACCCATCCGGGCATAGATCATTTCAAATAAATTGGGCTATTTTGAATAAAATGGACTTATACCCACTAAAGTGGAGTGAAGAGAATTTTCTCCAAAATGAAATTTGTTATATTCGAAATAAATTGGACTATTTCAAAGCATTTGGACATAGATCATTTTGAGTAAATATGGATATTTTGAATAATTTAGACCTATACCTATAAAATGGAGTGATTCATAAGAATATTTTCTCCAAAAATAAAATTTATTTATTCCAAACAAATTAGACTATTTCAAACCATTTGAGCATAGATCATTTCGATTAAATTAGGCTATTTTAAATAATTTAAAATTATACCCACTAAAGTGGAGTGGAGAATATTTTCTCCATAAATATGTTTTATATATTCCAAATAAATTGAATTATTTCAAACCATTTTGGAGCAGATCATTTTGAATAGATTGGACTATTTCAAACTTGTGGCACCCTTTTGGGCCTTCATACCAATCATTGATCCTTTGAAGTAGCTTCCATTACTAGGACACATGGCACTGTTTAACTGACCAAATTATGGATAAAACCATATTAAGTAATTTAGTTCATCTACATAATAAAATATCTTGACAATTATTTGTTGTTCATTGGGAAGATCTTTGGAATGAGCAAGTGTAAATATACTAATTCAATAATTTCAAGGAATCTCCAACTATAAATCAAATTGTACTAATAACCAGAGTAAAGTATTTCTAAATTAGAATTGATTATTTTGAAATTAATTGAACTATCTTTGAAATAATTTATAATTGATTTGTATAAAATTGATGATAATGTTTATTACTAGAATTATAGTTTATAATCAATAAATACACTTAAAAGAATCATATGAAGTTACATCTTTCTAAACATTGGTTCACAGCTACCAGCATGGATTTTTTGATTTCTCCAAAGAATTTGATGATTGAATTTATTTTGATTTTCCAATACTTTTCATCTTTTCAACTTCCATTTCTAGTATATCTGCTTGATGTAACATAACTCATTTTCAATTTTTGATTTGTAACATAATTCTGAGAATTACAATCAATGAACAACGTGTTGGCAATTGAAAAATCATCTTTGAAGGTCCCTTTAAAAATAACTTCATCCAAATTTTTATTGTTTATATTGAATGACTTGGAATATTTTTCCCCCCAAACAAACATGAAATTTGAACTTGTGTAACCCATGACATGAATGAGTATCCTCAAATGATTGCCCTCTATCATTGACTAAATGCCAACGTGAGAAAAATATTGTAGTACTACCTTCAAAATTTCATTGCAATGATCTCGAATGTAGGATGACATATTTTTAGTTTTATAATATTCTTTTCTTCTGATATCTTGCATTTTCATATCTTTTGTTTTGTGCACAACAAATAATAAGTCATCCAACCCCAAAATCAATAGTTTTTTAAAAGTCAATTTTAGCTCCTCCTTTGAAATGTTTACAATTTGTTAAAAAATAATGAATCATTTATTAACAATATTATATTATAAGAGATATAACATAGAAATTTTCTAAGAAAATGTTTTACATGTTACTAGACTGGTTGTTGATGTGATTTTTATTTGCATTTCTTATTGTAACATAAAAACATAATGCATTTCATTTGATTCATTTTTTTTGCATTTATTTAAATCTTATAAAGATTCATATAAACACATATAAAAATAAGTACATGCCTAGGCACATTGTAACTATAATACTCATTATACATATATGTACCCTTTTTATTGCTAGTTTTGTAACACACATATGCATATACAAGTTTATATTGAATCTTTATAACTTGACCATGAATGTATCATAATTTGAATCAGTCTAGTTTTACCATAACTTGTTTCTCATATACGTTGATAGGAATTTAAAATTGATCAACTAACATCTATATTCTTACAATAATGAAATTATCAGCTATTCTTATGCATACCAATACATATTTATATGTTTATGCAACCCATCACAAAAAAAAAAGGATTTAATTTTCTAAGCCATACTTCACTATCACTAAATTCAGATGAATATAATACACCTTAATAGTTGAAACCCATTCATATACTTCTAATAAGACACATCAAATTAAAAATTGTTTGAATCAATAACAATATAATTGTTTCTAGCATAATATACTTTATTGTTGTTTTTATTGATAAAGAACACATGGATACTCTACATCAAAATTTATTGTATTGAAGACATAGTATAGCATGTATTGTGTTATTTTAAACTGGATAAATTAAACATGTAAACAACATTGTAATGGGTAAATTAAACTTGTAAACAACATTTTAATGGGTAAATATAACCACATTCAGTCTACACAACAATAAAATGAACCACACTTCCAAATCCCAAGCTGATGCAAGTCTATAATTTATTGTCTTCTAAAATATCTTGTTCATAAAGAAAAATTCAATTATAATGTGTTTAAATAAATAAGGATAATTAATATATTCTAGACTTGTATGAAATTATATAATTACACATTTATTGAAAGGCATTTTTACCTTTTTTTTTTGCCTTTTTGTAGTTTGTATGAGTACATTCTTTCATTAAAACTTTGATTCTTTATTCCCTGCAAGGTATTATATAATATAGTAACTAAAAATTATTTTTATAAATTGATTTGATATTTGTATTTTAAATATGTGTCTTGTTGTAAAGTTTTACCTTGTGTTGTTTTCATGGAGGCACCAATGTGCAGAGATATGTCATGGGTTGTTGTGTTGTAGACACAAAGTGATAGAGATGCGTTGTGAACTATTTTAATTGAGACATAAAAAGATGAATAAATTTTTTGTCAGTATAATGACTTTTTGATAAATAAAAAATTATATAATTGAAAAAATATGCATGATCTTATGTTACCTTCTTCAACTTGTGATGTGTCATATTCATTGGTATGATTTTCTATTATTATTATTTATTCACTTGTATGTACTGCCATTGGTGCTATAAACCAAAATATTTCTATGTTGTTAGGTTTGAAAAATAAAGCATACACATCAAAAAACTGTTAAGATGTTATATTTGGAAAATGAAGTATGATTATAAAATAAATTAAAAATGTTATACACCTGGTACTGATCAAAGCGGTTGTTCTTGTATTGGTTGCTCTGAATTTATCAAAAAAATTTGAAATTGAACATTAAAAATCATTTTTTATTTAATTTCTATAACGCAAGATAAATTTATTTGTAATTTTATACAATCACACACCAATTCAGCTCCTATATATACCCCTAGCATGTCACATGCATCTAGATCATTAAAAGTAGAGATAAGTGTCTCCCAAAAGATGGTATCTAGTTCATTTTTGAATGGTATTCCTTTTTTTTGTGAACCAATCATTTTAAATTTTGGTATGTCTATGTAGATGTCAAAACCATCCTCTAATCTACTTTTTTGTGATTGGAGGTGGAAACCTTCCAACTAAAAATGATCTAGATCTTGAAAAAATTTGATATCTATAATATGTGTCCAATAAAATCCATAACTATCTGGAACCTATAGTATGACACCTATATCTTACGTGTAGCAAAAATCACCAACACACATATTCTTGAGAGAGGTCTGAATGGTAGGATAATGTTCTAGTTTCTGGATGGTGAATACATTGAAGACCCCACAAATAAATTTTGCAATCAATGCCTAAAGAAATAGATGAAGATGTTCTTTCTTGAAAACTTTAGTGAGATTCAAAATATCAATAATTATCAAATTGACGTTCAAATCAAGAATGAACATTTCACTAAAATCTTCCAAAATAGATGGCCAAAGACAAGGGGCCCCATAATGGTAGTTGAATATATTTCTATCTATCTTGGGAAGTGGACCTCCATCATTATGTATATAAATTTAAATTATGTTTAATGAATCTTGAGATAATGCTTCCCAACCTTTTTTATTTTTTGAAATACCTTCATTCAGGACACATAAATCATCAAACCTTTTCACAATTTTTTTTAATGCTCCATTACCTTTTCAGGTGTTATTGTTTGGTTTGGTGGTAGTGTCGTATCATGGTTGCCAAAATAATAAACATTTTTTGATAATATGTTACTTTTTAGCTTCACTTTTTTGCACTAATTATCCATGCTATTGTACCTGAGGGTTTTCAAGAAGGAAATAGACCCTTTTTCTAATAAATCTACTAGTTTTAATTTTTATTTGTCTAAAATCTCTTGAATATTTATAATTAATATTGTACCATTCATATTTAAATCTTTTTTATCTAAACCAGGTAAAGTACCACTTTCAAAAAAAATTAATGCCTTATCAAAACAATGTCAAATGAGTTATTCCATGAAAACAAGGTATTTTTTCTCCAACAAATTATTGTGTTAAATAGTTCATTTGTATGAACAAGTGTTTATCTCTATATGTATTTATTCCATCTTTTTTTTCCCTCTTTCAAGATTCTTCTAACCTCTTAGTTTGATAAGGTCACATGCAGATCGAACTCTTTATACAAATGAATCCTTATAAATTGTTTTGTTGGCTTCATTATATTGATTACATATTTTGTCCACAATATGGAATGAAGTACAATTTTTCAAAAATCTTTCCCTTCTAACAAAACATTTATTTCTCAGTGATTGCAAATTGTATTCCTCCTCTGAAAGAATTCTCTATTATGCTGTAATTGTGTGTTGGCCATCTGCAATTTTGACCCTTGCAATTTTTTTCCCTATCATATCTTCTAGGACTTCCTTTGATTCAATAAAATATTTAGGGATGCTTGGATTGAAAGGAATTAACAAAGCATCCTTCATTGGAACCTTATTATGTTTTACAAATGAATGAATTATATCATTCACCCCTCTTTCATTCAGATTTCTTATTTTGATATTTGTGTCCCCTAATTCATAGAGCTCTATAAGACTGTTTATTTGCTAGAGGAAATATACCATGTAGAGAATTCAATGTGTGTCTCATTAGAATTTTGTGTCAACAAAAGTGTTCTAAGTTTTTATTTGATCTTAATTTTCTCCACCGATGCAAGTACTTGTATGGCCTCTTTCAAATTTGCATACAAATATGTTGCCCTTGCTTGTCTTGTTTTCTTCAATATTTTTTATCTCATGTCTATAGGGTATCTTAAATACATGTTTTCATGGTGGTAAGTAGAAGAATTTTTGCCTTTGGTTCATGTTTTATTTCATCATGTTTTGTATTCTAATGACTAAATTATCTCTGTCTATTAACCCAAACATTTGAAGGTTGTCATAACTATTCAAATGAAACCCAAATGTTTTACAAGGAGAAAAATTAATTTTTGTCAACTCTATTTTACTGGGTGTAAATTTATTGAAATTAACTGTAGCTGGATGGATAATTTCCTCTTCTAAATTCCATACTTCTAGTTAGAATTAAAAGGAATCTTCAAGTTCATCCTTATCACATGCCAAGATCATTCCAATTAGAGAAGATTCTTTTTCTGATGTAGTGCTAAACAAGTATATATCTGGATGCATGTTTGGCAGACTAAATAATTCAAAATACTAATTATAAGAGGAATTTTGTTGCCACCATAAAATAAAAGATGTTTATGTGGATTTAATTTTAGTTTTGGTATTTTAAGTGACACTCTATCCAAATTCTCTTAGAGTGAGGCCTTCTTCTGCCTTTTATCCAAATTATTTTTGAGTGAGGTTGCCTTCTGCCTTTTAAGTGTGGTAATTATTTTTTGGCCTAAAGACATTATACAAAGCAATTGAAATGATTTAAATATTGATATTTTGCAAAATTCAAGTTGCATATTACATCGGTTCATGATTTTTTTTGTGTTTGAGCAGTGATTAAATGTATATCAATAAATATTAATTCAAAACTACAATACAAAATATATATTAAATCCTCATAATATATACATTAACTTACACTTTAACTAATAATGTATGTCCAAAGCAAAAATAAATTATGTGCACTAGTAAATATAATTTGATGGGTAAAATAATCCACAAACATTTGTTTTAAAAGAGAAAGATGAGGGGAATTATGTTTCTAATGTGTCAAAATGCCCATGAACATGTACCTTCAAGGTATCTCTTAGGAGATACCTTTCAATCATTCACAAGAGTGAATTTTTATTACAAGACATCTCATAGGAGATACCTTCAATTTAACCATGATGGTATTACAAGTGTGATTCAAGGCCCTTGAAGGAATCTCCTAGTGGACACCTCAAAGGGTGTTGTCATACATTCAAAGAGACGTTGAATTTATCTCCCAGTAGAACTTCCCTTCACCTTGAAAGCACTACTATTTGATAACTTGAAGGGCCTTCTAATACTTGGAAGAGAAAGTATTTTAGGTCCTCCTATACACATGCTCTTTCCACCTCAATGTAGTTTAATAATTTTTTCCTATTATGTTGATAGTTTTAGATCTAAATAATTGCCTTATTATACCTCTAAAATTTTCCTTTACCTTGATGGTTCTTTTAATATCTTCAAATTATCTCTTAGGAAATACCTTCAAGTTACTCATGAAGATATTAGAAGGTCCTCGAAGGAATCTCCTATTCGATACCTTGAGTATGAACTTGCCCAATGTTATTGAGGTTTGTAATTTCTTCAATGTATCTCCTAAGATATACTTCAAGTTACCCATGAAATAATCTCCTAGTTGATATCATTGATGCTTAAAACTCTCACTCTCAGTGAATAATTTATTATGGAAAGATTTACAAATGTAGGATGAAATTGTGATTGCTAAGGTTTTAGAATAGAAAAATGCTAACTGCTAGTATCCTAATCTATTACAATGGTTATCCATAAAAATGAGAATGCAAAGAAACAACATGAACTTCAGCTACCCCTTACAAAAGAAATGAGATCTGAATAAATAGGTGAGGTGAACACCAAAAGAAGAGACACCTATAGATTATATCTTTGTGACCATGATGATGTCATTGTAACTAAAAGGAAGTCTCACGCTCATGAGTGCAATTAACCTCCATATCCTAGATATGGGGCAACTACATTATTCTATTAAGACCACTACGCTTGGGAGAAGTGATGTGGTGCCACGTGTTTTCTCTTAAAAACATCCCACTTATACTTTTCTCAATGGTTTTGGCCTCTAAAAATCAAATGATTACACCTTAGGCCAAGCCTAAAGTGTTTCAAAATATTTTCTTGAAATGGGGACCCACACTGTCATCCAATAGAGCTTTTTAAAATACTAATGAACCAATACAACTCTTAGGCAAACATGAAGATAACATGTGTCACATGGGTGATTCTTTAGAATAGTTGGGGACTTCTTTGCTGAGGTCAAACATGGAAATGCCATGTATCAAAGGCAAACAAAGGATGAGACCTTGTAAAAATTATGAAAGGGGGCCTAAAGAAGAAACACCAAATGGAGATCCACCAGAAGGTGTCAAGGAATTGTGTTGATGCTGAAAGAGCCTAAAGAAAGAAATGAGATACTCCAAAAATGAAAAAAAACATGGATTTCCAATCCATAGTTCCTAGACACTCATAGGAGATTCCACATGTGGGTGGTAGAACCCAAAACTTTGGTGCTCAGTCTAGTTGAAACAAAGATACAAAAGAGAGGATAGTGCAAAAATCTACAACTTTTGAAGGGCTACCTATAAGGGTGCCCACTCCTCTTTTGTCTGGGTCTTTTTGTTGAGATCCTAAAAGGATCTATCCTTATTTATCATCTTTCTAAAGGAGATGCTTCCCAAGACCTCAACCATCACTAGTGTTTGAAACTCCAACTGGACAAGTGGGTGAAATATTTTTTTCACCTTAGAGGTGTTGGGTATTTGATTGAGATCTAAAAATATGATTTGGTCATTTTGATTTTATTTAAGTAGTGCCTTGATATTATCCTCAAGGAGAACACTATTATATTCTAAGAAAGGGGAGGGGAGTCCTAACTGGACCAATGTTCTATATGTACCCACCTTTCTTGGGTCACTTGATCTAAGGCACTAAGAAATGCCTTGCACTTATTTGCTACCTTGATATAGCTTAAAAACTCATTTACCTTTACCAATATATACCTTTTATTGGTCACCCCTACTACCATTAATGCTTTATGAGAAGCACTATAGAGATTTTGAATAAGGCTCTATGACTTTAGGACCTTTAGGGAGATGAAAACAATCATTTGATCAATAGATGTGCTCACCTAAGAGGATAGCTTTTGCACATTTGTGATGATGGTTAGTGTTATCTTTAGGTTTGCATCAATGGCTTTGATCCATTCCTAATAATATCTATATAACTACTATACTATGGGAAGGATCTCAATGGCCTAGGGGTGAGTTGCAAGGTCATTTTTCAATTTTTTAGTCTCTTGGTCCTTGATCAAGGATTCTTACGATGCCTAGTTTTACAATAGTTGATATGACTAATTTATATAATGGATATTTTGATAGATCTCATCTATCTCTATCTCTTACTCTTGTAACTTGGTCTTAGTGGCTCTACACAAATCAACTCCCATGTGGAAGATTTCATTCAAGATACTACCTTGTAGCTATAGTCATGCCTTGTTGAGTTTAGTATTTTTAGCCTTAGGCTCAATATTGAGGTGGTAAATCATATCTTTTACTCTTGAGAGCTCCACCTTAGTCTTCTCTAGCTAATGGTTCACCTTAACATAGTTTATTGTCATAGACTTTTGTGTCTCCTCCATAAGATTGACTCTATCAGTGGGTTAGGCTTCATTGAGGTTAATGCCTATAACTTGGATACCATAGTCCTCTAGTTGCATCTATTCAAGGGGATTGAATACTTGGGGATTCAAGTGAGTGACCATAAGGGATTGGTGCATTGGGTCATAAAATGATCGCATGTGAGCCTGGGCATAAGCCTTAGATTTTTCCCCTTTTCTTTTACACTTGGGCCTTTTGGGCTACCCTTACTACGCCCACCTACTACTAAAATTGTTTGGCTCTTGAATGATCTCTCCCACAAAGCGAGTCCTTTATGGAAGCATGGGATAACTAATTACTACTATGAAATAGTGGGCCCTATGCATGTGAAGGTGAGTGAATGAAAGTGAAGGGTTGAAGGGGAGAAATATGGGAGTCTGTGGGGTGGGGTGAATAAGGAATACATCACTATGGGGATGAGGTAGAAGATGAAGGTGGGGGAGTGAGGAAAGGGATGTGAGAGGAGATAGGTATAGTGAAAGAGAATGAGTTTGGCCTGGTGATAGGTCGATTGGATGAGGAGGAGATCAGGGCCAAAGTGGTACCTGGTTGAGAAATAGAAGGTAATACAACCTATAGTGGGGCTATCAAGGTAGATGATGAAGTGACAAGGGGAGCTGAAGTAATTGGCTAGGAAATAGATGATATTACAACCTATTATGGAGCTATAAGGTGGGATAGAGTAGTGAAAAAATATGCATAAGTGAAAAGTAAGGGATCCATGAAGGGGATCTTCTTTTGGGGGGAAGCAAATAAAGGGATAAAAATGGGTGCCTTGGTGTGCTTGAGCTAGGATGACCCAACCACAAGGTGCCTAGATGGATCATGTTGTTGTTTTAAGGTTGAGGGATTTGAAGGTGTGGGAGTCAGCCATGTTGAAGGCTCCTTGATGGCCACTACCTCTACTTTTTTTTATTCATCTTCTGGGGGAGTGTCTCCTACTTCTTATATGGGAGTGTCTTCTTCTTCTTCTTCATCATCCCCCCCATCTTGACCTCGAGAGTATATTCATCCTTAGACCTGACCTATTCTAGGTGAAATTCATCCCAGAGCTTCTCAAACTTCTCATCTTAGTCATCATCATACAATCCCTTAGATGGTTTGTCAATTTTAAAACTGTATTTGATGAAAGCAACTTTCTTTTCCATACTCCAAGTTAATTGGGTGAGCAGGCCCTTCATTCTCTTTGATAACTTTTTGGTTAGGTCATATTTATGAAACTTGTCATAAAAAGACTCCCATGATTTAAGGGCATCTTTTGAAATTTAAAATAGGTTCACATGATTTTTAGGGATGTCCTCTATGGGCAACTTCCTTTGCTCCATTTAGGGCTAAACTTAATGCTTGAGAGTGTTGGCAATCTTCAATTTGGTTATGTATCCTTTTAGATCATAGTTCCATCAGTTGTCTATTAAATCAAGGCCAATTCTACTAGCTTCGCCATGAGGAGGTGCCCTTAATGTCTATTTTGTACTGTGATACCACCCATTGAGAAGGAGACATCATATACACCCTTTTTCTTCTTCTTAGCCCTATAGATAAGGTCTACTACATCAAGTTGGTGAGCCAACTCAAGGGATAAGGATCTATCTATTAATGTGCAAGGAAGCAATAAGGGCTCTCCTTTGAAACCATGTACTTATATGAAAGATAAGTCGGCTCCCCATAACTAGTTAGCTAGGTCTCTATTGGTTGAGAGCCATGATTTTTGATAATTTGCCATCTTGGAAGTGCCAGTTGTTTAGCTGAGATCCATGAGAAAGGGAGCCATGAAACACTCTGAGAATTCATAGTATTCCCTAGTATTTGATAAGATGTTAGTAAATACTATGATGGGGGCTACTACATGGGAAAATTCTCAACATTGAAGTTGTTCATCTAGAGATATTTGGAAAATAAATGGGAATGCTTGTGTAGGATTAGGTGTATGAGGAAGGATGAGTACCAAAAGGTACTCATTACTAATAAATTATCTAATTTATTCCTCATGTTGGAAGAAATGGCTTCAACAAAGTCCAATTTGAATTCTTTCTGCTTTTCTTTTAATGCCAATAGGAAAAGCATCCCTAGCTAAAAGTTGTAGATGTTGACATCTCTGTCCATGCTTAGGATGAAATCTAGCATAGTTAGATTGTCTCTCAGATGCTTTGTGGAAAAGGTAAACTAGGTCATGGGTAGAGGAGTCATCTTGGTGACCTTGTGGTTGAGTAGATTCCTAAAGAAACACACCTTATCATTGAGATAGGAATACCAGACAAGCTGGAGGCTCTTGATGCTATAGATAATGGCTTTGGGGTTGTAAGAAAGCTGAAACATCTCTTTGATATTATTTGCACTAACTTTTACCCTTAAGTGGGTATTAGAAATGATCACTCTAGTGTTATTATCATATTTTCTTAGGTAGAGGGTAATAATCTTAGGTCACAGGTGCAATTGGGGTACCATGTATTATGGAAACATGCTTTCCCACAATTTGTATCTAAAGGCAATATAATATTTCTTTCTTACCCTATCAAACATTTAGGTGTAAGTGACCTCTATCAAATTATTGGGGGTTTGGTTCAATTTTAGGTCAAATATATTATCCATGAAATTAATTACCAAAGATTGATCTTTACATAGTCTCCTGATCTCTGATCTAGTTTATGGCACCTCCTCCTTCATTTGAGTAAGGGATGAAGCATAGGCTTTTTTCATTGTGTGCTTAAAGTTAGGATCTCATCCACTAATTGAAATATGGGTTCTTATATTTGAGGGATACTTTCCACTACTGGATGAGGACGTGGAGGCCTCCACATTTATATCTATTTCAATGACCATTTTTTACTTCTACTTATTAAACTAGATTGATAGTTACTACCTCATTCATCCTGTAAACTCTCTTTCTTTCCTTCCCAATTTCTCAATGTTTGCTCTAAAATCAAAAGGTGTCAAGTGTTTGGATTGGAAAGAGAAAAGGGATATTTATGCACTATTACCACTATTATTTGTGTCCATAATGGGAATTTTTTGGAAATAGGTTCCCTTATAAATAATGGGGATGGCACATAATCCTAGAGAGCCATATGCCAAAGATTTATGGTGATCATCATGGGAATGTATGCATGATGGAGTGTATGATATTAATGTCAGGTAAGGTGGGTAGATAATTATCTTTTAGAGAATGTTTTTGGGGATTTGAGAGAACTAGGGGAAAGTCACGTGATGAATAGGTTAGCCACTTAAGCTAATGGTACTTATTTGTAAAAAGAAATAGTAAGGGGAAGGGAAAAACCAAAGAAAGATGATTGATGATGAAAAGGCCCTTCAGGGACCTTTCCTTGATGAGAAGTACCCTTTGGGCCTTATAAAATTAACCTTTGGGCTTTTTTCTATCATCCTTCAGGGTTTTTGAAATTACCCATCAAACTTTTTGAAAGTGCCCTTTGGGATTTTTGAAAATACCCTTCAGCCTTTTTGGAATGGTCCTTTGCCCTTCGAGAATTTTGTCTCAGACCTTTCCCTAATGAGAAGTTCCCTTCATGCATTCTAAAAGTTCCCTTCAAACATTCTAAGAGTTCTCTTCAAACATTCTAAAAGTGCCCTTTGACCTTTTTTGGAAAGACCCATCAGGTTATTTGTCAATACTGCTTTAACCTATGAAATAATTTGTCCAAGATAATTTACCTAAGACATTGATTTTTTGGACTATTTTTATGTTGTGATAATTTTATTGTGTTGATAACTTTAATCTATGTCACTTGATTTAAGATTTTATATGTTCCTAAGCCCTAACTTTAATATTTCCTATTATCTACAAGAACCAATCTCACTCACTACCAAGTGAAAATTTATAATTTGGAGATCATCCACACCTATTTTGGTTGTCTATTATTGTTGACTCTCATTTGGATTAATGGAGATGTTTTCAGATGATCATGGTTTTATCCATTCCAATATTGCTTATGTTTCTATATTGCAGGTTCAATGGAATTTTATTTGGAAATGAAAATGCTTAGGGTCTTTGTGCTTTAATGTTAAATTGATATTTTATTAGCTTTTGGTTGGTCAAATCATGATAAAATATTAGCATAATTTGTTTAGCTTAAATTCCATTTTGTGTATTTCTCCTTCAAGGAAAAAGTGGATTTTTACTTTACATGGAAGGTACTACTGTGCTATATTTTGAATGCCCCTGTAATACCTTCAAATTATCTCCTAGGAGATACCTTTCAAACATGAAAAAAATGGATTTATCCTTCAAGGTATCTCCTAGGAGATACCTTTCAAACAAGTGCAAGAGTATATTTCTCCTTCAAGGAACAAGTGAAATTTTTATTTACATGGAAGGCACCTCTAGGTGATATTTGTAAGGCCTTTATAATAAATTAAAGGTATCTCCCAAGAGACAACATACAAAGTGTCCTTTCACACCCATGAGATATACTTGTTAAGTTTGTAGAATAGAAAATTTTCTAACTTATACTATTCTTAGTCTATTACAATGGCAAATAAAAATACAATAACTCACAAAAATGATATCCATCCCCTTATAAATGGGAAGAGACTAAAATATATAATCAAGGTGGCTTCTTGGAGAAAGTGACACTTAGAGATACTAGCACTCACACCCATGATGATGTTATTACAACTAAAATAGGGTCTCGAGCTCATGGGTACAGTTAGCCTCTGGATCATGGATATGATGCAACTTCACCATTCTATTATTACCACTATGCTTGGAATAAGAAAGGTGATCCCACATGTCCTCTTCCAGAGATATCCCTGCTATGATATATCCAATGACCTTGATCCACCTAGAAATCATTAGTTTACACTTTAAGCTAAGCTTAAAGTGTTTCAAAAGCTTTGTTAATGAGGAGGGACCCACACCTTCATTGGATGGTTCTCTTCTAAGCTCTAGTAACCCAATATTACTTCTAAGAAAACATAGATATGACTTGCATCAAGTTGTGCTTCTTGAGAGGGACTAGGGACTCCTTGGTGAGATCAAGCATGGGGGTACCACATGTATAACTGGCACTTCTCTAGAGTAAGATAGAAGTCTCTTTAAGCCAAATGAGCACCAAGTTACCATGCGTTAGAAGTGGTCGAGGGCTAAGACTTGGAATTTTTTTGAAAACAAGCCTAAAGAAGAAAGAGGCTAAAAGGGGGGCCATCAAAAGGTGCTCAGGAACTTCTAACTACCGAGTGAGTTTGAAGTTAGAAATGAACTACTCAAAAATAAAAAATTTATATATCTAATCCATAGTTCTTGATAACTCATAGGGGCATCTCCCTGTAGATGGGAGAACCCAAAAAACTTTGACACTCAGACCAGTTGAAGCATAAATAAAAATTGGGAGGAAGGTGAAAAAACCTATAATTTTTGAAGGGATACCTATAAGGGTACCAACTCTTCATCCTTTAGTGGGGTCTTCTTCTTGAGAGACTTGAAGGCTTGATATAGATCTATTATCTCCTTGAAGGAGATTTTCCCAAGCTTTTGACCACCACCAACATCTAAAACTCTAGCTGGGTGAGTGGGTGCAAGATCTTATCCACCTAGGAGACATTATGGGCTTGACCAAGAACCATATGTTACATCCACCTAGTACTAGTACCAATCTGGTGCTTGGATTATCTTTCCTAAAAATGGGATCCCCTATGTTAGTGAACATAGAATAGCTAATTACTACTACAAAGTAGCAGATCCTACTCTCATAGAGCCAAACAAATGGATGGTGAGAGTCAAAGGGGATAAAGGTGGAAGTCTGTGGGGTGGGATGAATGTTGATTATCATCAGAGTCCATAGCCATGATGAAGGATAACATGGATAGGGTGTCTTTTAAGTACTATGTGGGAAACATCAATAGGGGCATGAGCAACAAAGGCATCTCTATGACCTCTTCCTTAAAGAGAGATTCAAGGAAATGCACCTTGTCTCTCAAGGAATCTTAGATTTTCTATAGGATCTCGATGTTGTAAATAGTGGCCTTAGGATCATATGGGAGCTAAAACATTGCCTTGATGTTTTCTACATTGATCTTAACCTTTAGATAGGTATTTTTAATGATCATGTTGGTGCTGACATCATATCTCTTTATGTAGAGAGTGACAACCTCAGGGCATGGGTGTACATATGGAACCATGTGTTGTGCTAGTGTGCAATCTCATATTATACATTAGAAAGAGTTATACTCTTCGTACTGATCAGCTCAAGCATCCAGGTGTGGGCACCCTCTCTCAAATTATTAGGATTTTGGGCTAACTCTAGGTTGAATATGTCATCCACAAAATCAGTTATCAAAGTCTTTTCCTTGCAAGGTCCCTTGGTTTCCTTCTTAGTATTTGGCACTTTTTCCTTCACTTGGGTAGGGACTAAAGCATAATATTTTCTCATGGTGTACTTAGGGGGAGGATTTCTACCATTGCTTGTTATGAAAGTTCTCTATTTTGAGGGATTCTTACCACTTTCAGATGAGGATGTAGAAGCTTCCATAATGAGATATATACTTCAAAATCACTCTCTATTTTTGCCTTAAAACTAGATTAATGGTTTTTCCTAACTTGTTCACCTTTAGACTCTCTTTCTCCATTTATCTCAATTACTCAATACTTTTAATAAAATCTCAAAGTGCCTAGTATTTGGCTTCAAACAAGAGGAGTATTTATGCACTAGTGCCACTTGGTAGGCTTGTTATGGAAATTTCAAAAATGAGCATCCTCATTAATGTTAAGCATGGCACACACACCTGAAGGGCTATTTACAAGAGATGTTGTGGTGATCACTATGGTAAATCACACATGATGGAGCATATAACATTAATGATAGGTGAGGTGGGTAACTAACCATCTCTTAAAGAATGTTTTAAATATTTGGGAGGACTAGGGAGAGGATGCATGATGATTAGATTGTCCACTTGTGCCAATGACACTTATTTGAAAAAATAAACAACAAATGGAATAAAGCAAAGCAAATAAATATCAAGAAAAGGGAAATACATGATAGAAAGGGAAACTAGCTAATTATGTACAAAGGGGAGATATAGTTAGGTCTGACAATAAGTGGTTAAGTGATGGTTTGATATAAAGTATCCAGACCTAGGATTTGAACCTGGAGATTTAGTTTTCAAATATGATCAGTGGGTACCAAAGCTAGGAAAGCATTCAAAAATTGATTCTCTTTGGAGAGGACCATTCACATCATCAGTGACAAGAAAGGGAATGATTTCAAATTAGAGCATCAAGAGGGAAATGCATTGGAAATATCCATCAATGGGATTGATCTAAATCATTTCAACTTTGAATGCTTTCTTGGCTTTGATACCCACTGATCATATTTAAAAACTAAATCTCTAGGTCTAAATCCTAGGTTTGACTACTTTATATCAAACCATCACTTAACCACTTATTGTCAGATGATCTTCACATCACTTTCCTATTCCCTCACCTCTTGGAGTTTGAGCAATTCAACAAGCTAAACCTCCTAGGAGATACATTTCAAACAATGATAAGAGTGGATTTATCCTTTAAGCCACAAGTGAAATTTTATTTTACATAGAAAATGCACTACTGAATGATATTTTGAAGGCCCTTGTAATACCTTCATAAGAGTGTATTTTCCCTTTCAAGGTATCTCCTAGGAGATACCTTTCAAATAGGTACAAGAGTGGATTTTTCATTCAAGGAACAAGAAAAATTTAAATTTACACATAAAACACTAATAGATGATATTTTGAAGGAATTTTATATACCTTATAGGTATCTCTTATGAGATACCTTTCAAACATGTACAAGAGTGGATTTCCCCTTCAAGGTATCTCCTAGGAGATACCTTTCAAATAGTCACAAGAGTCGATTTCTCTTGCAAGGAACAAGTGGAATTTTCCTTTGCATAGAAGGAACTACTGAGTGATATTTTAAAATATTTTTTAATGTGTTAAAATTATCTCTTAGGATATACCTTTCAAACATTCACAATAGTGGATTTTCCCTTCAAGGTATTTCCTAGGAGATACATTTCAAACAAAGATAAAAGTGGATTTTTTTTTCAAAGAATAATTGTAAATTTCCTTTACATGGAAGGCATTAATAGGTGATATTTTGAGGTATCTCCTAATAAATACCTTTCAAACATGCATAATATTTGATTTACCCTTCAAGGTATCTTGTAGGAGATACCTTTCAAATAGGCATAATAGTGGATTTCTCCTACAAGGAATAAGTGGAATTTTCACGAAAAGCACTATTAGGTGATAATTTGAAGGCCTTTGTAATACCTTAAGGTATCTCTTATGAGATACATTTAAAATATTCACAAGAGTGTATTTCTCCTCTTAGGTATCTCCTAGGAGATACCTTTCACACATGCACAAGAGTGGATTTTTCTTGTAAGGAACAAGTGGAATTTTACTTTACACAAAAGGCACTATTGAGTGATATTTAAAAAAAATTATAATACCTTCAAGGTATCTCTTAGGAGATACCTTTAAAACATGCAAAATATTGGACTTCCCTTCCAATTAATCTCCTAGGAGATACATTTCAAATATGGACAAAAGTGGATTTCTCCTACAAGGAACAAGTGTAATTTTATTTTGCATAAAAGACACTATTGGGTGATATTTCAAATTTTTTTTTTAATACCTTAAATTTATCTCTTAGGAGATACATTTCAAACATGCATAAGAGTGAATTCCCCCTTTAAGGTATCTCATAGGAGATACCTTTCAAATAGGCACAAGAGTGGATTTTTCCTTCAAGGAACAAGTGTAATTTTCCTTTACATGGAAGACACTACTGGGTGATATTTTTAAGGCCTTTGTAATACCTTCAAGGTATCTCCTAATAGATACCTTTAAAACATGCACAAGAGTGGATTTACCCTTCAATGTGTCTCTTAGGAGATACATTTCAAATAGGGACAAGAGTTTATTTCTCCTTCAAGGAACAAGTGCATGTTTCCTTTACATGGAAAACATTATTGGGTGATATTTTGAAGGCCCTTATAATACCTTCAAGGTATCTCACAGGAGATACCTTTCAATCATAAGAGTGTATTTCAACTTCATAGTATCTCCTAAGAGATACCTTTCAAATAGGCACAAGAGAGGATTTCTCCTTCAAAGAACAAGTAGAATTTTCCTTTAGATGGAAGGCACTATTAGGTGATATTTTAAAAGCCCATGTAATATATTCAAGGTATCTCCTAAGAGATACCTTTCAAACATGCACAAAATTGGATTTTCACTTAAAGGTGTCTCTTGATATACCTTTCAAATAGGCACAAGAGTGGATTCCTCATTCAAGGTATCAAAATTAAAAGGCACCATCCGAGTGCTTGTTATGAATTGAGGGTTGTTGGGTGGTGAGAAATAGATGAGTCATCATGAAAATCTACATTTTGAGAATATAGGAGGCAATCAAAAAGTGCCATGTGTCCATATTTCAAGCCAACTAGATAGCTTAGTAATATTCATGCCATGTGAGTACTTAGTTGTATATGAGGTGGAAACCATGTGTCGAAAGGTGGAAATATTTAGCTTTAAAGCTAAAATTGATGACAAATAAAATTCAAATTAAAGCTAAATTGAATTATATAGAGATTAATTGCTAAAACCAATAGTTCAAAATTTGATAATATTTCCCATTAATACAACATGAACTATGATTGCCATCAACATTATATTAATCAAGCTTGCTAAAAAGGGCCTCTATGCATTCATATTGTATTATGATAATATACAATCTCATTAATCAAAATTTGAAAGATATGGCCGAAACAAGAAAATTCGTAACCACCAAGTTAGAATAGGTTCCATTTCTCTATTCATATGGGACAAACTCTAGCTTAGCCATTGCCTCCATCAATAGAGCCCCCAAGTGGTTCTTTAGACAAGACAAGGATTAAGCAAATGTAATTGACTATAGATACATACAAATAACACCATATATATAAGGTGCTAAATATATATAAGGTGTGTAGTAAATTAATATCTTTATATATATAAAGTGATTTATACTTTTATATATAAACAAAGGTTGAATGGACTACAATTTTTCTTTGAAGTCTGAAGGTTTAGCTTTGAAGACTACTATTCTCCTAAGATGAAAAATCATGAATGGGAAGAATCTACCTCCATCATTGAGAATCAAAATAATGCCATTAGACTAGCAATGTTGTAGTCCATAATTTGATGTGACGGTGTTTTTAAAGATCTCCAAAATAATTAATGTGATGGTATTTTGTGATGATGTTTCCAAATGGTCTTTTCAAACAAGATTGATGTATGTTTTAAATAGAGGGTATTTCAAAAATATTTGGTATAATGCATAATTAATTGTGATGATTTCTCCCAATACTACCAATAATGGCCTTTATGACATATATTACTACTTGACCAGATAAATCACATTCCCATTATATCTTGCATGCTACAAAAAGATAACCATAACTACAACTATCATTCTTGTCATAATCACACCATATAACTTGTTTTTATATTCATTTTTTCATTATCACTACCAATAATTGCTATGTCATATCTATAACCTATTGCTTCCCCTATTATTTGTGTGAATTTGAGCTCTATGTTTTTATAATATAATTAAATTTGTAATTAAACAATGCTTTTTCTAAAGATGGGTGAGAGAAAGAAAAAAAGTGAACTAGAATCCTTTGATGCATTACTACAAGATGAAGTATCCAGAAAAATATTTGAAACAATAGGTTGATAGAATTTATTAAACATGCTTCAGGGATTCCATGAAGAAATTGTGCAAAAATTCTATGAGAATTTGATGAAGATCATGCTATTATCAAAGGGAAGAACATTCTAGTGAATCCCTCTATAATCAGTGCTTTATCTAGGATTCCTGAAGATGGAATAGTTGACATTGAAAAGATCAATTTCTCTAACTTAATTTATATGTTTGTTGAAAGAAATGAGCCCCACAACCTAGACTGGCCAAATCCCTCTAAGGAATGGCTAAGGAAATTATGAGAGAAAGTCTTCCTCAACCTTGGTAAAATGTTTTTTTATATAATGAAATATATCACTTATGATGGTTAGTTTACAGTAGTGGTAGAGATGATATGAGAATCCTTCTTCATTTGAGGAAAAGTGCTATTTGAGAAAAATATAAGATCAATGTTTCATCTTTCCTTCACAATGCTCTGATTAATGTTTCTCAGAAAATAAGATGAGGTACTATGTCTAGCCACCATTATGGGCTGGTTATGATCATTTTTCACCATTATTTTCTCAGTAAACCAAGGGGTGAAAAGGATTTGTCCTCTTTCTTTTAAAATTTTTCTCCAATTCTTACCAAAAAGACACCACTCTCTACCTCGCCTCCTTCCACTATAATACAGATTGAAGAACCCATAGTTAAAATTGTAAAATGACCATCTCCACCACCATTGGTTCCAAATATACTGCACTAGAGATCAAAGCAAAAAATAAAACTTTATTCAGACACCCCTCATCCTCCTCCAACTAAACTCTGGTGTATTTTCTAACTTATCTTGTAGGAAGAAGAATAAGATGTGCAAGCCATAGAAGAAGTTGTATTTGTAGAGGGAACCCTAGTAGAAGAAGTTATACCTCAATGAATAGAGCATCTTGTGCCCTCTGTTCTTGATAAGGGTAATACACCCTTGATTAAATAAGATCCATATTATCCATATTTTATCAATGAATAAAAATAATTGCAGCATGCCATGGCTTTATCACACCATGAGGAAACAATCAAACTACAACAAATAGAGTTAGATGTTCTTTGATCAACTTTGAAAGGTGAGGAATTGATGATTTCTAATTTGAAACAAAGGTCGAAAGAATATTTTACTAGAGTTAGTGAACAATAAATAATTCTTCAAAGAATATAAGATGATCAAACTATGGTCTACAATGTAATGTTTTCATAGACCTAAGAATTGAGTAATTTGTAGAATTCTCTTATTATCAAGGACACTCAGATTATTGATTTGTAGAATTCTCTTGGTATTAAGGACACTAAGATTACTAATTTACAAAATGCCAATGTTGATAAGAGTAATTTGATTTATAATCCAAGAGAAAGTATTATGATAGAAATACAATGATTTCTCGATATAATAATAGAATAATAGAGCTCACTGATCAGAATTTTGAGTTACAAGCCTCTATTTAGGCCATGTAAAGAGAAACATGAGAGATTATAGTTTAGACAGAAGGTCTAAAAATAACTATTCCCTCTTTTCCTGTTCCATTACATGAAATAATCTCTACTTAGCATATCACCCAGAAGAAAATTCAAAAATTGAAGGATGAAAATGCCAAACTTAAGGAGGAATCTCAAAAGCAATTGGTAGAATCCCAACTAAAATTTTAGAAAGCATAGGCTTCTATCCAACACATTTGTGTTATTTTTGAGAAACTATTAGCATGCAGGTAGCCTTCATCAGTTTATGTTCTTTTCTTACATGAGCAATTTTATAAATGGCTGATTTAGTTAATTTCCTTCAGTTTTTCACATATCATTGAAGATGATCATGTATTTATGGACATTTTTCTAAAGAGCACTGAAGAAAGGCAATATGTCATTTGTGAGTTCTATACTTTCAATTTGTTGTTAGGATATCAATCTAGTTTTTGGATAAATTTATTTTTTGTATAGTCACAATTACATGCTTTTATCTCCACTTTAAGAAACCAAATGGCATGGTAATAGGTCAATAATAGAATTTTGGAATTACAAAGCACCACTAGGTTATGCATGAGACCACAATTTCTAGAATCAAAGAAACTTATTTCTTCTTTTCAACAACTGTATCATATGCATATGAAGAACAAGTATCATAAGCTATTGAGATATAATATTGTTGATTTTAGATCTTTTCTAAACCACCATTATTCCAATGGTTTCAATGAAAGTCTTGTAAGGTGGGAGACATTACCTATTGAGTTGAACCATAGGGAAGTCCTTAGCCCCATCAATATTAAATGAAGTCTAGAAAGAGTCAAAATTGTTTACAGATAATCACTCAGTGCTTAGAGGAAAGAGGTTCAAATGTCTAGATTGGGATGAGGTTTAGGCCTCCTATCATTTTGTGTCCTCTATCTCTATGGCAGTGTTAGAATTCTCAAGAAAAAGTTGAATTTGAAGCCTGGGTACATACAGTTTTCAGAGATCTTGGATTCTTACCAAGGGGATATCATGACTAGGGCCATCATTTTGAGGTTTATGATCTGAGTCAGAGGTTTGAATCCAAAAATTTAGATTAAATATTAGTCATCCCACTTCTTTATGAGAGGAATTGTAAAAGATAAAATGTGGGGGAGAAATGATGAGCATTTTATATAAATCATCATAGCTATATAAACTGTCCCTAAAGTCTTGCATTTAATTATATATTGTATTGCATTTAATATTTAAAGTTTGATTTAAATATGACATGAATGCAATTTATTCATTGTTTGTATGTAATTTATTTTTGATTCTTTACCTTGTTATTGTGTTTGACTTGGATGATAAGTGTAGTTTTGAGTACAAAAACACATCCCATGGATGGGGTAATTTTGAGTAGAGGAACACATACCAAGGATGGATTAATTTTGAGTATAGTAAAACATCCCAATGAGGGGTAATTTTGAGAAGACAACACATAGTTTTAACATCTCTTTCAGTTAAAATTTTGAGGATTTGACAAGCGAGCTCTGATAATTGAATGATTAAAGGACACTCCAAATATTCTTTGTAATTTCTCTAAATATGCTTTGAGTGTACTTTGAAGACATACATAGGATGCTCTGAAGATCTATATAGGGTGATTAGAAGACCTGTACCGAATGCTTCAAAGACTACAAAAATTGTGTAATACATGTTGCTAAGATAAATTAGGAGCATTTTATTACAATTTTTTTTTTTGAAAAATAATAAAAATTTGATTGGATGCAAATGATAGTTGGCAACCAAAAAAAAAGGAGTAGCCATACACATCTTTAGCCCCTACTACTTCCCACCCCTTAAAAACTTCTCCTTAAACAATAGCTTCTCCTATATAATAAGTGCAAATTTTTTAAATATATAATGATGCACGGGACCCATCTACCCAAGAATATCGATGCACAAGGGAAAAGTTTTCCACCCCAAATAATAATGCTGGTGTTATTCAATAATTCATTCATTAAATTTTATGATGCAACACGAGGGAAAAGTTTTCCACCCCAAAAAATGACTTTTTAACTCAGTCTAAAATGGAAATAATTCAACTCAAATAATAATAACCTAGAACATGCCAAAAATGACTTTTCAACTCAATCTAATATAGAAACAATTTGTAGTATCCAAATCGAGCCAACAAATGAACGATGTGATGGGATAGAGACAGTAGAACCATTGAAATCCTCTCACATCATGACACTTTTTTACTATGATTATTTTCTTATAATTAATAAAAAAAATATGCTTTCCCCTCACATTCACCATTTGGGTCCCTATTGAATACAAGTAAGTGCTAAACAATCCTAATCTCTGTCATTTCATCATCTCAGCCATTTCATTAATTTTTTATAGTTAATAAAAAAATATGATTTCCCCTCACATTCACCATTTGGGTCCTTATTGAATAGAAGTGCATGCAAAACAATACTAATCTCCATTATTTCATTATCTCCCATTTCATTATTTGCTTATAGTTAATAAAAAATGTCTACTTTCTCCTCACATTCACCATTTGGGTCCCTATTGAATACAAGTAATCTCTAAATAATCCTAATCTCCACCATTTCATTATCATGGCCATTTCATTATTTACTTATAGTTAATAAAAAAATATTGGCTTTCCCCTCACATTTACCATTTGGGTCCCTATTGAATACAAGTAAATGCTAAACAATCATAATCTTTACCATGTCATTATCTGGTCCATTTCATTATCTCGGCCACTTCATTATTTTCTTATAGTTAATAAAAAATGTATATTTTTCCCTCACATTCACCATTTGAGTCCCTATTCAATACAAGTAAGTGCTAAACAATCCTAATCTTTGCCATTTCATTATCTCAGCCATTTCATAACAAATATCTAGGTCTACCTGAATCTCAGTGATTTCATGACTTAAATCAGTAAATAATAAATAAAAGGTTCATGTCAAGGCAAACAAATCACACATTTTAGATACAGTAAAACAATACATTACATAAATTAAATACTTGAAAAGAAGCACCTGCTAAAATGACAATAAAAAATGGGGTCAAAGCTTCCACCACTAATGCCATACCTGCAAAAATGATAGTGAGAAATGGAGTCAATGCTTCCACCACTAACACCATAGTTAACATAATAGTCAATAAAAGAATGTTTTTCAGCCTTCAAAAGGGAGAGAGAAAAACTTAGAGAAAATAATGGAAAGAGAAAAAGATAAACTTAACCCTAATTTTAAAGTGTGCGAGAATTTTTTTTTAGAAAAATATTTATATATTTAAACATATTAAACTTTTAAATAATTATGTATATTATTTAATAAAAATATTTAATGATTTAAACATAAATAAAAATAAAGAATAAACTCATATAGTTTTTTAATATAAAAATATTTACAAATTTTTATTGTTTATTATATTTATTCTAATTAAAAAAATTATTCATATTTGTTCATTAAAATACATGATTAAATTGTGTAATAGGGATTTGAACCCTTAATTTTTAGCCCCCATAGAATACCTTTGAGACAATTTAATTTACCAATTCAAATACATATGAGAGCGAGTCACCTTTCTTGAATTAACAAACTAATATTTGGAGATGAATTTGACCCCAAAATGGCAATTAAAATAAATGACACAAAATCATACCTAATAACTCAAAACCTAGACTTGGAAAAGGATTTTTTGAGGTTATCTAAATTATGGTTATGCGAGGGAATAAGTAGTCTACACCATACCAATCTATAAACATTAACTTTCCATTCATGACAATAAGCCATGTGATATCTCAATATAGAGTCAGGGTTAAACATTTCAGTCAATAACACATTGAGTACTTCAACTTTGAAGCCCAATATTGGGGTTGAAACCTAGGGAGTTACAATTTTGACGTAGAGATTGAGCTAATGATTTAGAAATAATAGGATCTTGAATAATAAGTGAAGTTCCATCCAAATTTTTGAAGATGTAACGTAAGCAAATTATCTAATAGGGATTTCAATCTTTAACTTTTAGGCCCTGCCCCTCACGCCCGCCCCCAATTATACCTTTGAGATAATTTAATTCACCAACTCAAATACCTCTGAGAGTGAGTCACCTTTATTGAACTTATAAACTAATATTTGGATATGAATTCGCCCCCATAATGGTAATTAAAATAAGTGACACAAAATCATACCTAGTAACTAAAAGACCTCTTGGGAAAGGTTTTTGTGTGCTTATCTAAATTATGGTTATGTGAGGGCATATTAAGTAGTCTACCTTAGAACACTTTATATATATATATATATATATATATATATATATATATATATATATATATATAGATATACCTTTATTGAACTTATAAACTAATATTTGGATATGAATTCGCCCCCATAATGGTAATTAAAATAAGTGACACAAAATCATACCTAGTAACTAAAAGACCTCTTGGGAAAGGCTTTTGTGTGCTTATCTAAATTATGGTTATGTGAGGGCATATTAAGTAGTCTACCTTAGAACACTAACTATATATATATATATATATATATATATATATATATATACTTTTAATATATTTATAGATTGTATCTAAATGTAGATTTGTATAATTTAGGGAATTTCAATTCCAATAAAATAATAACAGACTCATAGTAAAAAATTACACTTGATGGGTCTCCTACCATGGGTTTTTGGATTACATCCAGGGGATCATTAGAATTAGAAAATATTAAATAATCTGCTATAATACCATAGTACAATGAAAATTTTAGAAGTTCAAATATAGAAATATAAGTATAATTATCATCATGGAACTTTGGAACTGATGGTAATGATTTAGAAATAATTATTAGGCTCTTGTATAATAAGTGGAGTTTCATTCACATTCTTTTAAGATGTAACATTATTAATTATTAGGATAAATAAGTGGTGGTGGTATAATAGTAGGCATACACATTGGAATAGATGGTGTCTTTCAAACATGTATATCCACTTCAAATTTTTATTGTATTTCTAAACTCAAAATTCTTTTTGATTGTTTCTAATTTTTTTAATGCCATTATAACAAAAGTAATTTCTCCATTGCAATCACTAAAACAAAACTTGGTCACCCATAACTATGCTCCTTATCTAGAAAATACAAATGCCTCCTAATCGAAACCAAGGGAGTTGTAATTTTGATGTAGAGATTGTGTTAATAATTTAGAAATAATAGGCTCTTTCATAATAAGTGGAGTTTCATCCACATTTTTTGAAGATGTAACATAAGAAAATTGTCTAATATGGGCTTGACTCCTTTATTTTTAGCCCCCCAAGGAATTATACCATTGAGATAATTGAATTCATCAATTCAAATACTTGTGAGGGTGAGTTGTCTTTCTTGTACTTAAAAATTAATATTTGGAGATGAATTTAACCCCATAATGGTAATTAAAATAAGTGACACAAAATCATACCTAGTACCTCAAAGACCTTTTGGGAAAGGATTTTGTGTGCTTATCTAAATTATGGTTATGTGAGGGAATATTAATAATTCTACCTTAGAACACTTACTATATATAGTGTTTCTATATAAAGACTTTGAATCAATTTATAGATTGTATCTAAATGTAGATTTGTGTAATTTAGGGATTTTTATTCCAATAAAATAGAAATAGACTTTTTACAATAAATTACACTTGATGGGTCTCCTGCCATAGATTTTTGGATTACATCTAAGGGATCATCAGAATTAGAATATATTCAATAATCTACTACAAGATCGTAGTACAATGAAAATTATAGAAGTTCAAAGATGGAAATAGAAGTAAAATTATCATGATGGAACTTTGGAACCAATGATAATGATTTAGAAATAATTATTAGACTCTTGCATAATAAGTGGAGTTCCATCCACATTTTTTGAAGATGTAACATTATTAATTATTAGGAGAAACAAATGGTGGTGGTATAATAGTAGGCATACACATTAGAATAATGGTGTTTTTTGAATATATATGTCCACTTCAAATTTTTATCATATTTCTAAACCTAAAATTATTCTTGGTCACTTCTAATTTGTTTAATGCTATTGTAACAAAAATAATTTATTCATTACAATCACCAAGACAAAACCTGATCACCAACAATTGTGCTCCTTATCCAATGAATACTGATGCCCCCTAATCTAAACCAAGGGAGTTGTAATTTTGACATAGAGATTGTGCTATTGATTTAGAAATAATAGGCTATTACATAATAAGTGGAGTTTTATCCACATTTTTTTAAGATGTAATATAAGAAAATTGTCTAATAAGATTTGACTCCTTAAAATTTAGCCCCCTCTAAAATTATTCCTTTGAGATAATTTAATTCATCAATTCAAATATCTTTGAGGGTGAGTCACCTTTCTTGAACTTACAAACTAATATTTGGAGATAAATTTGACCCTATAATGGTAATTAAAATAAGTGACACAAAATCATACCTAGTACCTAAAAGACCTCTTAGAAAGAGATTTTGCATGTTTATCTAAATTATAAAATAACAACAGAATCGTCGTAACAAATTACACTTGATGGGTCTCCTACCATTGGTTTTTGGATCACATCCAAGGGATCACCAGAATTAAAAAATGTTTAATAATCTGCTACAAGATCATAGCACAATAAAAATTATAGGAGTTCAAATATGGAAACAAAAGTAAAATGATCATCATAGAACTTTAGAACCAATGGTAATGATTTAGAAATAATTATTAGACTCTTGAATAATAAGTGGAGTTTCATCCACATTTTTTGAAGATGTAACACAATTAATTATTAGGAGAAACAAGTGGTGGTGGTATAATAGTAGGCACACGCATTGGAATAGATGGTGTTTTTTGAACATACATGTCCACTTCAAATTTTTATCATATTTCTAAACCTAAAATTCTTCTTGGTCACTTCTAATTTTTTTAACGCTATTGTAACAAAATCAATTTATTCATTGCAATCACCAAGATAAAACCTAATCACCCACAACTATGCTCCTTATCTAGTGAGTACTGATGCTCCCTGATAAAAACCAAGGGAGTTGTAATTTTGACATAGAGATTGTGCTAATGATTTAGAAATAATAGGCTCTTGCATAATAAGTGGAGTTTCATCCACATTGTTTTAATATGTAACATAAAAAAATTCTCTAATAGGGATTTGACTCCTTAAATTTTAGCCCCCCCTAGAATTATACCTTTAAGATAATTTAATTTACCAATTCAAATACCTTTGAGGGTGAGTCACCTTTCTTGAACTTACAAATTAATATTTGGAGATGAATTTGACCCTGTAATGGTAATTAAAATAAGTGACACAAAATCATACCTATTAATTAAAAAACCTCTTAGGAAGGGATTTTGTGTGCTTATCTAAATTATAAAATAGAAATAGACTCATTGTAATAAATTACACTTGACGGGTCTCCTACCATGGGTTTTTGGATCACATCCAAGGGATCATTAGAATTAGAAATGTTCAATAATACACTACAAGACCATAGTATAATGAAAATTATAGAAGTTCAAATATGGAAATAGAATTAAAATTATCATCTTGAAACTTTAGAACCAATGGTAATGATTTAGAAATAATTATTAAGCTCTTGCATAATAATTAGAGTTTCATCCACATTTTTTGAAGATGTAACATTATTAAATATTAGGAGAAACAAGTGGTGGTGGTATAATAGTAGGCATAGACATTGGAATAAACTTTTAATCCATTTATAGATTGTATCTAAATGTAGATTTGTATAATTTAAGGAATTGCATTCCAATAAAATAGCAACAGACTCATCACAACAAATTATTGACTTGATAGGTCTCCTACCATGGGTTTTGGATCACATCTAGGGGATCATAAAAATTAGAAAATGTTAAATAATCCACTATAAGAACATAGTACAATAAAATTTTTAGAAGTTCAAATATGTAAATAGAAGTAAAATTATCATCATGGAACTTTGGAACCGATGGTAATGATTTTGAAATAATTGTTAGTCTCTTAAATGCATAATAAGTGGAGTTTCATCCCCATTTTTTTGAAGATGTAACATTATTAATTATTAGGAGGAAAAAGTGGTTATGGTATAATAGTAGGTATACACATTGGAATAGATGGTGTCTTTTGAATATAAATGTCCACTTTAAATTTTTATCATATTTTTAAACTTGTAATTCTTCTTGGTCATTTCTAATTTTTTTAGCATCATTGTAACAAAAACAATTTCTCCATTGTAATCACCAAGACAAAACTTGATCACCCATAAATGTGCTCCTTATCTAGTGAATACAGATGCCTCCTGATCAAAACCAAAGGAGTTGAAATTTTGATGTGGAGATTGTGATAATGATTTAGAAATAATAGGCTCTTACATAATAATTGGAGTGTCATCCATATTTTTTGAAGATATAACATAAGAAAATTATCTAATAGGAATTTGAATCCTTAATTTTATCCCTCCCAGGAATTATACCTTTGAGATAATTTAATTTACCAATTCAAATACATGTGAGGGTTAGTCACCTTTCTTGAACTTAAAAACTAATATTTGGAGATGAATTCAACTCCAAAATGGTAATTAAAATAAGTGACATAAAATCATACCTATTAACTAAAAGACCTATTAGTAAAATATTTTGTGTGCTTATCTAAATTAATATGGTTATGTGAGGGCATATTAAGCAGTCTACCTTAGAACACTTACTATTTATAGTATTTCTATATATAGATTTTGAATCCATTTATATATTGTATCTAAATTTAGATTTGTATAATTTAGGGAATTTCATTCCAATAAAATAAAAACAAACCCATCATAATAAATTACACTTGATGGGTCTCCTACCATGGGTTTTGGATCACATCTAGGGGATCATCAGAATTAGAAAATGTTTAATAATCTGTTATAAGACCATAGTACAATGAAAATTTCAGAAGTTAAAATATGGAAATAGAAGTAGAATTATCATCATGAAACTTTGGAACCAATGGTAATGACTTAGAAATAATTATTAGTCTCTTCAATACATAATAAGTGGAGTTTCATCCACATTTTTTTGAAGATGTAACATTAATAATTATTAGGAGAAACAAGTGGTGGTTATATAATAATATGCATACACATTGGAATAGATGGTGTATTTCAAACATATATTCCTAATCACTTCTAATTATTTTAGCACCATTGTAGCAAAAGTAATTTCTCCATTGCAATCACCAAGACAAAACTTGATCACCCATAACTATGGCACTCCTTATTCAGTGAATACAAATGTCCCCCTAATCAAAACCAAGGAAGTTACAATTTTGACGTAGTGATTGTGCTAAGAGGCTCTCTTTACATGAATAATGCAAGCCATCATAGACTAAAGCATTGTATGGTGATTCAGGTCTCAATAAGTTTGTGACCATAATTATTTTTAAGATGAACTTATTTTGACATCAATGTCATGGGTTTGGAGTAACTAGTAGGTTTAATTGTTGATTTACACTCTTTCACTTCATATAACCCCTCTTACCCCACACACAAAAATTATATTAGTTATTAAATAAATATAATTGACATATTGTAATATATACCATAATATTTTTACATATTAAACTAATTAATTATATATTCATATTATATTTAAATTGTATATCTTATGTAAAATATATTTTAATATTAATCAATATTATTATATCATATAATATATATGTCAATATAGATTATAAAGCAATATTATATATTATATATTTTATTATAATATATTTCATTACATATATATATTGTTAATAGTACATAAATAATATTATATTTTTAATAAAATTAAATGATTTTTTATACCTTTAACGAAGTGTATAATGCCACGTAACATGAAAATGGTCTTTAAAATTATGAGGTCAAAAATGCAATCATCGATATGGATTTAAAACTCTACGGTGCTTCATCATGTGCATAATAGATTACATCGAAGAGCAAATATATTGAACATTAATAATGTTTAGTAAGTAATGGGAATTAAATTAAAATAATCACGTATCAACAAGGTTAAATCATGTATCCCTTCTCCATCACAAAAGGTGCATTTTTATGAATGGAAGTAAATGATCCATGCAACATTATCAATGGATATGTAGTGAAGTGATTTGAAAATCATCATCTATTGGGCCAAATCACATCAATGTAGTAAAATCAATTAAATTTAAATAGGAAACTGTAAGCCAACTAATTTTACTCTTTAAAAAAATATTTTAATACAATAATCACAAAAACTTCATTTATCAAGATTATAAAAATTATAATATATCTCTATATTATTGTTAATGGTACAGAAATGATATTAATTTTTTAACAAAGTTAAATGAATTTTTATACTGTATAATGACACATAACATTAAAAAAGGGTAAATGTGATCACATGTATGGATTTAAAACTCTATATTGGTTCACCATGTGCATAGCAAATGAGGTATATTACTTCAAAGAGAAAATATCTCAAACATTATTATGTTTGGAGGAATTAAATTAAAAGTTGCAATCACATATCACCAAGTTGTCACAAGAATTAAATTTGATATTGCAGATGACACTTGACATGAGACAGTTGGTAGTAAAGCATGTGAATTATTAATTTTTAGTAGCCCTTTAAACTTGGTTATAAAAAAATTGTAAACTGTTATATTACATATAAATTATACAAAGGAATTGAGTTTGCTACTTTATAAAATGACCATCAAATTTTAGTTAACCATCAGGTCTTTTGAGCTACAATTTAAATTAATGATACGTAATTCTTCTGTTTAACAAATTTAAATTAAGATAAAACACAAATGAATATCTATCCTGATGAGTTTATTTCTCCACTAAAATCCTTTAGTTTATTTCTCTAGTTTATAAGATCAAAATGATAATTTGCTCACTAACTTTAATTTTGAAGTCTAACTGTGAGATATATTTCTTGGTGTTTTCTGACTGTAGGTGCCACAAAGTAAGTTGAAGGTGTGTTCATTAGTTTTTGTGGATAAGATTGTTTGGCATTTTTGACTCGTGTATACCATGGCCTTGTTCGTGGTTTTTTTATAATGTATAGTTACTAATATTCATGTATTTGATACACCTATTTACAAAAGAAAGAATACAAATAAATGATAGTCAGCCATTGTGATAGACTATAAGTAGTGATAATTAGCATTTTTCATTTTGAAACCTTATTAGGTGTACCTCACGAATGTGATTGGATGATTTGTATGTGCCCTTGCATACTTTTATATTCTATTATCCATCTATGAGGATGTGATGTTTTTTGTTATTTAGAGTGGAAAATTATCTCTGTTTGATATTTTTTTTCTTCTACTTCTATAGTTTTGGTATTTGCTCGCATATTAATCTATAGTCCATGCTTTATGCTCCTTTATGGTCTGTGATGCTTTAGGATTTAATCTATTTAAAAAAATAAAAAGGCTTTTGATAGGATAAGTTGGGTGCATATCTAATTATGGTGGTGTTTTTAATTAGATTTCATGGAAACCAATTATGGTGCTCTATGCTCTAATAATTCATTGGAATAGATGGTGTTTTTGGAACATATATGTCCACTTCAATTTTGACGTAGAGATTACATGCTAAGAGTCTCTCTCTTTACACACAGAATGCAAGCCATCATAGACTAAATCATTGCATGGTGATTTAGATCTCGATCAATTTGCACCCATAATTATCTTTAAAGATGAACTTAATTAATATTTTGACATTATCAAGGGTTTGGAATTACTAGGTTTAACTATCAATTATAATTTTACACTCTTTTATTTTACATAACCCCTCTCACCAATACATATATACATACATTATATGTCATGATATGTGTGTGTGCATGTGTGAATAACTATACACATGGACAAGGGTGAGCACTTAGTGAAGCATAATAAATTTTTAAATCCATATATGTCTTTGCCTTTTTCACACCCTCCTACATACATGAGAACAATAAACCAAGTGAAATTTTGCACATTTCTCAGTTACATGGCATAATATAAAAAGTTGGAAGCATAAAAATTGATTTGATTTTATTGAAATATGTGTTGTCTAATGGAAGCTCAGGGTTGGCCTAGGTAGTAAAGAAATCTACTGGGATGCCAAGTATGGCTGGGCCTAGGGTGCCCTCAAGTGCACTCTAGGATGGCTTTTTGTAGCATGTGCATAGGGTATGAATGTGTGTGTGTGTGTGTGTGTGTGTATACACACACACACACACACACACACACACACACACACACACACACACACACACACACACACATATTAAAATGAGTAATATTTTATATAAATTATATATTTTATTTTAAAAATATTAGAGGAAAGGTCCCAATAGTTATGCATGTTCTAATTACTGAATAGGGATTTTGTTAACATGTGCTCCATCGATGGATCATATTGGTGTGTATAAATATTAATGTGTACCAAAAGATGAACATATATATATATATATATATACATATATATATATATATATATATATCTTATAGTGCACTTTAATATTTATACACACCAATATGATCCATCGATGGAGCACATGTTAACAAAATCCTTGTTTAGTAATTTGAACATGCACAACTATTAGGACATTTTCTCTAATATTTTTAAAATAAAATATATAATTTATATATAATATTACTCAGTTTAATAGATATAGTAATATTATATATAAATTATATATTTTATTTTAAAAATATTAGAGGAAAGGTCCTAATAGTTGTGCATGTTCAAATTACTAAACAGGGATTTTGTTAACATGTGCTCCATCGATGGATCATATTGGTGTGTATAAATATTAAAGTGCACTAGAAGATGAACATGTAGTATCTAATACTTGTTCAACATTTATTCTAGAAAATTAAAAGTAACCAATCACATCTTCACAAGTAAGAATCAATTATTAATACTCTTATGCACATCGATTGGTACTCCAAAGGTTAAGTTTTGGTCATAGGTTTTAAAAATGCATTTTATGAACTCTCATGATAAAATAAGTTATATCATAAAATGTATAATGTATAATGTGTTATACCTTGAAACCTTAGTTATAAGTAGTTAAGATGACATATTAAAATGGGTAAAAATTTCAAAATCTAATGTGATGTTATGGCACCTTAATTCGATGTCCAAAGTTAGGGTGCATGGTTATTGGGACCTTTCCCCTATACTGAAATATATAATATATAATTATAATTTGATTTATAAAATACATTAACATATATATTACATAATAATAATAAAATATATTATATATTTTATAATATATAATATTGTAATATTATATTATATTATATAATATATTTTTATTATATATTTTAAATAAATATTATATATTTTAATATAATATATATAAATATCATTTTAATATATTAAATATATCACTTGTCTTCAATTCAACTTGACTACTTGAGGTGCATTTATGTTCAAAAATAGGTGGGAGTCCCCCAAAAATTTGAAATTCAATTTTACTTTGTAAAATAAGGTCTGTATAATTGTCACACATTTTTAAAAGGAACAAAAACCACTCAACATGTTTGACCAGATATATTCCTATTCCTACATATTCTTAGTTTTTTATAAACATACACTGTAGAGCACTGGCAGATAAAAAAAGAGCAAGTTATGGAGTGTCTAAAGCATTGACCATATTTGTTACTGTCATATTTGCAGATCCTTATTTTTAGGCATTTAATCTTAGCAATGTTCAATTTTTTTTCTCAATCTAAAATGTACAAAAATCCTTATTTTCAGGTATTCAATCTTAATAGTGTTCAATATATTTTTTTACTCTATCTAAAATGTGTGATTTATTTGTGTTTACTTGGCCCTTGTATTCATTATTTAGTACCTTAATAGTCTACATGGATTATTGTAATACTTTTTTCCCTACTGGAGCATGCCTAGTTGTGATGTCAGTGAGCCTTTTGCTAGAGTGCACACATTTCTATTATTCGGGCAAATAGGGTTTTCAAATTGTAAAACTAAAATTTTATAAAATAATAAAATAAGTATTATTCCAAATGCTATGCATGTATATACTTCAATCAATTTTTAATAAAAAAATTGTATAATTTTTAAGAATATGTGTTGAGCTCAGGGAGGACCTAGGTTGGCCTAGGCGATAGTGAACCTTGCTATAAATCCTATTTAAAAAGGAAAAGAGGTCAAAGGATTCAAGTGGGTATATAAGAAAAAAATGGGTAGACTCCTTGTTTGGTTTAAATTATATGGAAAATGGTTGCACAATAACTACTTTTCACATTTTTTGATCATCTTCATCATCTAGTGAAAACTAACCAATTACATAGATTTAGCCAATAAACCATGTAGTTCAAATGTATTTTATAAATGAATGAGCATGAATAGTTACTCAAAATTCATCTTAATTGTGCATAAAGTGGTGAGCCATTATAATCCAAAAAAAATATTAGTCTCATCTATGATAATATAAAATATAAGATAATATAATAGGTAGTCTCCCATAAATTTACACTATGGAAATTATTAAAATAATTGACTATACCCCCACCTGTAATTAGGATTTGAAATTTTGGAGATGGGTAAATGAAATTTTCTAATTGAGTATCCAACTTATTATTGATGAATTTATGTGTACTCTCAAAGTAAATAAATATAGTCAACTTCTATTTTTTGAGAAAACTGACCACCTTAATATTTGGAAGAATAGTAATACCTAAAAGTGCATGATAGAAAATAGTAGGTTGAGAATATTCAGATTCATCCTCAGGTCCTTTTAGATTGTTGATGTGTGTCTATGTCAAGGATGTAATGCAAAAAATAGAATAACATTTCTTAGATTATAGGGACAACATGAATATGGTAGTGACACCTTGGGGCTTCACTCAGTTTTGCTAGAGAGATTATGTGTTTACAACTTACCACCTTCTAGTCTACAAGTAGACCATGTTGTAGGGACAACAATAATATGGTAGTGACATAATCTACTTGAATTTTTTATGATGTAAATTGATTTTTATTTGCTAATATAAGCCCAAACTCTTAAACAAACAAATGGATATAGACAATGAACATTAATCTAAAGTGATTCATTTAAAAAAAATAAAAAAGAGGGAGTAAGATAGGGCAAAAAAAAATTTCCCTTGAAATAACAAAGACCAACAAATCTCCTTTGATTTCTATTAGCAACCCAGATAGCTCCCAAATAACAACAAAGACCAAGAGAACACTACAGACAAACTCTTGAATTTTGTGGATCCTTGTATTAATTTTGGTAAAAAGTATATTCTAGTTACAAATGAGGAGGAAACTATTGGAGGTTTGTCAATTATGTCTCCAAGGTGACCAAGGATGTTGATGAGGTGTCATATGTGCTAGAATGACAATGACAAAGTGTGCTTCAATGAGCCTCAATATTCTTGCATAGTTATTCAGTGTTTAATTAAAGGAGGTATTTGATGGATGATATTATTGGTATGGACATGTTGCATAGACCTTATGGGGTGTCAAGGGTGCTTATAATGATTATGGAAGTGAGTGAACTTCATCTAGTTGATTATTATTTTTATCTAGATATTTTGGTCTAGTGGTAGGAAATATGAGTAGGAAGTTTGATGATGTCACCATTTCCATGTATGGATGAATCAGGGGGAGTTGGCCATATGGTTGTGATCCCATTAGCCCCTAGTTTTACTAAGGAAAAAATGAGTGCTCTATATTTCATCCATAACTTTTGATCCAGGATGAATTTCTTGCTGGAGTAAAAAACAAAGTTGTAGAGGAATCCATGGCACTTGTAATGAACCTAGTTAAATGATTTGAATGTTTGTATAGTCAAATATATTGAGCTCCAAAGTTAACTATGTTTGATTATATTATGCAAGTGACTTGAGAAGGATATTTGAGCTCATTTTAATGTTGTTTAGATGTCTCATTATGAATTAGCTATTAGAAGGTGATATATACTCTATGAGGATGATCTATGTGGAATTTAGAGGTGGGACCAATCCATATTTAGTATAAACAAAAATTAAGAAGTTGATTATGTATTCACTCATAGTGTTCCTATGTACAAGGTCTTTACTGGAGTTGATTGAGAATATGAAGAGGTGAGGAAAGCTGATTGTGATCATTTAATGTCATAATAGTGATCTTGTAGGTTGAGTATGAATGAAAATTTCTAGTGTAATCCAAAATTATGGTTTAGATGCTTTACATGTGAGCAAAGGATTTATGATGTTTGAGTGAGCTTGGTGGTTAATCTAAGAGGTAGATCAATGTGTGGATTGTGTGTATGACTATTTGGTCATGTTGTATATGTGGTGATAGAGTTGTTGTTGAGGATCGAAGAGTGATCTAAAAGGTGGATTTGGATGCATTGAGTGTGCATAGTTGAGGAGTGGGGTTAGTTGGGATATGTAATGTGTCTTAATTAATCTTTGTGTGTTGTTTCAAGTATGTAATGTGTTTTAGCCAATAGGATGTGTTGGGTGATAGAGTTATTGCTGAAGGTGAAGAGTGATAATCATATTTCCATCATCTAGAGTTGAAGACATTAGTTCAAAGGTGGAGTTATTCATAAGTGTTGTTAATGGTTGCTCAACATCTAAGATGGTTGTTGCCTCCTTGCAAGGTGAAACTTGCTAAAAGTCTAGTTGTTATGGTTGCTCAGCTAGACAAGTGTAGTAGCACCTTGTGGAATTATAGTCTCACTAAATAAGGGATGGTAGTTCCTTGATTGGTTATATCTAGTCTAGATTGGTTTTTTTTAATTATAAGATAGTAGTCCAATTGTAGGTTCTAATGGGTTTTATTCCCCAAGAGGGTTTCCCATGTATAACTAACTTTATATGCTTGATATTGTATTGTCTCTCTTGTTCATTTCTATGAATGATGTGTATGCTTCATGAATGATTGTTGTAATTTATTAAGAGTTTTAAAGGATTTGGAAATTGAATTTGGATTATCTAGGCTCACTGATTCACCTCCCCTTAGTGATTGTACCTCTAATAATTGGTATCAGAGCAGGTCCTTTAGAAGAAGCTTAACAACTTGAAAGAGATTTTGACTAAGTACAAAGATGGTTAAATATTTGAAGAAAGAGAATCAATAATGGAAGGTTGTGATCAAGGCACGATATGTATTTTTAAGAAAGATTCCAAAAAGGATGAGAAAGTTATCAATGATCTCAAGATTTAGCTAGAATATGCTAATACATGTTTGTATTCAAAAGAAAAAGACATCTCAAGGGTAAAATTTGGTTATAAATAGATTAATTGAATTTAAAAAAATTATGCAATGTGTGCCCGTATAAAAAAATATAAAGTCAATTTTACAATGATTTGATCTAATTACAAGGAAAATCTAAGTATACAAGTTGCTACAAAAATTGTACATGCATAAAGATTTTAGCATATCAAGGTTGAGTTGTCTAGATCACTACATGAACTTTAGTTGGTGTGGAAGTCAAATTAGCCATCTAAGATACAATAGCACTATGAGAAGCTTTCTTCAGCTTTGCCTCATTATTTTCATAGAATTTATGTGTTACACCATGTTGCTATTAGATAATGTCTAAATTAAGCAATGATGCCTGGTGAAGTCTCTTTGTCTATCTAAGCAATCTCACATGTTCATCCTTAGTTATTTGTAATTTATTCCTAAAAATATCAACTTTAGTTACCTTCATTTGGGATTTTCTTAACTTATATTCTATCTCTTCTATTAATAAATCTTGCATGCTTTATTTAAAGTCATCTACAACCTCTTGGAGAATTTTATCAAAATTGATTCTACTAATCAATTTACCAGTATAATCTCTTGCCTTAGATAATTTTAACTCATCCAAAATTTGGAGGACCTGAGCCTCATGTGAATGATATTCAAGGATCAAATTCCCAAATAATTTCAACCATTCCTTCACCTCCTCATGCTATATAACAACTAGGTTTAAAGCATTATATGCCTCTAGTATTGTCATAAGATCAAGATGGCTATACAAAGAGTTGTCTATATAGACAACTAGAATTTTAAGCTTCACACTATCTTGAACCAAAGAGTTACATAGTAGATTCACCTAGTTAACATGGGGTTCCATCTCAGCCTTCATAAACTCCATGGCCTCCAAGGAGTTATAACACTTTGAATTAGACTCTTAAACTTTAGCTTCAATGCCTATAGGAATGTGCATTGTCTTAGATTATTCCCTAAGTTGCTCAATTTTTGTAGTTAATTCTTGCACCTTATCCTCTAGTTCTTAGAAAGCTAACTTAGTACCTTGATGGATGGCCAACACAACATCCTTGTGTGTTTGAGCTAGGTCTGAGAGATTTTCCTCATATAAAGACTATCTTAGCTATCTGTTCTACCTCTTGGTGAGGGAGAACACTGGTTATCATTACTCAAGGATGATTTTGATACCCTAGTCATCTTCTAGTTTCCTCTTCCTCACCCTTTGGATAGTGCTAGTTAGAGGATCAAATAAAGTAGACATCGAGGGGAACTCTATGATTATGTAAGTAGGAATTTGAGAAGGCTTACTCCTCAAATCCATTGCCTATGGAGGGATACCTAGTTGGGATACATCGAAAGTTATGATAACAACCTCATTTTTAGCTTCATATTGGACTCGCTTCTACTTCTTGTTGGCCTTTGATAACACATCAAGTAGGGAAGGCCATGTTTTTTTATACCAATCCACTCCCAATTGAGGGAATGCATGGACTACAACTATTTTACATTTTTATGTTGATTGACCTTAATTATTTTGAGAAGTTGTGGTAGACCTTATTTCCTCAAACTTATTCTATCAAGGAAATTGTTATGGATATTTTGTCTAAAATAATTCCCTTGAAGGAATTCCTAGAAATAAAATCCCAATCATGTGCAAGCTCAAGGTATCTCCTAGGAGATAGCTCAAAAGAAAATTCCAAGTGTGCATCAGGGTTATTACCAAATAAAACTTTGTCATGTTTATATTAAATATGTTGCCTTTGAAAGGACCTTTGCAATAAACACAGAAGGTATTCCGAGTCCCTTTGAGGTATCTCCTAGGAGAGATACCTTGAAATAAAATTCTAATTGTGTGAATGTTCAAGGTATCTCCTAGGAGTTACCTCCAAAGAAAATTCCAATCATTTGCATCATGATTATTGTCAAAAAAGAAGGTGTCATGGTTATATCAAATCCTTTTTAAGAAACTTTGCAATCAACATGAAAGGTATTCCAAGGCCCTTCAAGGTATCTCCTAGGAGATACCATGAAATAAAATTCCAATCATGTGCATGTTCAAGATATTTCCTAAGAGATATCTAGAAAGAAAATTCCTATAGTGTGCATCGAGGTTCTTACTAAATAAAAATTTGTAATAGTTATATAAAATCCTTTACAAGGACATTTGCAATCAACATGGAAGGTATTCCAAGGTCCTCTGAGGTATTTCCTAGAAAATTCCAATCATGTGCATGTTCAAGGTATCTCCTAAGAGATGCCTCATGTGAATCAAGGTTCTTGCCAAATAAAAAATTGTCATGGTTATATCAAACCCTTTGCAAATACATTTTCAATAAACATGGAAGGTATTCTAATGCCATTCAAGTTATATCTTAGGAGAGATATCTTGAAATAAAATTCAATTATGTGTATGTTCAAGGTATCTCCCAAGAGATACCTTGAAATAAACTTCTAATCATGTGCATCAGGGTTATTACCAAATAAAAATGTGTCATGGTTATATCAAATCCCTTAAAATGACCTTTGAAATTAACATGGAAGGTATTCCAAGGCCCTTCAAGGTATCTCCTAAGAGATACCTTTGAAAGAACCTAAGCATGTCCATTAAACCTATTACAGAAACACAAGCAACAATTCATAGCAACATTGGAAGAGGAAAAACCATGATCATATAAAAACATGTCCATTAATCCAAATGAGAGTTTGGAATAATATACAAAAAAAACATGTGTGGATATTATCATGATCATGTGATGATGGAAAAATTGATCTTATAACTCAGTAGGATATTTTATAGTTATCTACATGGAGGAAGATCTCATAAGGGATAAAATAAAACCTTTGTCCTCTTTCACAACAAATAAAAATATCCCTTTCCTATCCTCATGATTACACAAAAAATAATTGAAAGTGATGACCACTATTGGGTTAAGTACAACAGTTTCCGAGTGGAAAATGAGAGGAAAGAAGAAGGGAGGGAAGGGAAGAAAAAAGTGGTGCTAGCTTAGAAAAACTAAAATATATGATTATGCTTTAGAGTTAATCTAGATAGAATCTTTCACCAACTTATTTTTATACTTAGTATATCTTTCCAATATATGGGGCAATATTCCCTTGGTCTAGGCCCATTTGGTATTTGAATTTTACTCTATACTCCTCAAGCCAAGTGATAATCTTCTAAAGCATAGTTTGTTTTCATCCAATGAGTTATTTAATATGGTCACAATATTTCTCTAGTGACACCAATTATTTTATTTTATCAACATAAAAATACTCTTATGGTGCATCTATGAGGTTTTTTAGAGTGATGTGTATCATCTCTTCCTCCAAGTCACTTACACCATCAAGGCTTACCATATTACTTAATGCAACATCTATCTCTTTTTTTATAGACTTGAGGGACTTCTCTTCTCCTTTTAAATTGAAGATGACATATTTGAGCATCATCTAATTATGCTTGATTTCTAGTTGACACTCCTTGGGATTCTTGTGATAATTAGGAGTAATGATCCTTTCTATGATCAAAGTATTTATGACCATCTTATAGACCTCATCCATTTTACACTGGACCTCCTCCCATGTCTTGATATCCATCTCATAGAAAAACATTTTAACATCACACTCCCTCTTATTATTTACTATGTTGTTCAAGCATTTCAATGCCAAGTGGATTATTTCTTCTGCCTTGGTGCATAGATATTCTTTCCTTTTTTTTTTGTTCTTCCTTTAGTATTCAAATAATCAATTTGGCTAAAATCAAATGAATTTATTGAGAATAGAGGATGGTCTAAAGAAATAATAGTAGTTGGAGTTACTTCCTTGGGCTCACTCGGTATCTTTTGCAAGTATTAGATCATAGCCTAATTTTATGCCTTTAACTCTTTATGGTAGCTTTGTCTTTATCCATCCTATGAGCCACCATGTTCACCAAAAAATGTGAGCTATGCTTCAGCTCATTCCTTGATGGATCCCCTAGTTTGTAGTTATAAACATTGTAACTCTCAAGGGGAGCATCTTTCTTCAAAGCATATGGTAGGGGAATGGATAAATTCATATTCCTTTCTCCTATGGTAGTGAATGTGGTCCTAGAATGTGTCTTGGCCTTCTTGGAGGGTTTGGCCTTATATGCCTGAGTGATCTTCACTATGTTGATTTCCCTAATTTTCTCATAATGTCCTTCTTCTTGTCTTGTTCCTTGACCTAAAGAAGGGGACTAGTCTAAAATCTTATTGATGTATTGGACATAGGTACAGGCCTTGAGATAGTAAAGGGTGGTATCATCAAAGTACTTGATTTAGGATGTGCCATAGGAATGGGTTCTAGACTTAGCATGAACTATTTGATTTCTTCATATCTTTCCAACTCTTCACCACCCTTGTTTGCTCTAGGTTCCCCTTCCAGGTTTAGATATATCTACTCCAAAACTTCAAAATCTAGACTAAATTGGTGAGACTCCTTCAACAATATTTCAATGGAGATTTCTCATCCTACTGAATGATTGGAAGGTTTTGAACCCACTTCACCTTATTTATTTATTTATCTGAGCCTCAGGTATAGATGAGGCTATGGTGACTTCCATATTTACCTCAAACAACTCTTCACCAATCATACCCTCTAGACCTTTATTGTGGGTTGGATCATGGACCTTGATGTGAGGAAGGAGACCTTGAGGTACTTCAATTGAAGTAACATTACCTGAAGTACTCTCCTCAGGACCTTTATTAGTTGGTCCAATTCCTTATTTATTTTTGAATGGGTAGGGGTACCCATTTACATGTTTGCTCCCCTACCTTCCTCTATACTCACCTTATCCTTTGTTACTAAACTTGACACTTTTATAGGGGAAGGGTCAACTTGTGATGCTTATGGAGCTATCTCTAATTCTTATTATGAAACCACTCCTTTAGGATCAGTGGTGACTTGATTATCTTGATCTGACTCCACATTATCCTTTTCATCATATTTATTCATTTCCTCAACTTCACCCTGATTCTCTTGGTTTGGTGGATGGGTGATGGCATTCTCAACAAATGTATCTATATCTGACAAGATTATTTCCTTTTCTTGAGGGGCCTAAACTTGAGTGTCTTCCTCAACTCCAACCTTCATAACATCTTCAAAAGAGAGGGAATCAATTAAGGCCATAACTTCCTTCTTATCACCCTTACTTTCTACTCCTGAAGGACCCTCTTCTATAAATAAACCAACCATTGGGACCTTCATTAGGGTCTAGGGTCTTTCCCTTGGAGTTCTTTGTCTAGTTCTTACTTGTGGAGGAGTGAATGCTCACTACTTTTTCATCACCTCTGTAATGGGCCTATCTTTATCTGAGTCTTCTTCAACACTCATATCTCTCAATCTTTAAACATATGAGGATTGATCCTCTTTCCTTTTCATGGAGAGTTCCTTAGAAGGTAGGTCTTTGAACACAACCTCCTTCCTCTTCTTAGGAATCCCAATTGGAGGCTATCAATCCCTTTTGACTCTTTTTTTCCTGGGATGATCTTCCTCTTCCTCACCTCCTCTCTTCCTTGAATAAATCTTTGAGGGAGGGACAAATGTTGGCTATTGTGCTAGTGGATCAAGTGGGACAACATTTGGATTAACCACTGAGATGGTTGTTAGGATGGATGGTACAATTTAGGCTCTATCTAATGTAATGAATATTAGGGTGGCACTAGCCAATAAAACCTCCCTAGTATCAATTTTGTCCTAATTTTTAGCTAGATTTGTTAACTTTAAGAAGGAAAATCTTGACTTGGACTATGATGCAGTTATGGATTCCACATCAATTATCTTGGTGAAGTCAACATCACCAACCTTGCTCTTCCCTTTGCCTTTTACTACTAGTGGTAGATCCAAGTGAGAAACACTATATTTTATGAGGAACCCCTTTAAATCCCAAACTTGTCTGAGTTTTTGGAGGGTAGAGGTTTCATAAGTACTAAGATCAACCCCATGTTCCTTCAACCACCTGAAGGTTCTTCTCATGATTATTGTGGCCCTCCATGGAATGAAATCATTTTCCTTATCAGTGAACTCCAACTATGAGATGGTCTGGGCTTCAATATTGGACTGATTATATACTATAGATAGTGTCCTCTTATCATCCTCCATGTCCTTAGGGATGGAAGTGATATTATAAGTGACAAATTCTTACATTATCAGTCTCATATAATCTAATTTTATGGCATATTCCTTGGTAGTGCAAATAGACCAGATGTCTTCAAAATGTGATTCAATTAGAATTACATTGGTCACTATGTTTACCCACCAGCTGATATCATAGCTTGACCTGGGTGGCATCTTGTCAATCACATACTAGCCCATTTATTACTCCAAACCCTTAGATTTAGTAATAAAAAGACATGAAAATGTCTAATTTCAACTAAAAACTTGAAAGGGTTATTTACCTTTTTCACCGTTATCATCTCATGCGAGGGCACCATCTACCTGCTTAAATCCATCATTGCTAGTCTATCATCTAGGTATCTTGGTAGTTTGTATGGAGACCCCAAGTAGCTACTTACCCTTATATAATTAAATGATATAAATTGAATATAAAAGGTGTCATATTTATCAATTATGTCTCTGGCCCCCTTGGACATCATATTGAGGCTTCTTAAAGGATAGAATACACTCATCATAGTATTGAATAAACAATTATAAACTCTACAAAAATTCTTCTTGAATCCATCCAGAGGTATTTTAGGATAAACCTCATATATTCTCATCCCATTAGGAAACCTGGTGAGCCAATAGAATGTCCTATTATGCACCAAGTTGTACATTAGGTAGGAGGACATGTAAAATGTACCTATGAATTCCTCATTTGAGTGGATTGTAACCTGGACTTGCATCATTTGCCTATACAGATTATCACTTAGAATGGTAGCCCAGTCTAGCTTCTTTTGTTATTCTAACACATAGATTAAGATTATGGACATTCAAGGTTCAAATTTATCTACAGTAGACATCCCATAAACTCTTACTTCCATGTAAATCATATACTAGGGTAATTTCTTAAATTTTTCTAGTTTCAAACTCTTAGACATTTTTGAGACCTTTTACCTTTTCTTGACTAGCCAACAGGAGTTGATAATGCCCCATATTATCATGTCTTTCTTGTCAACATAATATTAGAATTCATTCAAAGAGAATGTCATAATTTTAGGCTGGGGAGGAATACCAAGCATGGTGTTGAGGGCTAAAGTAGTGAAAGAGCAAACAACTAATTGGCTTCCATTGATGACATTCCTAGTGTCTAGTTGGTATATTTGGGCACATGCAATCACTAACTCTAGGTATGGGGAAGCCAAGGGGAATATTTCCATAGGGGTGATATAACACATTCCAATGTTGGAGAATACTAAGAGAGGATTTAAGTTTTGCAAGACATTTAATAGGGTTATAATGTCTAACCCTAGAACATTTGTATCTTTGATTTTATCCAAAATAGAAATAATGTTGCTCTTGATAGATGTTAAAGTAGATGACATTGTTCCTTAGCTATTTTATTGAAATAAATTAAACTCAAATGAATTCCTCACTATGATCACCCTCGAAACACATTCAAACCTCCTTAAATAACATACTATAAGGAGCTGTAAAAGCACTTATTGATAATTTGGAGGGATGTGCATAATTGAAACTTGAAGAATTTACTGTAATCACTCCTTCGCATTACATGTAGCTAGGGCACACAAATGGATTGAATATGCAAGTAAAATCTCTGAATGTAAAAGGTAAACATGAATAAAGGCAATTTCCTTAGTTATAATCCTTTGCAATTTGAAATTAGGGTTGCCATTTATGCTTTGAAGCTAAACGACTAATTACCAAGTACCATCCTTAAGTAATTTGATCTTATTTTCAAAAAACAAGAGATAAGGTACAAATGTTTCTTTTATACTGGGAAATATTCCTTGCAACATGTGGATTCATATAAGCAAACTTTTTCATTTTGGTACTTTTCAAGTTTTCTGAGACCTTTTGCACCTTGCCCACCCAAAGGTAAGGCAATTTCCAAAAAGGGCCCAAATCTTGAAAAACACTGAGGATCTACCACATATCATCACTTCTCTATTCAAATATAGGTGTTTAGGCAATCTATTACTCTTTTCACCTTGGCCACCAAAATATAAGTGGGGAAATCTACAAAAAGGGATTGTAAGTAATAAAACCCTAAGGACACACCATGTGTCTAACTTAGATGCTAGCTTGAACTCTGGGCCAACATTCCACTTTTACATCATCCTTATTGATATAGGGAAGGGTGTAAGATTCTTTTGATCCCTAAAAATAGTCTTAGGAGTCCCTTGAGATAACCACGTGTCTTTCATTCATCTCATCAGGAAATTCCTATCCTCAGTCGCCAAAATATATTGAAGGTGCAATATGATAATTTCACTCGGGGCCCCAAAAAATTTATTTTTTGAGCATAAGGTAGTAAATAAATGTATGCAAGGAGACTTAGATATATTTATATAGTCTCATAGTGAATCTTCATATCCTATAATGCTTCATCTACGGCATCTAGTAGTGCCTTCTATGTAAAGGAAAATTGTACTCCTTCCATGAAGGAGAAATCCACTCTTGTCCCCATTTGAAATGCATCTCTTAGGAGATAAATACATTAAAGGGGAAATACACTCTTGTACATGTTTAAAAGGTATCTCATAAGAGATACCTTAAAGTTATTACAAAGGTCTTCAAAATATCACCCAGTAGTACCTTCTGTTTAAAGGAAAATTCCACTTATTCCTTGAAGGATAAATCCACTCTTGTACCTATTTGAAATGTATTTCCTAGGAGATACCTTGAAAGGGAAAATCCAATCTTATGCATGTTTGAGAGTTATCTCCTAGGAGATACCTTGAAGGTATTACAAAGGGATCTAAAATATAACCCAATAGTGCATTTTCCATATAAAGGAAAATTACACATGGAGAAATCCACTATTATCCTTGTTTAAAATGTATCTCCTAGGAGGTTCATCTTGATAAATTGATTGAAATCTAGGAGGTGAGAGAATAGGCAAGCAGTGTGAAGCTCATTTGACAACATGTGGATAAGTGATGGTGCAATGTGAAGTCATTAGATCTAATATTTAAACTTGGAGATTTAGTTCTCAAATATTAAATGTATCTCCTAGGAGATACCTTGAAGGGGAAATCCACTGTTGTTCACACAAGTCATTTGAAACATTTGTTCACATAAAATGTCTGATGTGAAAACTTTGAAAAAAAAAGTTTGAAGACCCAAAGTCTTGAATAATAATTTCAAAAACTTGGCTCATGCTTGTGAATTATCTGAGGTGGCTATTAGGCACACACAAAAAACTACACCAATGAAAGTGCTAGTACACATCTATAAATATGAATAACCTTGAACTCAACTATCTTAATCAACATGTTTACCAATATTTAACTCAACTATATTAATCAACACATTTACCAATGTTGAATCCCTATATGTGCCAATCTTGGGGTCCAAAGAAGTGATTTTATTAGTTTTCATGAGAGGGATTTTCTTGATGACGTCCTCTTGATTATTGAATCAGAAAAAGGACACACCTCATATTGTTATGATGGTTTTTTAATGACATAAATTCATATCAAGAACTTAGATATTAACATGTGTAAGGTAATTATTCCTAAGGCCTTGCACATTTTGGGATCTCCAAGATTGCATCACATTATTTTATTTGGATCTTAGTCTCATAACCTATCCATTTCCATTTTTAAAAACTTGAACAATGAAGCTTGTATAAGAAGTTTGTAAATTCACAATATGGGTGGGGACTGGGATCAGTTCGAACCAATTTCATGCTCTGATGTCAAGGAAAATGAATATGTTTGGAATAAAATTGTCAAAGGTAGATTGGATCCATTCATGAAATGACACAGGGCTTTCCAAGGAGTTTTCTCATGGCTAGAAATATTGTGAAGTTTGTATGCATAGCTTGATAATCTTGATCATTGAGGAGCTCATTATAGAGATTACTAGGATGAATAGTTTTGGCATAAAAGTATTCAAGGATAAGAAGAGAAAGGAGGAGCTTCTCAGCATTTTCATCAAGAAGAAAAAGAAAAAACCCAAGATTTCATCCCATAAAGGTTTCATGAGGTTAGAACTATCAAGAAAATGGCATGAAGTCTACCTATAGATAATGAGGTATATCACCTTAGAAAGAATACATCATTAACATTCCATTTTTTCTTCTGTAATACTTGGAAGCTTCAAAACTAAACATTAAGAATAACCCTTTAGTAGGATTAATTCACCAAGGTCTAATTTTGCTAATGACTAAGAGAGGGGAACTATAATGGTCCAAAATCATCACTAAGGTGATTAATATCTTGAGTGAGAAGGAGGAAATTGAAGGGGAGAGGAATTTTCCATAGATTCAGCTTCTAATCATGAACCAGAGGAATAGAATGTCAAGGATTCTATCAAACCAATATAGGAAGATTCCAAACTAAACATGGGGAGTCCTACCTATGTCACTCCATTAGCTACCATAGTCAGAGGGCTTCTTGATTCTAATGCCAAGGTAGTTATCATGAATTCCCATCAAAATTTACACATGAAGATTTCCATCTAGAAAATTATGTGCAACAAAATCATGGATGAGTTTTAAAAGTTACAAGGGCTGCTAGGTCACATGTCAATAACCTCTAAATTAGGTAAATATCATCCAAAACATACTCCTTAGGGTAACAAATCAGCTTAGAGTAGTGGAAATAAGAATGTCAATAGGGATCTCAAGGAGGAAAAAGTGGAGATCTAGTCTACTAGCCTCAAAAACAAAAGTTAGGAAGAAGATAAGGATAAATTCATGGGAAGTCATACTAGAGGAAGGAATAGACAAGGTGATATTACTGGAACAACAAAGGTGAATTTGGTCTTTTATTTTGATTCAGAATAGTTGGGCTTGCTTTGTCTCTTGTTGTTTGGTCTTAGGTTTTTTAGTTGATACTTTGCATAAGTTTTGTGGCATGGGGATTTAGCTACTGATTTCATCTTTTTTCTCTTTTTTTATCCTTTTGATTTGTTATGTATAACATTTGGGTTTCTTCTGTAAAGTGAATAGGCCCATTCAATCCATATTTTAACCAATCGAATAAAAATAATAATATATATTGAAGGGCATTGTAATACCTTCATGACTACCTTGAAGGTATCTCTTAAGAGATATCTCTATGTATAGAGAAACCATTGAAGGTATTACAAGGCCTTGTTATCTTGAAATAATTCTAATCATGTGCATTTTCAAGGTATCTACTATGATACCCATTGAAATTACTACAAGCACATGTTTGAAAGTCTCTCTTAAAAAATACCTAATACCTTACAAAAATGAATTATAGTACACTTGAAGGTACTACAAAGCCATTAAAGGTATCTCCATGGAGATACCTTGAAATAAAATTTAGATCATGTGCATGTTGAAGGAATGTTAGCAGATTTTTGTGGAAATTATCTAGAACATCAAGAATCAGAAAAAAATCATAATAACATGAGTGAATTTACACAATCTTCAATTTTATACACTACAACAAATATAAAGATAAACTAACATGGTGCTAAGAATTCTAGATCATAAATAACATAATGCAACATAGAACAAGGTAAAATAAAACAAAGTAAACATTGTGCACCCTGCATAAGTAAAAGAATCTTAGGAAAACAATAACATCAAAATAATATTAAATTACATCATAGAACTATATATAGTTTTTTAAATGGCTCTGTCTCATCACATTATAATTTTTTGGCATACAAAAAGAAAAGAGACATGGCATTCTTATATCTATCACTTGCCTAAAAAGGCCAAAGACATCCAAAGGATCATATAAATGACAAAATGATACCCTACGCACATGCTCCTACTCCACATATAACACTTTAATGGACTTAAATTATTGTTTCATCCTAAGAAAAATATAAACTCTAATCTCGATTAAAGTTGGAAAAGATTAGCCTTTAAAAAAAGTGGCAGTAATCACTCCAAGTTTTCTAGTTTTTCATACTTGCCTACTACCCTTTGCAGTTTTTAAACTACAAAAATTGAACTACACATTTACCTACTATGTAGGTTATGGTTTCCAAGACTATGCCTTTATATGTAGATTTATCTTTCTACAAAATTTCTTAGAGCTCCTATGGTGGAATGAACTTAGGTTCATCTATGATATGCACAATAGTTGGTTTAACTTGTGAGAGTTCATGCTTATGTGTTTTCTAATTATCAAGTACTTCTTACACCATGGTAAGCAAAATACATAGTGGAATCTAAATGACCATCAAATTTTGCACATATACTTCTTCTATGATGATAAGGAAGTCTTTGGAATTTGACATCTTAAGCTAGATATTTGACACAATATCAACCAACCTATTTTCAGTCCTTTGGGATTGAATTGTCATAAATGTGTTACGCATTATCTCATTTTTATAGACTTGGAGATTTTTCATCATGGTATCCTTGGATTCTAAAAACAATTAAAATGCATTTTTTAGTATTTCCCCAGTATCCATTCGATCATTCACTACAAATTTAATTTTATCTACCATTGTGAACTTTGGTTTAGCAGAATATAAGGATTTGTCAAGATGTTACCTCCAATCAAGCATTATTTATGCAATCTACTTAGCCTAATGCACAAATATACCCAAGACTTATACATATTCCTCTATAATTTCACAAATGCCTTCCAACTTAGTGTAGATAACCTACCCTTGGGTGCGTAGTTTATGTGCACTCACCCAATCCTTTGCTAGATGAGTTAACAACATAGTTAGTCATTTGTCCTCAAACATTACTTAATCATGAAGGACATGCACAACCAGAGTAGGAAAAGAGAAATTAATGAGATATATAGCCTCAACAATTTGATTTTGTGCGTCCATTTTCTCATCACATAATAAAAAAACCATATGTTCTAAGTCAGAAGCCTTTTACACAATGGATTTTTGGAATGCATCTACTCCTTCAATTTCTTTGGACAATGGCAGTCGTGAAACATCCAAAGATGTATCCATGAAAGTGGACAAAAAAATAGTGGATCTCATTTAGATAGTGGTATTTAGGGATCCCTCTATTACATATACATCATCTATTTTCATATCAGATTGTGAGTGATCTAAATATTTGGATTCAATAACTGTGACACCTTTGTGCATGAAAAACTTTCTCTACTCGACTAGAGGGACACGTGTATCCTTGTGTCTCATTGTGCCCCTAAAATTCACCTAATGGGCACTACTTATTATGGTTAGCTCTCTAAAAGATACTGCACATGTGAGTATGGTGGTTAAAGTACTCACTTGATGATGAATACATTTTTTACACATCAGTGGCCGTATTGGGCTCCCTTCCTCTAGTAGATGTACAAAATGTGTAGATGATGAACCAGAATCTAGATATTTTTCAAAAAGAATTACCACAAGTTCATGTTGAGCTTCTTCTTGACCTAAATTATCCATAATAATAGAGGAAGGGGGTTGTGTAATATCAACCAAATGGTCACTGCATACCTTATTTCATACTTAGCAAGTGTGCACTAATTTCTAGAATAATAACTCCTTCTCCTCCTCCTTATCATAGACCCTTTAACTGATGTCTTTGATCATGCATTGAAAAAATTCCTATTCATCAACACATAACATTTTGAGATCATACTCCCAAGATATCCTTGGCACATGTGGGTTATCTAACCAATACTTGATTTGACTTGATCTCTTTCCGGTTAGTGATGGTGAAGCTCTTAATGCAATTCCTTCCATTTGTATTTCTTTTGTTGTGGAGGAGCTACAGACTACTAGGGTGAGGCCTATGATTATGTATCTAGTTGTAATTATTCTTGTTATTACTATCCTTATTGTGTGACTAGGGATCTCTATCTCTATACTTCAGATTGTGTTTCAACCATTGTGATGAAAAAGGGAATTGGAGTTACAGTTGGCATGGCCAACTCATGCACCTTGATTTGAATACCATTGTACAACTTGGTTACTAATGCATGCTACCCCAAATATTGTATGACATCCTATGGAATTAGAGGGTGTGACCTGATCAAAGCTAGAGCCTCAAGCCACCATGTATTAAGATGCCCTAGTTACTCATTATGTTACCCTATCTTAGTCCAAGTGATACCTGTGAGGGTAGTAATAGGCCAAAAGTCTACAGTAACATTAACATGGCCTAGTAGGGACTTCCATTGGGTGAATAATAATAATAAAACCAAAAATTGATATTGGAAATTTGAAAGATACTTGAAAGTACCTTCTCGATATTAGTGGTAAGATTGGATGTGAGAAACTTGAGTCAACTAAAGTTCTCATTCTATTGTATCATATGATACACAATTTCAATTACTCATTTTATTTCTTTCTTGGCTTGTTTAATTTTCTGCCAAAACCTCTTTGTAATACACTCTACTAGAATGCACATTGCAACATCCTTAATGGAGTTAATTGGGGTTCCTCTACCTTCCCTAGTGGAAAACTTATTTTGAACATATGGATGAATTGGAAGTGCAGTGGACTTGTATCAAAATAATTATTTTCCACAATTTGGGAGGCCTATGGCTCTCACCATGGTCTATGCATTGATCCAAACAGTGATATCTTTGGATAAATGAATGCCCCTTGGTTGTATCTACCTAACAAGGTATGCATAACCTCATATAGATTTTCAAATGTAGGTAACTTGATTATCCTCTCTACATTGGAATCTCAAAGTGGATGTTGAAGTGCAAGAGCTCCTACTTGTGCACCTAGTTGTGTTGATAGGACAAAGAGAGTAACTTCAATCATTTCCACAAAGTCTAAGGGCTCTAATTTGTTGAATTTGGTTTGTTGAAGACCTATCCCAATCCCCATTTCTACCTTCTCCAAATCTATGAGTAGGATCAATAACTTGCTCCTATATATGATTAAACCTATAATCTATGTTATTTGATTGATTTGTTCTACCAAAATATGGGTATCAATTTTTCCACAGGTGAGTATATCGAGACCAGATAGTAGAATAATATTATTTTCCAAAGTTTGTAATGTTTTTGAATTATTCCTTCACTTTATTTTATGACTTTTGGCATCCAATTTGATCTTTCCAACCTCTTTAAATGCATTGACTACTTGCGCACAAGCATTCCTCCTCATCTTTAATATTTTGGATTTGATGGTGACCTTTTTTGTCTCACAAATCTTGAAATTACCCCATAGTGTGTCATGTACCTACTTGATCTACCTTGAAAAAGATGCAATCTTTAAAAATGCCATGTCATTAATGGTCTTACATGACCATTACTAGTCCACCACTTTTTCAAACTTAATTTGAGATCGATGTAATTTTTTACTGGATCACTCCTTAATCTCCTTTCTTCATCAAAGTAAAAATAATGATATTTTACATTTTGGACTAACTTATTAAATATATTTAATAATTTATATTATGCATACCCATAAGAGTTTTTTGGACTCTACAAGCATACAAAAATAGATGGAACAAGATCCCTCGACCAAGGACTAAGAAATACAATAGTTGAACAATGACCTCATTTCCCACTACCAAAACATAGGTATTCTCCCCATGGTCTAAGAATTGTATGTATTCTATTAAAAGAGAATAAATAACATAGCCACAAACTTGAAGCCAGTGTTTGGGTTCATCACAGACTCACAATGACTTAGCACATAGGTGAGCATGAACAAAAACTTAAAGTATTAGTCCCTTCCATTGATGACACATGTCATCGTAGTGCTCCTTAGGAAATAAGGGAGTTATTATTTAAAGAAAAGGTGTTCCAATGGCCTAGGGAAGTGGGCCCCATTTTTGATAAGAATTTTAGAGACAGTTTGGATGAAGAGCCACGTCACCACAATGATTCTTACATATCCCTAAAATTTTGTACATAAAGTTCCATATATCAATCTTTGGGTAAATTGGATGGAGACACTAGGCATAATCATGAAGAGTCACTCGCCTGGTGAACTTGAAATATTTTTCAAGTGTTGAAATGTTGTAGGTTCATGGGTACATGCCACATGTCCTTGGCTATTAAAAAATGAATTCCTAAGCTTAATGTCATGGGTACCCTTGAAGGTATTACAAGGACCTTTAAGGAATCACCTACTACTACCTTCAAACCTTGAAGAGTACCCATACACATGTTTGAAAGGTATCTCCTAAGAGATACCTTCAAACGTTTGGGTCCATAATAGAGGTTAAAATCAAATACAAGATCCTAAAATATAAGAAGCTAATCATTTTATATAATTTCACTCAAAACCCCCATTGATCATTATCATTTTATATTGTAATAAAATACATGGTTAAATATTGACTTAATTATCTATTTTTCTCTATGTGGCTATTCTGCTCTGATGCATGTTTTAAATGTATCTCCTAGGATATACCTTCAAAGTAGGATGAAGCAAGAATTGAAGTATGCAGTATATGACATTAAAATCTATTATTTTTTTGGATTGACATAAATCATGTCATCAAAAAAAATTTATACATTACCTTTTTAACATTTTTAGGTTTTAACATATCTCCATGCTTATGTTCTGGTATAAATATAGCTTTATCTCCTACATATAGGTATAAATTTGAATGATTTTATAAATAACCTTATTAACATCTCTTCTCATGTATTTTGAAAATGTTCAAGCTAAAAAATCATATGTCAATGGCTTTCCAATGTGGAGACTATGTATTTCTCATAAATAATGGTAAGGTCATTGGTAAAGAAAGAATACACAAAGTGGCAGGTCCAAATTCTGAATCTATGGAACTCATAAATCTCACTTCCACATGCAATAATAAAAAGATACCTATTAGATGTGTAAGTGTTAATGTGACTAAAGATTTTTATTTGAATCTATCACTTCTATTTCCTACAACTTTTGTGGGTAATTTGGGGGATGTAGTTGATAGTTTTACTATATGGAGCACAAGAATGATGGAACACATCACATACAAGTTTTCTATAGACAATGCCATGGAACAAAGTCAAAATAATTTGAGTGCAGTTTTGCATATACAACCATTTCAACAAGAAAACCCCATTTGTTCGATATATCGATGATCCTACCACGTTTCAAATCCTAAGAAAAACTTTAGTTGGGAAAAGGGTACATTTTTTTCAAAAGTGTATAGCTCTTACAAATGATGAAAACATTATTTTTGGTTATGTTGAATTTACACAACCAAGAGATATTTTTGGTTACATTCCTATCCCAATGCTAGAAAATGACTTGGGAATTTACATAAGGCATGTTATAAAACATTATGATACTTATAGTATAAAGGCAATTGAAACATCTATTGTTAGATGGCCTTTTGACAAAATATTAGACACTGAGACCTATAGATCACTCAATTTACCATACATGACACCAAAGGAGAAAAAAATTGGAAACATTTGGGACGTAGTGGATAATGAAGTCATTACTTGCTTGACATTCCTATCATAAAGGCATCCACAAAAATAATTTCATTCCTACAAATACTCAGGCCAAAAAAGAATTTAGTTGAATAATTCACTCAACCAAGTGGAGTTTGATGAAAGCATAGATAGTGAGATTACAATAATGTATGCAAATAAATGTTGCACCAAAAAATGTTTTTAGTCAGGATTGTCTTTTGAGATTATAAAATCTACAAAGATGAAGTTGCTTGATTCTACCATAATAGATAGGAGGCAACATGTCTTGGATGCCCTTTCTAGCAGTTTGTTTAAGAAAAATAAAAACAAAACTAGCATTGATTTTTAGGGTACAAAGATCTATTTGGAAGCTTGGCTTAAAATATATGGATTAAAGAGAAGTAACTTTTTTGATATTTAAAATTGTCACAAAAATGGGGAATGAAATGCATTCTAAGTAGGGAGATTTTCACAAAAGTCACAAAAAAAGATAATGGAAGCTAAAGATTTGTTAGACCACTTGGTGGATGATTTTGTAGATGTTTCTCCATGACTAACATGCTAGATAGATATATATGGCTCATGAGAAAATGTTCAACATCTTCTAACATCTTTCACTCAAAAATTTATGAGGTGACACATCAATGTAAAACTATAAAATATGGAATATGAGCCAATATCATAGCCAAAATACAATAACATTTGGAGAACTAATTTTCATGATGTGACCATTACCATGTTTGATGACTTCGCTAGGAGAAAAAGATGCATCTTGTTGACTTAATAGAAATGCTTTGGGTCCCTCTCTAGAGATCAGGTAGAGTATATCGATTAAGAATTTGTGATGCACTCAAATCAAATAATTTATACAATACAAATCTATTAAACACATAAATAAATTTTAGAGCAATACCCTAAAGAATGCCTCAGTGTCATTCATGACAAGGTAGAACATCAAAAATCATTTGTGCTAAGGATAGTGATAAAAATCAAAGCATTTATCAACAAAATATTAGAGGTGTCAATGGTAGGGATTATAACACATAGTCATGGTGTAGGTGGGTATGGGTAATTTTTTACCATACGTTCTTGGAGGGTCTAACTTAACTATCACCTCATTGAATAGGTGCTTTATGGATATGGAAAGAATAGTGTCAGATAATTATGGATCTCTACTATATAAACTTGAATATTTAAAATATCTATTGTATGATGCACTTTTGTCTAACAAATGCTACTCTAAATGCAATAAATACCAAGAAGAAGCACAATCAATTGGTGCCTTCAAGAAACTTCCTTCTAAGATATACCTTTAACTAGACAACTATTGTGGGGATAATAAGAAATGTACTTCCATCCATAATTATATTTAAAAAATGTCAAACCTTATATGAAACTAATGTTTTATTTATAAATTCATAAAATCATGTCTTTTTGTATAGGTATGTGTTTTAATATTTATCTCTCCTTTTATACAAAGGTAATTTCTTCGATTTCAAGGTTAGATTTCTACCTATAGGACATACCCATGAGGACATCAATGACACATTTGGAAACGTGTCTTAATGTATAAAGAGGAAAGGTGTATGAAGTGTGGTAGAGATGATTGACACTTATAAGGCATGTGAAAATACAAGAAAATTCATGCCATATTTGATTGAAAAGGTAGTGGATTTCAAAGAGTATGTTAATAGTTACCAGATGAGGAGAAGAAATGAAATAGTAGGCTTGACAAAAGGTTAATACTTTATTCTATGTATGGAGAAAGGTCAACCCATTATGCATTGAAAAAACTCTATAAGAGATAGAAATTGGTCCCCCTTGATTACATTATGGGGAACACAAGAAAATGGTGAGACAAATGTTCCAAAAGGTAATCCAACAAAATATATTTCAAAGACTTGAAAATAGAGAAATGTCTAAGGATTCCATTGTATCTAAAGACTCAGATAGAAGTAGAAAAAAGAGTGAAAAATAAATTAAATATAACTTCAATAAGTATGTACAACAATTCAATGAATTTGGCTTGACCAGAAATAGTAAGTGGAAGGATCTAGCATATTACTTCCAAAACATCCATGACATAATGAAATAAGATATGTTTCCTTCTTAAGTTGAGTGTACAGGAGAGTTTTGGCCTAGAACTCATCACAACATACCCCTACATAGAGATCTACACAAAATAGTTCATGATATGACCCTTTATTGTAGAGTGGCATTTAGAAATAGATATGTTGGTCCAAGAAGCAAAAGAACAAGAATTGCATTTGATCCAGCTCAAGATGTGGAAATTAGAGATATGTTATTTGTCAGACTAATGATTCTATAGAAGTGGAATACATAGTATGGGTTGCTAGATCAACAATTAATAATGAGATACTACAAGAAAATAGGGATATAGAATGAATGGTCAATGTAGCTTGGTTCATCCTAGTTCATACAAGAAAAAAAGATGTAGAAGAAGCATAAATTTATTCAAGCTGCTTGGACAAGAAATGGAAGCCAAACCCAACTGATGCATCTTTACCATCCATACTCATAGATAGTATCATCTACACTTGGAAACCAAATAAAAATTGGAGAGTTCATACACTTGTTCTCACTAATTTTTTAAAAGGCATTGTAATAGACTATTTGAATGCATCATCTCACTAGGCACTAAAAAATAGTGATAAAAGGATTGGGAAATATGAAATGGTGTTTCCTTAATTTTGGAATGAGAAATATGAATGTTTTTTTTCAAAATTTATTCCATTTTTTGAGAATTTATAATGATTTATTTTTATATATATTTATATTTATTTCTAGTGGCACTTTGCATTTTGGGTCTTAGAAAATACACTTCAACATTTGAGTTTTATATTTTCCAATATGATAATTCAGTATTTTAGTAATTGTGAATCTATTTAATAGCATTTGAATATTGTAATGTACTATTCACATTTTTTCATCCTTCAAAATGGTCTTTGGAAAAAGATCTTCATAATTTGCACATCTAAGAATTTAGTACACTATAGCTTTTGTGTTTTGAAAAATACAATTCAACATTCTCATGTATGTGAAAAGGTCTTCAAGGTTTATGCCTTAGAATGTCACACTTGTATGAAAAGTTTTTATATTAGACATTTTCATATCAACAAATGTTATTCGGCTTTTCACATGGCACACAAGATTGTGCCATGTGGTACAATCTACATGACTCAGCTGTGCGGAAGGATGACCAATCCAAAAAAAAGTCCCAAAGAATGAGAGCACTTGATATTTAAACATCCATCACAATATTGGTAACTCAACACAAATATGAGATAAATTTGATGATCATGAGTATGTCACTTGAATCAAATTAAATAGATAGTTCATGATCTAATCAATCGATGACATGTGGCATCCCAATCATCCTAGGTGTTCTAAATCACATATCAGCCAAGTGCATTATTGATGTATGAATTATTTTTACTTGATAAATATACCACCATGTATTATAATATCTATAAATGCATGGTCTATGAACTAGTTTGAACAGAAACATAATTTGGATGTATTACAAATATATAATATAGATGTGATTTATTTGTTATAAGTCCAAGTAATTATTGATGAAATGCAATTTATTTATGATAATTATCAACTAATATTAAATAAAATATCTATTATAATTTTAAATAATATAGACTTATCACAAATACATTAGACATATATGATTTATTTTTAATAAGTCCAATTTAATATCGATACAGTCCAATTTAATCTAGATATAATCCAATTTAATTCTGATATTTTTCAACAATTTGGATTATTGATAAATCCAAATTATAAAAAATATTAATTTAAGTGTGTAGACTTTAGTTTTAAACATACCCTATCCAATTCAATCCCCTACTCAAACTTTATCCCATCCAGCTTGATCTACCATCATTTAATCTTCAACATTTAGGACATCCTCATGTGCTTAAGGTTTATTTTAAGTCTTCATCTTCAGAAATCCATTATACCATCCTCACCCTATCTAATCCATGTCATCCATTAGTGTGATCATCTCATCATTAATCCATGAAATCATTTAAATCCTTGATATATTCTTGAAAATACATCCATCTATCAATCATTCATCCAATCCAAGATCATAGCTTCTGCTCCCTTACATATATCCTTGCTTGGGGCAAGTCAAACATGCAAGTTTTCATTGAGGCAAATCATTACCAATCAAATCTCATAAAATTTTTAGGATATATCATTCATAAATGTGCCTTCTTGTATATATTATTTCTTTGGGTAAAATAAAAATGTGCAACTTATCTTGGGATATGTTTTTCCCAATCCATTCCCTCATTATATCCTTGCTTGGGGCACATCAATCCATCATTATTGGAAAGAAAAATGTGAAAGTATTATCTCAATTCAGTTAATCTCATATATTCAAAACATCCATACCAATATCTATCATCCATATCCATACTCATCTTGCTATCAAATCATCACATCTTGTATCACGATCCCTCTTCATTCATCACCCACCCTTGATTCTTCCATGTTGACCCCCCTTCATCTCATTTTGAGAGTCCATCCTCATTCTTCAACGCCACATGACCTCTCGAAGGGACATCATATCTAAATACTTCATCATCATCATCATCATCATCATCATCATCATCATCATCATCATCATCATCATCATCATCATCATCATCATCATCTAAGCTTCATCCTCCCACCTTTTTTTTGAATCTTTCATCCCTTGTAAATCATTTACTCCACCTAGTGTCTTAAAACACCATTTTAAAGAGGGGGTAAATATAAATAATTGAAATTGGGAACCTCATGTTGATTTTAACCTTTTCATAATCATTCACTAATCATAATTACTAAAACCTAATCCTACCCACCATCACACTTTAATCTGATCATTAACTAACATCTCTAGCCTAATCACTATTCACTCCCTCACTTTTTCCCTCCCCCTAATCAATTAATCATGTTCTATTTTGAATCTTATCAATCCCACATCAATCACCCCACATAATTTTAGTTAATTAACCATTTCTAATTATTTAACTCATCCATAATAATAAAATCCATGAAATTTGGAATATCCATGGTTTCCATAAATCCATTTATCTCACATCATTTCATCAACCCAATCAACAACATCATCCTCTAAATCCCCATGAAATAACACCAAATTTGATGCAAGGGACAAACTATTCCATGTCCATCCCTATCCCATCCCTCATCTTACAAACTCCACCATTTTCATTTATGATTTACCCTCCAATATTGAATTGAATCCTCAACCATTGATCTTGGATCAAGATCAATGGCTCACCTTCATCTTGAAATCATATAAATATAACCATCCTCCCTCACTTAAAATAAGTCTTCAAGGAATAAAGAAGTTCTATCAATTTAGAGAACAAATCCTCTCATCACCTTATCACACATCAAGTAAATCAAGTATCAAACAAGGGGAAATGTGTCCCATATCTTTGTGTGTGGCCTATTGAGCACCCACATCTAACCATCAAAAAGGAGTAAATTGACAACATGAGATATGAGCATTCATCTTAGTAGGTGAAGGTAGTGTTTCCTTTTTTATTTTTCACACTCTTATCTAAGGTGTATTTACTTAGTTAATATATGAATTTTAGATTTAGTTGAGTTTCCTTTTGCTTTGCTAAATTTGTGCATGTAAAAAAATATAATAGACAATAGAGTGTCACTATGAATGTAGATACCATAAAGACCTATTTTTATTTAATAGAAAATAATGAATGTTATTCTCCACTATGTGACTTTGGCTACATGGACAAGTTCATCTCTTCATTGGGACCCCCTATCATGACTATACCACAATAAGTTGAGGAAACCCATGCCATTAGTAAACGAAAGTAATCAATTTAGATAATAAGGTGTTTAGTTCTTTCAAATGGTTGAAGAATATCTATAATTTTCATTTTGAAAAATCTAAAAAAACTTTATATTTGACATCTCTTCATTAAGAATTATTGCAACAAGATTTAAATAACATTATTTAATTATTAACCTAGAAAAAAAGAGGTCTAATTTCAAACATGTATATAAAAAGTGAAATAAATACTTGTGAATGAATTGAATTTTTCTAATGACTTAATTTTTTTACATGCAACTATTATAATAGATCTAGGTCACATTTTATCTTCTTGAAGTAGAAAAATTATTATATATAAAAGTTGAGAAAGATTATTTTATCAAGCCAATTTGCATATCTACTAGGATTGAGGGATGAAAAAAATGTTTGAAACACAAATTAATGATTTTATAAGTGTGATCTAGGAATTTGACTCAAGAGAGGATGGTTAGTATGATGTTAGTTTCAATAATGAAAATAAAATTAAATAAACACACTAATATCATAACATCTCTAGTCCTAGACACTAGGGAGAGCTTAGTTAACAATCACAAATGAAACACACAAATAATATGTAAATGAAACCTCCTTTACCTTCCTTAGATGATCCAAAATTCTTATTGTAGTGGCTTTCTCATCTTGTGCTCATGAATTCCTTGGAAATGGAAGCTTGGCTAGCTCCATCTCTCCTTGGCACCTTTGGCTTGTGGCTTGTGGCTTGGCTTGGCTTGGAATCAATTTGGCATGGTAACACTAGTTGATTGAATATTTTAGAACCAATTTGACATTATAAAATTACATCAAAAATCTTTGAAGATATTTGAGCATGACAAATTTTCACCAAAATAGCTTCAAAATGAGTTATGAGGCCTCTTATTTATAGAGTTTTGGATTTGATCAGAATCAACCTCAATCATCCATCTCAAGATTGAGATGTGTGGTTGAGGATTAATTAAATTTTTGGAATTAAATTTGTAATTATCATCATAATGAAATTGGAGGAAGGGGAAATTAAGAGGCATGGAGGGCATCATGGAAGGCATTGATGATGCATGGGAGGTATGAATCCTAATATTTGTGGCATTTATGGCCTAGGGATTGCTTCCCAAGAAATGAGGTCACTTGATGATGTAGATATTTCGTATTCATTTCCAAAAATAAGTATTCAACAAGTTTATATGGAATTATTAATTATGCCTTGATTTGGGTTAATTATCTCTTAAGCATGATTAAACACTTTGTGCACAAATTACTCAATTTGATCAGAAATGCCCTATTATTGGTCTTAAATTTAAATGGATTAGAATAGGAAGTCTACATCAGATGCATTAGATGCATATTCCTATTTAGGATGCTACCAATAAAAAATAACAAAGGCACAAGTCTTGTGCAGAAGATTTGATAGGAAAGATCAATCTAGAGCACCCATATGCAAATTTAGCATTTTGACTCAAAATGATCTGATCAAAGTTAACTAGATCATAAATTGCATTACCCCATTTAGTGATACCCTAGCCAAAATTGGCACTTAAACATGTCACTTTCACATCATTTAGTCTATTTTAGTGTTTTTAGGCCATATTGGGCATTTTGGGTAGAAATTGGCCAAAATCCTGGTTGGGGGTTATCGATGGCTAGTTTTAGGTGTCTAAAATTTGCCCCTATTTGGGAAGATGTTGAAAACCATAGGCAAAGTAATGTCTTATCAAATAATGAGAGATGGCCTATATGCCAAAAATAAAATGATGGTTGAAGAACAAAGCTCCAAATGGTTTTGGAAAGCCTAGGATGATGCCCCCTTGAGGGAGTGGCCATCATATTTGTTGATGGGTGGTCCCTACAAAATAAATAATAAAAAAGGTGGAATTAATCTGTGGTTAAGATTAATCCAAATGAGAAAATGTTTGCATGTATTGATTTAAAAAGATCACTGATTTTCCCAAAAGTAGTTATAATCAGGAATAAAAGTCAAAATAATGATTTGCCCATAGGCAGTTATAATCATTAAGTGGACCTAGATTAACTAAAGATGATGGTACCCCAGTTAGGATTGATTAACAAGCATAACTCAAGGATATAACCTATAATATAGATTAAATATGAGTGGGCATAAAATGATGAAAGAGATGGCTAAAGGAATGAGATTGATCAATAAAATGATTCAATTATACCTGTCAATGAGGAGATGCTCATCCTGATTAACAATGATACAACTAGAATGGTCAAATGTGTTATATTGATCAAGGGTGGGATGGAAGGATTTGCCAAGGTGCCAAGAAGAAACTTTTGTAGCTCCATTGATTATAGACCTTCCTAATGCTAAGTTTTGTTATAGTTTGTGATGGTAGGCTTCATGATAGAAAACCATGAAGACTTGGCCAAAAAATACATAAGTACTAACTCTCAATCCAATAAACACTCAAAAATAGTACACTAATGATAAAATACATGATGACAATGTTGACGTATGAATATGGATAGACTGAGTTAAGGTAATAGTGATGAAAGCAAACAAACAAGCAAGTGAACAAATAAACAAATAAATAAACAACCTAAAATAAATAAACCAACAGAAAGTTTGAAAAAAAAAGAAAAATAAAGCATCCTAATAATGACAATGCCCTAGTAACATGGATCAAGGACAACTAACTAGGTTTAGATAGGAAAAATATTTTTGATTTTTTTGAAATGTTATGAATGTTTTTTTAATTTTTAGGTACTTAACTCGTTAGAGAATGAAAAGATACCTACTCATAAAATAACAAGAGCATTTGGCTAAGGTTGCTTATAAAATGGCAAGAGTGTGGCTTAGGTTACTCATAAAATGGTGACAGCATATGAAAAGGGAGACTAAGGTGACCTCAACATAAATTGAGCATGAGCCACATAGTCTTGGAATGACCTTAAGTCATAGTAATTCCATCCACACAAAAGATGGGGAAAAACTAACTAAGTCCCAACAAGTTCTCAAATCCAACAAATGGCTAGTCAAATGAAAACAACAAAGGCAAGGTGATGTGGCAATGCATGGTAAACAAGTGTTATCCCTAGTTTGACCATAGGTGGTTATAACTAGGAGACAATTACACAGGTCAATGATACTAATTTTCCCATAGGCAGTTATAATTAGGCTCACATAAACAAGCTTAATAGGATGAAAGAAATCTTGCTAGATCAACTGTCACACTACTTTCATAAAATGTCATTGAAACATGGATTGGATTGATTATTGAAACTTTATTATAATCCTCCCATAAAAAGTGTGAGAAGAACAAAATGAACCAACATCAAAATAGGATTGGGTAGTACGACTAAAAATAGGCTTTGGTCTAGATAGGAATGGAATGATAGGATGGTATGGTTTTGCTCAGGGTAATGATGCTTTGGGAAGAGGGTTGTTCCCAAGTAATGAGGTGAATAAAAGGATACATGATAATGGAAAAAGGATATGTAACAATGGCAATGGCATGGAAATGTGAAATGGTATGGTACATGTTTATAGCCTAGGTGTGGTAAATGGCATATGATTATGTTTTTTTTTGAGATGGAGATGCATGTCATAATCAACAAATGATACAAATAGAATACTCAATCATGTTAATTACTAGCCCACACCTCATATAAATAGTTACTCTATTAAAAAATTGATATAGATCTGGTTATCAAGAATGTTTTTATGATCTTCATTAGTCATTGATTTTGATTCCTTCAAACATCGAGACAAGGTAGCTTTATAGCCTCTACAAAGGAAATTGCAACCATGGATGGTAAATAGGGAAATAATGGATGGTAGGCTTGATTATGAAATGGAATGTGGAATGGTAGGGAGACAAATGAAGATCAGGACATTCAATCACATGTAATGTTGTTGATGTTGGATTTGACATAATTTTGGTTGTGGCAGGGCTAAAGACTTTTTCTCTTGATAGGACTACCAAATTTTTTTGTTGTTTAATCTTAAGAGTAGCTAATATCTAATCAAGCTATAGATTGGAAGTTATTTTGAATTTATTTTTGATTTTGTCTTCATCAAGCAGTGAATAAATTTTGTGCTCAACTATTGGTGCTTTAATAAGGTTTTCACCAATGAAGTTGTCTTGATTGTCTCGTAGTGCCTCTAAGAAGGTCTCACTAATGAACATTAGCTTTTGAATTTGATTTTCTTCTAGCACTTTTGAAAAATTCCCACTATAAGATGTTGAGTTTTGACTTTGATTATCCACTAGGACCTTTAAAAAGGTCCCACTAGGAGAGTGTTCTTTTACTACATGAATGTTGTCTTGACATCTTTGCTCTTCTTCAACTGCTATGTCACCATGGATGTAGTTAAATAATGTGGGACTTTGTTGGTCCAAATCAACATTTGTGGAAGATGGAATATCAATAATATGGATACTTTGGTTGATGGTAATGGCTTGTAGAATGGTAATGGAATGGGTAGAAGATGCACAATCCTCATAAAAGATACTAGGAGAATTTATGTAGATGTGGAAGTACTCATCCTCAAAAACCATAGAAGGATCATAAATGTATTCAAATTAATCTGCAAGGCATGCATAACCAATGTTAAAATAGTCATGAACATCTTTTGTATTTGAATTTGATTCTAACTCAAGGGAATTTGAATCTGATGTTGAGATTAATGTTGATTCAAATTCTAATGCTAAATTTGATGTCAGTCCAAGAGTAAAACCTGAATCTAACTCTGATTCTTCATCTGATTGGTACTCTACTATAATGATGTCTTGTTGAATATTTAGTTTTGGATAAGTAATGGCTTGTAATGGCATAATGGGCTCCACAAAAATTGGTTTGTCAAAGTGAGACTCTTCTAGGATGGGAAAAGGTCAAGAGACAACTCTTTAGAGATTGGCTTAACAATAGGAGGCTCTTGAAAAATAGGCACATGGTCAAGGTAATGATTTGCCCAAAGGTGGTTATAATCATTAAGAAGTGATTCAATAAAGACTGGCTTTTTAGAGTGAGATTCTTTGATAACTGGTATAGGATCAATAGGCAATTTATCATAGGTTGACTTATCACAAATGGTTGATTCAATAAAAACATCTTGGATTGGTTGGTTCTCTTGGCCTTCATTTCTGATGAGTTGGAAAATACCAGTTCTAAACATAGCTTAATATTTAAAATATTGGTTCGATTGAGGTTTGGTTGGGATTGGTATTGGAGGAAGAATGGCCTGGGGTTGGATAATGGTAGGGCATTGGGGAACATGATTGCTCGCATGAGCCAAAGAATAAAGTCTTGAGATGGTAACGATAGGGCATTATGGGGATTGATTACTTGCATAAGCCAAAAGACTAGGTCTTAGAATGATGAAGGGGCATTTTAGAGCTTGATTTTTCACACAAACCAAAGGATGAGGTCCTGGTATAGAAATGGTTGGATGTTGTGGGGCTTGGTTGCTTGCACAAACCAAAGGATGAGGTCCTGGTATGGTAATGGTATTCCTTGAATATTATGGAGCTTGATAGCTCACATAATCCAAAGGAGGGTTAGGGGTAGCTGATGATTGGATAAAAAAAGGACATCATGAAACTTGATTTCTTGCATAAGCAAAAACATCTAAGTCTTCCTCATAAACCATATCATCTCAGTCATGAGTTGGCTCATAAGTTGGTTCTTGACTTTGTTTCATGTATTTATTTTTGAAAAGAGGGTATGGATTCTTATCCCAAATAACATTATCTATAGTTGGGTCTTCAAAGTCCTCTTCACAAGCCTCTTCATACCAGTCAAGGTCTTGAGTTGGATCATAAGTTTCTTCATGACTTTTTTCCCATGAATGATTATTATGAGGTGGATATAATTTGTCAAGATCTAGGAAGCACAACTGATTACCATATACAAGCAACTAAACATGCAGAAATAACCAGAATCACAAGTAACTAGAATTCAAAAATAACATAGAATATGAGAGACAATACACAACTTGTATTAATACTCTTCCATAAAAGAATTACAATGAAGAGACACCACACTCTTCCACCTTACAGGTTTGCCACACCAAGTGTTTAGTAATTCACCTTCAAGAGTTCACTCTCTCTCTCTCTCTTACGGTCCCAACACACAACTCAAACACAGAGTTGATGTTCACCTCCAACCAGTCAGTATCCACTACTGCCAGTACACCGAGTATACATACATACTAAATTGAGTACACAATGCACTCCAAGTAGATTTCCCATGAACTTGCAACAACCTGCAACTCAAATGATCTTACTTTGGAAGGATCTACCTTGCCTTCCTCTATTGCTCTATGACTAAGTACACACCATACTCCAAGTAGATCTCTCTTGATCTTGTTACCTGTTGTGTTGCTATCCTCCCTGATCTTGCACACCTACAAATCAATTTGGTTCTGCATACCTACAAACCTAGATCCTACACCCACATACACCTGTAGATCAATGACCTTACTTACCACATGTAAATCTCCTAACATGGCCTTACACACCTGCTGACCAAGATCCTACATACATGAAGAACCCTTCTGATTCTCCAAACCAACACCCACACTTGGCACTACTATGGAACTAGGAGGAGCTACCCTTGCTCTCTTCACACACAGAAGGAGCTGATCAAACTCAACTCTAAACTAGCACACTTTACAATGCAGCCCATGAGTCTATTATATAGATCTCATGAAAACAATAATTAGACACCTAATTACAATAATTAGATTTGTAGCTTCAAGTCTATAATTGAACTTTGACATGCAAACAACTGGTTCATTAACACTATCCATGAACTAGCAATTCTGGAACCACACAGGTGACTGACGTCAGTCCCTATCTGCCTAGAGGTGACCGACGCTGGCCGATCCATAACCAACGTCAGTTTCTCTTCTCACTGTATATGACCGACGTCAACTAATTAGATTGACATCAATTACTCTGCAACTCAGCAACCTCTCAACAACCTCCTTCATGTTTGCATCAGTGAAGCTTTTAGCTCCACAACCTAACAATCTCCCACTTGGAGATAAATAGCTACACTGTACCTGTACCTATACACTATCTAATTTGTTTCCTAGCTTGTATCCCTCTTCAAGCTCAATCTTGAAGACCAACCACCACACAACCTGTGGTACACCTCCTATCATCCAAGTAACCTGCCACTTCCAAACCTACAAACCCATGTAGTGAAGTCCTGACCTTGCATAACATGTATACCTACTGCTGGTTCCTCTCAAATACCTGAGAACCCACTTCCCCGAATTGGCTCCTAACTCTCTGATAGCTCCCACTGCTGGGGAAAACTCAGGTCTATACCAGAGCTCATGTGATTTTGGACACTAAATTGTCCAGCCCTTGGTGTGTTCTAGTTTTGCATCCTACATATTGAACCTCGCCAACACCTGATTCACATCAGCTCCCACTAGAGACAAATCAACCTGTGATCTTCCATGTCTCTCATGCCAAAGAATTTCACTGTTCCCAAATCCTTCATGGCAAACCACTGAACTAACCTTACCTTTAGCTCAACAAAACCCTGTATGTCTGAACCTTCAGCTAGCATACCATCCACATACAGTAACAGGATAATGTTGCAATCATCATCCACCTGGTAAGACAAACACAATGGTTACACTGACATTGACTAAAGCCCTGCTTTGTCATCCACCTGTCAAAACCTGTACCACTATCCTGCAGCTTCCTCAAGACCATATGACCTAGCCTTCCATCTCACGTATCCATTCTCTCTATTCTTTAACTAAGGTATCCATTCGTCTCAGTGCTTTCATACCAGCTGGCAACCCTACCAAATCTCTCGTTTGGTTCTGCATCCTGTTCATGCCATGCTCCCACTATTTCCTGGATCCTTCCTGCTATGTAGTGAGTAACAAGTATAAAGAAGAGGAACAATGAATTTGAGGCTTACTTACCCTTTTAGTCCTCCACATGGGCATATGAGACTCCTTGACAGGCTGTCTGCCCAAAATCTATTCCAATGACCAACCTCGGTCACCACACAGTCTACATCTAACCGACATCAGTTCTATGCAACTGTCCAGGTCGCTGACATCGGTTATCCTACCGATGTCAGTCTCCACCTACCTAACACCAACAACTTCTCTGGTCTGCACATGGTCAACGTCGGCACCTGTCTGTTCGACGCCAATTTCTCTTGACTGATGCCGGTACCTGTGTTTGCCTATGAGTGATGAATTTTAACCCACGAGCTTACTTTGAATCAAAATCCTGTCCAAACTGCCTTGCTCAGAGGTATCCAACCCCATCCAATGATCTCTATCCATCATCTCCTCCAAGAACACTAAGGCTTTCTAGTTCTTAAGTTTGTCAAAGACATCTGACTTCCTCTTAAGAACATGCATCTCCTTCTTGCTCAATTGACCAAGCCTACAAAGCCACGTCTTCGCAACAGAAAAAGAATCAGTAATACAAGCAAGTAGATAAAGAGTACCTACTTTCTTACCACATGCTAATTCAAGTGTATCCTTGGTAACATTCCAAGAATCCACTGTGAAAGTTCCTTTGCATCTCTCATCACCCAACTTTCCTGAAGAAATTAGCCACATCTTCAAGACTGGGACTTGCATGACCTCCTTCAACACCCATGTGTTGGCTGTCTGCACTTTTAGCCGCACTTCCCCTTTGCCAATACTTTGACAAGGCTCACCAACCCCTCTAATTGGGGCTACATGGAAAGAGGAAACAAAATCTATAAACCAAGATTCTAATTTATCCAAGGAACATCCTAGAGCATCTTGTGCAACAACACCTGTAACATCTGCATCTTCAGTTCCTTCATGCTGATTTGCTACCAACCAACAATATTTCTTTACCTGCTCTTTCTTTCCATAACACTGTAATCGACCATTCATGATTTTCAGTTCCTCCATTCTTAGTGTAATTTATTTTGCCATTGCTATACTCCCACTCAATCAAAAACCCCTGAGAGTGACCTGTAACCAAACACAAACCTACTCCCTGCAACCTTAGCTCTGATACCACTTTGTCAGGATTTAGGAAGCACAACTGATTACCATGTACAAGCAACTAAACATGTAGAAATAACTAGAATCACAAGTAACTAGAATTTATAAATAACACAGAATATGAGAGACAATACACAACTTGTATTAATACTCTTCTAGAAAAGAATTACAATGAAGAGACGCCACACTCTTCCACCTTACAAGTTTGCCACACCAAGTGTTCAGTAATTCACCTTCAAGCGCTCACTCTCTCTCTTACAGTCCCAACACACAACTCAAATACAGAGTTGGTGTTCACCTCCAACCAATCAGTATCCACTACTGCCAGTACACCGAGTATACATACATACTCAACTGAGTACACAACACACTCCAAGTAGATCTCTCATGAACTTGTAACAACCTGCAACTCAAATGATCTTACTTTGGAAGGATCTACCTTGCCTTCCTCTATTGCTCTATGACTGAGTACACACTGTACTCCAAGTAGATCTCTCTTGATCTTGCTACCTATTGTGTTGCTATCCTCCTTGATCTTGCACACCTGCAAATCAATCTGGTTTTGCACACCTGTAAACCTAGATCCTGCACCCACATACACCTGCAGATCAATGATCTTAATTACCACATGTAGATCTCCTAACGTGGCCTTGCACACCTACTAGCCAAGATCCTACATACATGAAGAACCCTTCTGATTCTCCAAACCAACACCCACACTTGGCACTTCTGTGGAACTAGGAGGAGCTACCCTTGCTCTCTTCACACACAGAAAGAGCTAATCAAACTCAACTCTAAACTAGCACACTTTACAATACAGCCCATGAGTCTATTATATAGATCTCATGCAAACAATAATTAGACACCTAATTAAAATAATTAGATCTCTAGCTTCAAGTCTATAATTGGCCTTTGACATGCAAACAACTGGTTCGTTAACTAACTATCCATGAACTGGCAGTTTTGGAACCGCACAGGTGACTGACGTTGGTCCTTGTCTGCCTGGAGGTGACCGACACTGGCCGATCCATGACCAATGTCGGTTGCTTTTCTCACTGTATATAATTGACATCGACTGATCAGACTGATGTCGGTTGCTCTGCAACTCAGCAACCTCTCAACAACCTCCTCCATGTCTGCATCAGTGAAGCTTTTAGCTCCACAACCTAACATAATTCTATCTCACAAACCATATTAGCATTCTATCATAAGTCAGATTATAAGTGACTCCACTATAAGTGTAGTGAGACACGTCTGCATAAATGATGAAAGCTCTAAAATAAAAAGGCTTAGGGTTCTACAAACTTTGAAAAACTATGTCTAAAGGACAAATGGTTCAAAATTGGTCTAACTTGGTCAAAAGGTGGAGATTTATCTCCAATGTGGTTTGAAAGTGGAGTTGTATCTCTAAAATTATTTTTGCTAAGACTTGGCATAAAATAGCCCATTGTCAAATGTCACATACACAAATGGTCAAACATCTGAATAAAAACTAGTATGGCAAAGGTCTAGGTCAAAATGTCTAAACAAGGTTTAAACTAGGAAAGGGAAAAGTTGAGCTGTTAGGTCTTTTATCCAAATGTGGAGTCAAAAGCTAGGCTCAAATAAAAATGCATGCTAAGACTTTTAGCCAAATGGTGTTAAAATCTAGACTTGAAACAAAGGCTGATATGATTGGATTTAATCTAACAAGTTTGGAAACTACTTTGACATAAACCTAGTACATAGAATCAAACATAAACATGATCGGTTAGCATAAGGCATAAGATAAAAGGTTTTTTGAAAAAGTCTATGTTCTCCCAAATAAAATCATAAACAATGATATAGATAGGCATTAAACAAACAAACCATCAATAGTTTTCAATTTTGGGTAATCGATTAACTGAAATTATGCAACCCAAAAGAGAAAGATCTATGTATCAACCCAATGAATTGAGGCCTAAATATAAATCAATCAATGTTTGGATCCAAACTTGACAAGGCTAATTAAAAACTCAATGTTGAAAACTAGGATTTGAATAAATAATCTAGACAAGATCGGACTACATGATGACACAAGACAATGGTCCAAATGGTATGCATGACATGGTTTGAAACAAATGGTTTTTGGCATAAGATAAACAAGTCTTGAAACAAATTGAGCGGCATAATGGCATAAGAATGCTTGAATGATGTGGTCAATGTTATGCTTCAAAGACTAAAAAGGCTCAAAAAATGTTTTGACATGATTTGGGCAGCATAACACTACCCTTTACAACTCAAATACATTATTTTGACATGAATTATAAACAAACAAAAAAGTTTTATTCTCAAAGTATACCAAAAAATGACCAAAATACACTAATTATAATCATCCAAATCCTAGTAAGGGTATGGCAGAATGTAGTTTACTAAAATAGAAAGGTTTTGATCATTCCATGGGAATCAATTGCACAATAACTTTCATGTCAAATGTTACAAAAGATAAGCACAAAAATTAGGTGACCACAACATTGGCTAGTTGTAAAAAGGTCTAGTCCTTTTTACAACCACTACATCCTGTTATTTGCTTAGTGTAGTGTGATTTCCAAATGCAGATACATCCCATGTGTGATCTATGAATTTGACTCAACAGAGGATGGTTATTATGGTGTTAGTTCCAAAATGAAAACAAAGTGAAATAAACACACTAATAACATAACATCTCTAGGCCTAGACACTAGGGAGAGCTTAGTTAACAAAAGCAAATGACAAACACAACTAAAAAGAAAGGAATGAAAACACAATAATTCTTTCACCTTTTTTGGATGCTCCGCATGCCTTTGTAGTAGTGGCTTGCTCGACTTGTGCTCATGAAGTCCTTGGCAATGGAAGCTTGGCTACGTCCATCTCTCCTTGGCACCTTTGGGTTATGGCTTAGCTTGGCTTGGAATCAATTTGGCATGGTAATACTATTTACATGAAGCTTTTGGAACCAATCATGCATTATAACGTTTCACAAATTAAGCTTAGAAATGATGTTGTGCGGCCTCCTATTTATATATTTTTGGATTTGATTAGAATCAACCTCAATCATCCATCTCAAGATTGAGATGTGTGGTTGGAGATTAATTCAATTTTTGGAATTAATTTTGTAATTATCATTATCATGACATTGGAAGAAGGGGAAATTAAGAGGCATGGAGGGCATCATAGAAGGCATTGATGAGGTATGGAGGGCATGAATCTTGATATTTGTGCCATTTATTGCCTAAGGATGTCTTCCCAAGAAATGAGGTCAATTAATAATGAATATATTCCATTTCATTTCCAAAAATAAGTATTCAACAAGTTTCCATGGAATTATTGATTATACATTGATTTGGGTTAATTAGTTCTTAAACATGATTAAGCACATTGTACACAAATTACCCAAATTGATCAGAATGCCTTGTTATTGGTCCTAAATTTGACTGGATTGGAATTGGAAGGCACTATCAGATGTGTTGGAAATGTATTCCCATTTATAATTTTTTCCACAAAAAATAACAAAGGCATGCATCTTGTGCAAAATATTTGATAGGAAAGAGTGGTTCAGAGCACATGGGTGCAAAATTGGCATTTTGACTCGAAATAGACTGATCAAAGTTAGCTATCCCATAAATTGCATTACCTCATTTAGGGATACCCTAGCCAAAATTAGTACTTGAATATGTCGGTTTCACATTATTTAGCATGTTTTAGTGTTTTTAGGCTAAATTATGCATTTTAGGTGCAAACAAGCCAAAACCCTGATTGGAGGTTATTGGTGGCCAGATTTAGGTGTCTACAGTTTGCCCCTATTTGGGAAGGCATTGCAAGCTATAAGCATAGTAACATTTTATAAAATAATTAAAAGGTCTTATATTCCAACAAAAGTATGATGATTAAAGAATAAAGCTCCAAATTATTTTGGAAAACCTATGATGATGCCCCCTTAAGGGAGTGGCCATCACATTTGTTGATGGACAGTCCCTCGAAAAGAAATAAGAAGAAAGGTGGAATTAACCCATGGTTAATATTAATCCAAATGAGAAAATTCTTGCATGCATTGATGTAAAAAGGATGTTAATTTTTCCAAAGGTGGTTATAATTAGGAATAAAAATCAAAATAATGATTTGCCCATAGGCAGTTATAATCATTAAGAGGACCTAGATTGGCTAAAGATGATTGTGCCCCAATTAGGGCTAATTAGAAAGCATAACTCAAGGATATAACTTAGAATATATATTAAATATGAATGAGTGCAAATTAATGAAATGGATGAATAGAGGAATGAGATTAATCAATATAATGATTTAGTTGTACCTACCAATGAAGAGATGCTTGTCTTAATTAACAATAATACAACTAGAATGGTCAAATGAGTTATATTGATCAAGGTGGGTGGGAGGATTTTCCAAGGTGATAAGGATAAAATTCTACAACTCCATTGATTTTAGACCTTCATGAAGCTAATTTTTGATGTAGCATGTGATGGTAGGCTTTATGATAGAACATCATGAAGACTATCCCAAAATATGCATAAGGACTGAGTCCTGATCCAATAAACACTTGAAAATAATGCACCAATGATAAAAACCATGATGACAATGTTGACATATGAATATGGATAGACTCAAGAATAATGTGCTCAAAGAATCACCCAATGAATGCATAGAGACTAAGTCGAGGCAACAATGTTGAAAGTAAACAAACAATAAAGTGAATAAACAAACAAATAGAAAAAGAAACCAAACAAACAAGTTGAAATAAATAAACAAATAGAATGCCTAAAAATAAAAGCAAAGAAAGCATCCTAATAATGACAATGCCCCAATAAAGCAAATTGAGGATAACTGACTAGGCTTAGACAAGACAAATATTTTTGAATTTTTAAAATGTTATGAATGTTTTTGTCATTTTAAGGTATCTTAACTCATTAGAGAATGCTAAGATACCTACTCGTAAAATGGCAAGAGCATTTGGCTTAGGTTGCTTGCAAAATGGTGAGAGTGTATGGAAGGGGGGACTGAGGTGATCTCAACAAGAATTGAGCATGACCCACATAGTCCTAAAATGACCTCAAGCTATAGTAATTTTTTCCACATAAAAGGTGAGAAAAAACCAACTAGGTCCCAACAAGTTCTCAAATCTAGTAAATGGCCAGTCAAATGAAAATAGTAATGGCAAGGTGATGCGACAATGCATGATAAACAAATGTTGCCCCTAGTTTGCTCATAAGCAGTTATAAATAGGATATAATGGCATAGGTCAATGAAATTAATTTGCCCACAGGTAGTTATAATTAGTAGTAATACTGGTGAAACACTAATTTGCCCATAGGTGGTTATAATCAGGCTCATATAAACAAATTTGATAGGATGAAAGATATCTTGCCAGATCAACTTTCACACTAATTTCATAGATTGTCATTTAAATATGAATTTGATAAGAGTTGAAACTTGATTGGATTCCCCTAGAAAATGTGTGGGAAAAACCAAATGAACCAAGATCAAAATAGTATTGGGTAGGATGACTAAAAATAGGCTTTGGTCTAGATATGAATGGAATGATAGGATGGTATGGTTTTGCTAAGGATAATGATGGTTTTTATTAGATTGGATAAAATGGTAAGAGGGTTTCCCCCAAGTGATGGGGTGAATGGTTGGGTACTAAAATAATGGCAAATGGATATGCAACAATAGTAATTGTAATGTGAGATGATATGACACATGTTTTTGACTTGGGTGTGGTTTTTGATTTTGTTATTCTTGTTGATGGGGATATGCACGTCCTAATAAAAAAATGATAAAAAAAAAATACTTGATCATGTTAATTATTATCCCACACCTCAATGAAATAATTTTTATATCAAATACTTGATGTATATTTTGTTGCTAAGAAATCTTTTGTGATCTTCATTAGTCATTGATTTTGATTCCTTCAAACATCAAGACAAGGTATTTTTATAGCCTCTACAAAGGAAAGTACAACCATGGATGGTAAAAAAGGAAAAATAATGGATGGTAGGTTTGATTGTGAAATAGAATGGTGGATGATAATGGAATGTATAATGGTGGGGAAACAAATGAAGATCATGACTTTCAGTCACACGTAATGTTGTTGATGCCAGATTTGACATAATTTTGGCTATGGTGGGGCCAAAGACTTGTTCTCTCGATAAGACCACTAATTTTTTTTTTAATTTGATTTTGAGAGTAGCTACCATATGATTAGGTTGTAGATATGAAGCTATTTTGATTTGATCTTTGATTTTTTCTTCATCAAGTAGTGAAGAATTTGTGTGCTCAGCTATTGGTGCCTGAATGAGGTTTTCATCAATGAAGTTGCCTTGATTGTCTTGTAGTGACTTTGAGAAGGTTTCAATAATGAACATTGGATTTTGAATTTGATTTTATTTTAGCACTTCCAAAAAAGTCCCATTAGGAGAGTGTTCTTTTGCTACATGAATGATATCTTAGCCTCCTTGCTTTTCTTCAACTACTATGTCACCATGGATGCAGTTCAATAAAGTGTGAATTTGTCGGTCCCAATCGACACTTATGGGAGATGGAATGTCAATAATATGGCTATCTTGGTTGATGTTAATGACCTATGGAATGATAATGGAATGGGGAGAGGTTTCATAATCCTTGTAGAAGATACTGGGAGAACTTGTGTCAAAGCTAAAGTACTCATCCTCAAAAACCATAGAAGGATCACAAATGTATTCAAATTGATCTATGAGGCATACATAACCAATTTTATAATAGCCATGAACATATTATTCTTCTTCTTTTGATTCTAAAGAAAGGGACTCTGAATCTAATGTCACAACTGATGTTGATTCTATTTTTGATGATAAATCCAATGTCAGTTTAAAAATAGAACCTGACTCTAAATCTGATTCATCATTTGATGGGTACCCTATTATAATGATGTCTTATTGAATATTTGATTTTGGATAAGTAACAACCTGTAACGACATGATGGGCTCCACAAAGACTAGTTTATCAAAGTGAGGATCTTCTAGGATGGGAAAAAGGTCAAGAGATAAATCTTTAGAGACTGGCTTGTCAATAGGAGGATCTTGAAAAATAGGCACATGGTCAAGGTAATGATTTTTCCAAAGGTAGTTATAATCATTAATAAGTGACTCAACAAAGACTGGCTCATCAGAGTGAGACTCCTCGATAACTAGTATAGGATCAATAGACAATTTATCATAGGTTGACTTATCATAAGTGGTTGGTTCAATAGAAACATCTTGGATTAGTTGGTTCTCTTGGTCTTGGTTTTTAATGAGTTAGAAAATAGCAGTTTTGAACATAACCTGGTCTTTGAATGATTGGATGGGTTGAGGTTTGGTACTGGATGAGGAATGACTCATCGTTGGATAATGGTAAGACATTGGCGAACATGATTGCTCGCATGATCCAAAGGACAAAGTCTTGATATGGTAATGATAAGGTGGTACAGAGGTTGATTGCTCATACAATCCAAAGGACTAGGTCCTAGAATGATGAAGGGGTGTTGTGAAGCTTGATTTCTCACACAAACCAAAGGATGAGGTCCTTGAATGGAAATGGTATTCCTTAGATATTGTGAATCTTGATGGATCATATAATCCAAAGGAGGGTATGGGTAGCCGATGATCAGATAACAAAAGGATGTCATGGAACTTGATTTATGGCACAAGAAAAAGAATCCAAGTCTTCCTCATAAACCATATCATCCCAGTCATGAGTTGGATCATAAGCTCATTCTTGACTATGTTCTATGTACTAATTTTTGAAAAGAGGGTATGGATTTGTATCCCAAACAACATTATCTATAGTTGGGTTTTCAGAGTCCTCTTCACAAGCATCTTCATACCAATTTAGGTCTTGATTTGGATCATGAGCTATTTCATGACTTGGTTCCCATGAATGGTTAATATGAAGTGGATAGAAATCAGTCTCATAAACCATACCAGCTTCATTGGGATCTTGAAAAAATCCATAAAAGTCATTTTGTGTGACCATTATATCATAATTTGGATTGTAAGTGACTCCACCATAAGTGTAGATAGACATATCCACGTAACTGATGAAAGCTCTGAAACAAAAAGGCTTAGGGTTATACAAAATCTAAAAAACTACATCTAAAGGATAAATGGTTCAAGCTTGGTCTAACTTGATCGAAGGGGTAGAGCTATATCTCCAAAATTATTTGTGCTAAGACTTGGCATAAAATAGCCTAGCGTCAAACATCTAATGTCAAATGTCATATGCATAAAAGGTTAAGCATTTGAATAAAAACCATCATGTCAAAGGTCTAGGTCAAAGTGTTCTAAACAAGGTCTAAAATATGAAAGGAAAAAGTTGAGTTGCTAGGTCTTTTGTCCAAATGTGGAGTCAAAAACTAGGCTCAAACAAATAGGCATGCTAGGACTTTTGGCCAAACAATGTCAAAAGATAGACTTGAAACAAAGGATGATGTGATTTGATTTAATCTAAAAAGTTTGGAAATAGCTTTGACATAGACTCGACACATGGAATTAAACATAAACATGATCAGTTGGCATAAAGCATAAGACAAAAGGCTCTTAGAAAAAGGTTGTGTTCTCCCAAATAAAGGCACAAATAATGATGAGGATAAGCTTTAAACAAATAAACCATAAATAGTTTTCAAATTTGGGTAATCAATTAACTAAAGTTATGCAACCCAAAAGAGAAAGATCTATGGATCATCCCCATGAACTGAGGCTTAAACAGAAATGAATCAATATTTGGATCCAAACTTGACAAGGCTAATTGAAAACTCAATGTTAAAAACTAGGATTTGACCAAACAGGCTATATAAGATTGGACAACATGATGGCGCAAGACAAAGGTCCAAATGGTATATATAAAATGGATTGAAACAAATGATTTTGATACAATGGTAAACAAGTTTTGAGACAAATTTGAATATCCTAACAGTGTCAGCATGCTCGAATGATTTGGTCAATTGCTATATTTCAAAAGACTCAAAGACATAAATGGTTTGACATGATTTGGGCAACATAACATACCCTTCACAACTTAAATGCATTGTTTTGACATGGCTTATGAAAAAATAAACAAGTTTTTGGTCTCAAAACATACCAAGAAAAAATGACCAAGATACACTAAGTATAATCATCCAAATCCTAGAAAGGGTATGGCATAATGGGGTTTACTAAACTATCAAGGCTTCGATCATTCTAGGGGAATCAATTACATAATGACTTTCATGTCAAATGATGCAAAAGAAAAGAATGAAAATTGGATGATCACAATATTGGATAGTTGCAAAAAGGTCTAGTCCTTTTTACAACCACTACATGCTACTATTTTCTCAATGTAGTGCGATGTCTAAATGTAAATATGTCTCATGTGCAACTCTAAAGGAGACAAATGAAGTCAATGCTGAGAGATAAAACCCTGGGTCAAAGCTTCCTTAAAGAACTTTTGGGAGGTGATGAATTCCCACTCACAAGCCAAGATGCATAAAAATAAAGTAAGAATAAAATAGAAAGACTTTAGGGTTGTTTTCAAGATCACCCATAATTTGGTGAGTTTTTGGAGAGTGCTTTAGATAACATTATTTCTAAGCCTTGGACTAGGATACTTGTAATAGGAATGACACTTTTGATTCTAAGGGTTCCCTATATGGGAAAAATAGAAGAGAATACATGAAACACCCCTCTTTTTGTCAAACAAAATCTACTTAAACAACTATTGCAAGCAAAAATTGACAAGTGTGTTCAAATTTAAACCCAAATGAAATGTTTGGTGGTGTTCATTTGACCCCTTGGTCTTAGTTGTAAAATTTGAAAAATAATCACCAAAAACATCTACAAATTCTTTGTTAAACACCAAAACAAAATTCTTAATTGAATTTTAAGCATGCAAAAGTGATTTAAACATGTTTTGAGCAAATATCCTACTTGGTCTTGTAGCAAAATTATTAGCATGTCCTTTAGCTTTAAAGCTCTTTTGAGTTTGAAACAACAAACTTTGAAAACATAGCTCTCAGGTGTATGTTTTTGGAAAAACATAGTGACTGACATTGGTTAATACCATTGACATTGGTTACAGCCAACTGAGATCTAATCAATGTCAGTTCTACTGATTGACATCGATTAAGTCAGGTAACTAATGTCGATATTTTTTGTTGATGTCGATTACTATGTAAAAATTATGGAAACCAAAAATGGAAAAATAAAGTTAGAAAATAAATTTTCAAGAGTTTTAAAGGCTCAAATAATTTTTTTAATGTTGCAAAAGGATCTCCTTCAAGTGTAAGATGCATCTGGTCCCACTAGGCATGCTAATATGTGATCTAGGAATTTGACATAAGAGAGGATGGTTAGTATGGTGTTAGTTCCAAAATGAAAATAATGTAGAATAAAGTTAACAAAATAAAATGATAAACACAACTAAAAATAGGAATGAAAACACAATAATTCCTTCACCTTCTTTGGATGCTCCAAATGCCTTTGTAGTAGTGGCTTGCTCGACTTGTGCTCATGAAGTCTTTGGAAATAGAAGTTTGGCTACCTCCATCTCTCCTTAGAACCTTTGGCTCATGGTTTGGCTTGGCTTGGAATAAATTTGGCATGGTAAAAATATTTGCATGAAGCTTTTGGAACTGATCCTACATTATAACTTTGCACAAATTAAGCATAGAAATGATGTTGTGAGGCCTCCTATTTATAGATTTTTAGATTTGATCAGAATCAACCTCAACCATCCATCTCAAGATTAAGATGTGTGGTTGAGGATTAATTCAATTTTTGGAACTAAGTTTTTAATTATCCTCATCATGGAATTGGAAGAAGGGGCAATTAAGAGGCATGGAGGGCATCATGGAAGGCATTGATGAGGCATGGAGGGCATGAATCTTGATATTTGTGGCATTTATGGCCTAGAGATGTCTTTCAAAGAAATGAGGTCACTTGATGATGCATATATTCCATATTCATTTCTAAAAATAAGTATTCAACAAGTTTACATGGAATTATTGATTATGCCTTGATTTGGGTTAATTAGCTCTTAAGCATGATTAAGCACATTGTGCACAAATTACCCAAATTGATCAGAATGCCTTATTATTGGTCCTAAATTTGACTAGATTAGAATTGGAAGGTACTATTAAATGCATTGGAACCATATTCCAATTTAGGATGTTTCCAAAAAAAATAAAAAAGGCACACATCTTATGTAAAATATTTGATATGAAAGAGCAGTTTAGAGCACGTGGGTGCAAAATTGGCATTTTGACTCGAAATGGACTGATCAAAGTTAGCTGGCCCATAAATTTTCATTACCCCATTTAGGGACACCCTAGCCAAAATTAGTACTATAGGGGAAAAATGGAAGAGCATACATGTAACATACCTCTTTTTGCCAAAAAAGATTTGATTAAACAACTATTGCAAACAAGAATTGACAAGTGTGTTCAATTTTAAAACCCAAATGAAATATTTGGTGGTGTTCATTTGACCTCTTGGTCTTAGTTGCAAACTTTGAAAAAATTCACCAAAAAATTTAAAAATTCTTTGTTAAACACCAAAACAAGGTTCCCAATTAATTTTTAAGCATGTAAAGGTGATTTAAACATGTTTTGAGAAAATTTTAAACTTGGTCCTATAAAAAAATTGTTAGCATGTCCTTTAGCTTTGAAGCCTCTTTGAGTTTGAAATAATAAAATTTGAAAAACTAGGTCCCAAGTCTGTGTTTTTGGAAAAACACAGTGACTGACGTTGGTTATTACCATCGACATCGGTTATGGTTAATCGAGATCTAATTGATATTGGTTTTGCTAACTGACATTGGTTAAGTCAGGTAATCGATGTTGGTATTTTTGCTCATGTCAATTATTGTGTAAAAATTGTGGCAACCAAAAATGGTAAAATAAAGTTAGAAAATCAATTTGTAAGACTTTTAAAGGCTCAAATAAATATTTTAGAGTTGCAAAATGATCTCCTTCATGCGTAGGATGCGTCTAGTCCCACCAAGTGTGCCATTATGTGATCTATGAATTTAAATCAAGAGAGGAATTTTAGTATGTTGTTAGTTCCAATAATGAAATCAAAATGAAATAAATACACTAATAAAATAACATCTCTATGCCTAGACACTAAGGAGAGCTTAGTTAAAAATCATGAATGAACACACAACTAAAATGTAAAAGAAAACTCCTTTACCTTCCTTAGATGCTCTAAAATTCTTGTTGCAGTGGCTTTCTCAACTTGTGTTCATGAATTTATTGGCAATGGAAGCTTGGCTACCTCCATCTCTCCTTGTCACCTTTGGCTTGTGGCTTGCCTTGGCTTGGAATCAATTTGACATGGTAACACTAGTTGCTTGAAGCTTTTGGAACCAATTTAGCATTATAACTTTGCATCAAAAAATCTTTGAAGATATTTGAGCATGATAAATTTGCACCAAAATAGCTTTGAAATGATATTATGAGGCCTCCTATTTATATATTTTTGGATTTGATCAGAATCAACCTCAACCATCCATCTCAAGATTGAGATGTGTGGTTGAAGATTAATTCAATTTTTGGAATTAATTTTTTAATTATCCTCATCATGACATTGGAAGAAGGGGAAATTAAGAGGCATGGAGGGCATCATGGTAGGCATTGATGAGGCATGGGAAGCATGAATCTTGATGTTTGTGGCATTTATGGCCTAGGTATGCCTTTCCAAGAAATAAGGTCACTTGATGATGTAGATATTCCATATTGATTTCCAAAAATAAGTATTCAACAAGTTTATATGGAATTATTAATTATGATTTGATTTTGGTTAATTAGCTCTTAAGCATGATTAAGCACTTTGTGCATAAATTACTCAATTTGATTAGAATGCCCTATTATTGGTCCTAAATTTGATTGGATTGGAACTGGAAGCCCAAGTTAGATGCCTTGGATGTGTATTCCCAATTAGGATGCTACCAAAAATAAATAACAAAGGCACAAGTATTGTGCAGAAGATTTGATGGGAAAGATCAATCCAGAGCACCCAAGTGCAAATTTGGCATTTTGACTTGAAATAATCTGATCAAAATTAACTTGCTCATAAATTACATTACTCCATTTAGTGATACCTTGGCCAAAATTGGCACTTGAAAATGTCAGTTTCATATCATTTAACATGTTTTAGTGTTTTTAGGCCAAATTGTGCATTTTGGGTGGAAATTAGCCAAAAGCTTGGTTAGGGGTTATCAATGGCTAGTTTTAGGTGTCTACAAGAAGAAGGGTCAATAAAAGAACACATTCAAACATCTAATGATATTTTATTTAATAGAAAATCATATTGTAATAAAAAATTGTATGATTGTTAGAGCATAATAGTTGTCTCATTAGATAGCCAAAAATAATTAAAATAAATAGAAAAATAAAATCCTAAATAATAATTAATAAGTTTTAATCCCCTAGGGTTATATGTCAATAGTAAGCCATTGAAAAAACCTAGCTCAGGCTTGTGAATTATTTGATGTGGCTATTACACACACATAAAAAACTACACCAATGAAAGCACTAGTACACATCTAGAAATATGAATAAACCTAAACTCAACTATCTTAATAAACATGTTAACCAATATTTAACTCAAATATATTAATCAACACATTTACCAATGTTGAGTCCCTATATGTGCCAATCTTGGGGTCTAAAGAAGTGATTTTATTAGTTGGCATGAGAGGGATTTTCCTGATGATGTCTTCCTGATTATTAAATCACAAAAAGGACACACCTCACAAATTTATGATGGTTTTTTAATGATAACACCTATTCAAAACAAGAGCTTAGATATTAACATGTGCAAGGTAATTATTCCTAATGATCAAGAGTTTAGTTCAAAAAAGGTCCCAAGTCATGATGAAACCAATTGCACAGCATATAGCTCATTGAGAGCTTTTCGGTGTTTTTCACGGTTTGAAAAATAGACACCATACGCTCAAGATATAACTTGCTAAAGTTTTCTTGCAAAAGGCAAATAATGAGTTGAAAAGTGATGTGGCATTATTCAAATACACCAAATGGACCAATCACCCATTGACACATGGCAATACGTTTATGTACAGTCGTGCAAAAAATTTGGTTGGTGTTTGGTTTGGTTTCAGCCTCTGGTCTTTGATAGGTGGTCATATGGAGAATTGTGGGCCCCACTATTGGCTCACTGGGGGCCCTCAATGAGGGTCGACACACTTGATTAGGGAGGGGTGCCTTGGCCTCCATCTCACAATTGCTATATATTTGCATTTGCTTTTAAATCATAATTTTGTACCTGTCGAATGCATGTGGGACAAATCAATTGTATGTTTTTTAAAGCTTTGTAATTTCATTGGTAATATTTTACTTACCAGGACCCATTACACCACATGGGAGAACCCACATTTACCATTCCACATCCAACTTTGTCGAGTCCACATAGCTCGAGATGTATGGAAACCGTGAGAAATGCATGCCACGTCCAAGTACCTCATGGAACGTGAGAAGAGGGCATGGAGATTAGTGTATATGCTAAGATTTGCATACCTACCAAAAACCAATGATATGTTTGGTGCCTTGATCCCACCAAAAGGGGTGTCAGCATTGGTAAAGCTAGCTGCCTCACTATTAAAAGTCATGAAAACCATTCCAACTTGCCAATGTGGGACAAAAAATAGCCCGAGCGCCCAAAAAGGGAGGTTGAATGACCTACCACGTAAAAGTGATAAGCCTTTAATACTTATGCCATGGGTTTCTAAATTGAATAAAAGGCACAAACTTGTATTTAAAGGTAACCATTCAGTCGATTGTGTATTAGAGAATATAGACTAGTTTGCTGTATTTGGTCATTTTGGAGCCCTTAGAGGCTGACCCAGATCTTGGAGTAAACAAAAAAATTGTTTATAATTCCAATAAACTCTTTGAAATATATTAAGTTTCCAATTTTGGAGAATTTGTGATGTCATTTTGAGCTATGGAAGTTGCCAATTTTGATTTAGAGAAGCCTCTGCGTGTGATTCAGGAAGGTGAAGGACGTGTTGAGTCAGCCAAGGTCTTTCGAAGGTCTAAAACACTATTTTTGTAGAGATTAGATCTATTTTGTTGATTGTAAGTATTATTTTGGATTGAAAATTTAGCAACATTAATGGATTGGTTTGATAAGAACCCAAGGATGTAGGAATTTTGAACCCAATAAACAATTTTTGTGTTTTGATCTTTGAATTCATTTTTGCATTTTAGTTTCAGTTAATTTGTAGATTATAATTCAGATTTTAATTAGAATGCAAAATTTAATCATTTGATCATTTATGGGAAATTGAGTAAATCAATAATTTGAAAAATCTAACGGTTTCAATGGATAATTGATGTGAACTTTCATTTCACTTTTATTTCAATTTTGAAACTTGATTTGAATCAGATATTCATCAGTTTTTAATAATTCCAACATCTTATAAGTTGATAAATTTTTGCTTTCAATTCAGTTTAAATTTTGGAATTGAGAACTTAAGAGATATTGGTAAACATTTTTAAAAAGTAGTGAAGTTCTTACTGGTGTTTACAGATCAAATTTTGGTATCAGAGTAGTTAGAAAGCAAGGGTAGCTTTTAATTGTGTGATTTGATAGTTGCTTTCAATTTATTGGTTATCAATATTACTTGATTAGATTATAGTGTGGAGTTGTGGAATCAATGTGTTTGTAGGAAACCATGGGCAAGTTGTGACATAAAGCCAAGATGGAATAGCTTGAAGCCATCAATACTCAGATTCAAGATGAGAATGCATTCCTGAGAAGCAAGCTCTAAACTCTTAAAGAGAAAATTTCTAGTTTGAAATCAGAGCTTGAATCTAAGGATGAGCTCTTGATCAAATTACAGTGTGGTGAACCAAAGAAGGCAATACCTTTTACTTCAGAAGCAGAAACTATGATTGTGTGCACTATAAGTTATTCACCAAGTAATTCATCTTCTTCTTTCCATTTAGATTTGGATTCAAGTAATGATGCTTTTGGTAGTTTTGAACAACACACCAAGGGTATAGGGTCCAAATTGTTGATGAAAATGGGCTTTAATGGAAGAGGTCTTGGTCGAGATGGCCAAATAATTACTAACCCAATACAAGTAGAGCATAGATCTCTTCATGCAGGTTTCGGTTACACTAGTGAGCAGGTGGAAATTGGAGAAACTTCCTCCATGGATAAAAGAAGACAAGCTTCTAATAGCAAAGGATTGAGGCCACTAGTAGAGCATGTGAAGTGTAAGAGAATAGGTAAATGAGGTATTAATATTCCACCTCCTAGTTCCTACAATAGAGTTAACACTAAATATTTTGATCCACTTTTTATGTTTACAAAATTTGGATTTAATATTTAGAAGATGATGCAATCATTTCCATGCACATTTTGTGGGATACATAACCACAGTGTTGCATTTTTTTGGAAGAGGTATGCTATGATTAAGTAGATTATAGGTGTTAATAACCATTCTCATCAAGGCAAAGCAAGATGAGGTAAAAGGAAGACCTCACCTAAGAAGCTTGTTTGCACTCATTGCCATAAGAGTGGACATCAGATTGATCATTGTTTTAAACTTCAATAATCTTCTCATTTTAGACATGGTAAAACTAAGATGATTTATCAACCTATTAATAAGGTCAATGAAGTTAAATCAATCCATAATGATGTTAAGGAATCCACTAAGGAAATCAAGTTAACTAGGTAGAAAATTTGATTAAGTGGATTAATAATGCACTTAGTTTTCAAAGTAGTGTTAAGAATTCTAATTTTTTATTTTTCAAAGTAGTGTTAAGAATTATATTAAGGGAAATAACAAGCTTTGATGATGCAGTAGTATACCTTGTGAGAACACTTCAAGACAGGTTTATCATTCAAAGTATTTCAATTCTCACCTTATGTCGAATAGCTCTATGTTTTTAGAATCTCCTATTTATGCTGTGTGAGTTGTCTAGAGGACTTGAACTCATTTGATCAGTGGGAGATAATAAAAGAATGCATGTTATAGGTTGAGTTAATTCCCTTACAACACTTGTCTCAAATTTGACTGTTATTTTAAAAATGTATCTATTTTTGGCACATGGATGTATAGATGCATTGTAAGATCCTATGGGCATGTTTGAATGTTAGGTAATATACACTTTGTGTTGTTTGCATTTGCTTAGAATATAAGTCCCATACCAGGGAATTGTATTGCAACATGTCCTCAACACTTATTATATGTTGTCAACATTAACAAACTTGTTTTGCAGTTGCATTGGGAATTATTTCAGTTTATTGACAGTTCACCATTTTACAGGATGTGACATGGGCAAAAAAGTTCGGTATGTTGTGATCAGTTTTTTGGTAGTTATAGATTCCTTTACTCATTCCTTGATTGTAGGCATTTTCACTTGAGTTGTGAATTATTTATTTTTTGATGTTTATCTCTTGCTATGATTGGGTTCTATTTGATGTGAGCAGTAGACCAGTTACTAGTTTTTAGGAGATAGTAGACTTTTAGAGACCAAAAGCCTCTTTTGTAGGGAGGTGTGATCTGGAGTTTAGTTTAGAAAAATATCCCAAGTCATGATGAAACCAATTACACAACGTATAGCTCCTCAAGATCTTTCTGGTGCTTTTCACTATTTGTAAAATGGACACCGTATGCTCAAGATATATCTTGGTAAAGTTTTCTTACAATAGGGAAATAATGAGTCAAAAAGTGACGTGACATTATTTAAATATGCCAAGTGGACCAATCACCCATTGACACGTGGCAGTACATTTATGTACAATCATGCAAAAAATTTAGTTGGTGTTTGGTTTGGTTTCAGCCTTCGATCTTTGACATGCAGTCATATGGAGAGCTATGGGCCCTGTTATTGGCTTGCTAGGGGCCCTTAGCAAGGGTTGACACACTTGATTAAGGAGGGGTGCCTTGGCCTCCATCTCACAATGCTATATATTTGCATTTTCTTTTAAATCATAATTTTGTACCCACCGGATGCATGTGGGACAAATCAATTGTATGTTTTTTTAAATCTTTGTAATTTCCTTGGTAATATTTTACTTACCACACCCCATTACACCACATGTGAAAACCCAAAGTTACCATGCCACATCTAACTTTGTCGAGTCCACATAGCTCTAGATGTATGGAAATCATGAGAAATGTATGCCACATCCAAGTACCTCATGGAACGTGAGAAGATGGCATGGAGATTAGCATATATGCTAAGATTGGCACACCTACCAAGAACCAATGATATGTTTGGTGCCTTGAGCCCACCAAAAGGGGCATCGGCATTGGTAAAGCTACCTACCTCACTATTAAAAGTCATGAAACCATTCCAACTTGCCAATGTGGGACAAAATATAGCCCAAGCACCCAAAAAGGGTGGTTGAAGACTTGAACTCATGACCCGCCATGTAAAATTGATAAGCCTTGACCACTTATACCATAGGTTTCTAAGTAGAATATAAGGCACGAACTTGTATTTGAAGGTAACCATTTAGTCGACTGTGTATTGGAGAATATAGACCAGTTTGCTATATTTGGTCATTTTGGAGCCCTTAGCGACTGACCCAGAGCTCAGAGTAAACTAAAAAATTGTTTAGAATTCCAATACACTCTTTGAAATATATTCATTTTCCCATTTTGGAGAATTGGTGATGTCATTTTGGGCTACGGAAGTTTCCAATTTTGATTTGGAGAAGCCTCTGCATGTGATTCAAGAAGGTGAAGGATGTGCTGAGTCAGCCAAGTTCTTTCAAAGGTCTAAAAAACTATTTTTGCAAAGAGTAGATCTATTTTTTTGATTGTAAGTATTATTTTGGCTTGAAAATTTAGTAACATTAATGGATCAGTTCGATGAGAACCCTAGGATGTAGGAATTCTGAACCCCATAAACAATTTATGTGTTTTGATCTTTAAATTCATTTTTGTATTTTAGTTTCAGTTAATTTGTAGATTATAATTCATATTTTAATTAGAATGTAAAATTTAATCATTTGAGCATTTACAAGAAATTGAGTAAATCAGGAATTTGAAAAATTTGATAGTTTTAATGGATAATTGATGTGAACTTTCATTTCACCTTTATTTTAGTTTTGAAACTTGATTTGAATCAGATTTTCATCAATTTTTAATCATTAAAACATCTTATAAGTTCATAAATTTTGACTTCCAATTCAGTTTAAATTTTGGAATTGAGAACTTAAGAGATCTTGGTAAACATTTTTAAAAAGTAGTGAAGTTTCTACTGGTGTTTATGAATCAAATTTTGGTATCAGAGCAGTTAAAAAGCAAGGGTAGCTTCTGATTGTGTGATTTGATAGTTCCTTTCAATTTATTGGTTATCATTATCACTTGATTAGATTACAGTGTACAGTTGTGGAATTAGTGTGTTTGCAAGAAACCATGGGCAAGTTATCACATAAAGCCAAGATGGAAGAGCTTGAAGCCATCAATACTCAGATTCAGGATGAGAATGCATTCCTAAGAAGCAAGCTCTTAACTCTTGAAGAACAAATTGCTAGATTGAAATCAAAGATTGAATCTAAGGATGGGCTCTTGATCAAATTGTAGTGTGGTGAACCAAAGAAGGCAATACCTTCTACTTCAGATGTAGAAACTATGACTGAGTGCACTATAAATTATTCACCAAGTAATTCATCTTCTTCTTTCCATTCAAATTTAGATTCAAGTAATGATGCTTTTGGTATTTTTGAACAACAAACCAAGGGTATAGGGTCCAAATTGTTGATGAAAATGGGATTTAATGGAAGAGGTCTTGGTCTAGATGGCCAAGGAATTACTAAATCAATACAAGTAGAGCATAGATCTCTTCATGCAGGTTTGGGTTATACTAGTGAGTAGGTGGAAATTGGAGAAACTTCCTTCATGGCTAAAAGAAGACAAGCTTCTAATAGAAAAGGACCGAGGCCACTAGTAGAGCATGTGTAGTGTAAGAGAATAGGTAAATGACGTATTGAGATTCCACCTCCTAGTTCATACACTAGAGTTAGCACTAAATCTTTTGATCCACTTTTTATGGTTAAAAAATTTGGATTTAACATTTAAAAGATGATGTAATCATTTTCATGCACTTTTTGTGGGATGAATAACCATAATGTTGCATTTTGTTGGAAGAGGTATGCTATGATTAAGCAGATTGAAGGTGTTAATAACCATTCTTGTCAAGGCAAAGTGAGATGAGGTAAAAGGGAGACCTCACCTAAGAAGGTTGTTTGCACTCATTGCCATAAGAGTGGACATCAGATTGATCATTGTTTTAAACTTCAATCATCTTCTCATTTTAAACATGGTAAAACTAAGATGATTTATCAAACTATTAATAAGGTCAATGAAGTTAAATCAATCAATAATGATGTTAAGGAATCCACTAAGGAAATCAAGTTAACTAGGCAAAAAATTTGATTAAGTGGATTAATAATGCACTTAGTTTTCAAAGCATTGTTAAGAATTCTATTAAGGGAAAGAAAAATCTTTGATGATGCATTAGTAGAGCTTGTGAGAACACTTCGAGATAGGTTTATCATTCGAAGTATTTCAATTCTCACCTTATGTCAAATTAGCTCTATGTTTTTAGAATCTCCTATTTATGTTGTGTGAGTTGTCTAAAGGACTTGAACTCATTTGATCAGTGGGAGATAATAGTAGAATGCATGTTTTAGGTTGAATTAATTCCATTACAACACTTTTCTCAAATTTGACTACTATTTTAAGAATGTATCTATTTTTGGCACATGGATGTATAGATGCATTATAAGACCCTATGGGCATGTTTGAATGTTAGGTAATATACACTTTGTGTTGTTTACATTTGCTTATCATATAAGTCTCATACCAAGGCATTGTATTGCAACATGTCCTCAACATTTATTATATGTTGTTGGCATTAACAAATTTGTTTTGCAGTTACATTGGGAATTATTTCAGTTTATTGATAGTTCACTATTTTATAGGATGTGACATGGGCAAACAATTTTGGTACGTTGTGATCAATTTGTTGGCAGTTGTAGATTCCTTTACTCATGCCATGATTATAGGCATTTTCACTTGAGTTATGAATCATTTATTTTCCAATGTTTATCTCTTGCTATGATTGGGTTTTGTTTGATGTGAGTAGTAGACTAGTTACTAGTTTTTAGGAGACAGTAGACTTTTGGAGACTAAAAGCCTCTTTTTTAGGGAGGTGTGATTTAGAGTTTAGTTCAGAAAAAGGTCTGAAGTCATGATGAAACCAATTGCACAGTGTATAGCTCATCGAGAGCTTTCTAGTGTTTTTCAAGGTTTGCAAAATAGACATAGTATGCTCAAGATATAGCTTGCTAAATTTTTCTTCCAACAGGTAAATAATGTGTCAAAAAGTGACATGGCATTGTTCAAAATGCCAAGTGGAACATTCACCTGTTGACACGTGGTAGTACATTTATGTATGGTTGTGTAAAAAATTGGTTGGTGTTTGGTTTGGTTTTAGCCTCCGATCTTTGACAAGTGGTCATATGGAGAACCATGGGGCCCACTATTGGCTTGCTAGGGGCCATCAGTGAGGGATGACAGACTTGATTAAGGAGGGGTGCCTTGGCCTCCATCTCACAATGCTATATATTTGCATTTGCTTTTAAATCATAATTTTGTACCCACCGGATGCATGTGGGACAAATCAATTGTATGTTTTTTAAATCTTTGTAATTTATTTGGTAATATTTTACTTACCACACCCCATTATGTCACATGGGAGAACCCATAGTTAGCATTCCACATCCAACTTTTCTGAGTCCACATAACTCAAGATGTATGGAAACCATGAGAAATGCATGCCACGTCTAAGTACCTCATGGAATGTGAGAAGAGGGCATGGAGATTAAATTATATGATAAGATTGGCACACCTACCAAAAACCCATGCTATGTTTGGTGCCTTTAGCCCACCAAAAGGGGTGTCGACATTGGTAAAGCTAGCTGCCTCACTATTAAAAGTCATGAAAACCGTTCCAACTTGCCAATGTGGGACAAAAGATAGCCCAAGTGCCCAAAAAGGGTGGTTGAAGACTTGAACTCATGACCCACATTGTAAAAGTGATAAGCCTTGACCACTTATGCCATGGGTTTCTAAGTGGGATATAAGGCATGACCTTGTATTTGAGGATAACCATTCAGTTGGCTGTGTATTGGAGAATATAGACTAGTTTGCTATATTTGGTCATTTTGGAGCCCTTAGAGGCTGACCCAAAGCTCAGAGTAAACTAAAAAATTGTTTAGAATTCCAATATTATCTATGAAATTTATTTAGTTTCCAATTTTAGAGAATTTGTGACCTCATTTTGAGCTATGGAAGTTGCCAATTTTGATTTGGAAAAGCCTCTGCATGTGATTTAGGAAGGTGAAGGACGCGCGGAGTCAGCCAAGGTCTTTTGAAGGTCTGAAACACTATTTTTGTAGAGAGTAGATCTATTTTTTTGATTTTAATTATTATTTTGTCTTGCAAATTTAGAAACATTAATGGATCGGTTTGATAAGAACTTAGGGACATAGGAATTCTGAACCCTATAAACAATTTCTATGTTTTGATCCTTGAATTCATTTTTTCATTTTAGTTTTAGTTAATTTGTAGATTATAATTTAGATTTTAATTAGAATGCAAAATTTAATCATTTGATCATTTACGAGAAATTGAGTAAATCAAGATTTTGAAAAATCTGATGGTTTCAATGGATAATTGATGTGAACTTTCATTTCACCTTTATTTCAATTTTGAAAATTGATTTGAATCAAATTTTCATCAGTTTTTAATCATTCCAACATCTTATAAGTTGAGAAATTTCCACTTCCAATTCAGTTTAAATTTTGAAATTGAGAACTTAAGAGATCTTGGTAAACATTTTAAAAAAGTAGTGAAGTTCCTATGGGTGTTTATGGATCACCTAAGGCCTTGCACATTTTGGGTTCTCCAGGATTGCATCACATTGTTTTAGTTGGCTCTTAGTCCCATAACCTATCCATTCCATTTCTAAAAACTTGAACAATGAATCTTGTAGAAAAAGTTTATAATTCATAATATGGGTGGGGACCAGTATCAGTTCGAACCAATTTCATACTCTGATGTCAAGGAAAACAAATATGTTTGGAATAAAATGGTCAAAGCTAGATTGTCTCCCTTCATGAAATGACTCATTTGTCATGACACAAGGCTTTTTAAGAAGTTCACTCATGGCTAGAAAGATTATGAAGTCTGTATACATAGCTTGAGAATCTTGATCATTGAGGAGCTCATCAGAGAGATTACCAGGATGAATTGTTTTGGCATTAAAGCATTCAAGGACAAGAAGAGAAAGGAGGAGCTTCTCAGTATTTTCATCAAGAAGAAAATGAAGAAACCGAAGATTTCATCCTAGAAATGTTTCATGAGGTTAGAACTGTCAAGAAAATGGCCTGAAGTTTACCTCTAGATAATGAGGTATATTACCTTAGAAGGAAAGCATACCATGATTTTTTACCATCACTTCTTATTACTCAATCATTTCAAAGGCTACATCATTAGCATTCCATTTTTTATTTTGTAATACTTGGAAGCTTCAACACTAAACTTTAAGAATAACCTTTTAGAAGACTTAATTCACCAAGGTCTAGTTTTTTTATTGATTAAGAGAGGGGAAATATAGTGGTCCAAAATCATCACTAAGGAAATTGATATCCCCAGTGAGAAGGAAGAAATTGAAGGGTGAGGAATTTTCCATAGAGTCAGCTTCTGATCATGAACTAGAGGAATAAGATGTCAAGGATTCTATTGAACCAATGTAAGAAGAATCCAAACTGATCATGATGAGTCCTACCTATGTCCCTCCATTAGCTACCATAGGCAAAGGGCTTCCCGATTCCATTTCCAAGGTAGATATCATGAATTCCCTTTAAAATTTGCACATGAAGATTTCCATCTAGACAATTATGTGAAACAAAATCATGGATGCATTTGAAAATTTAAAAGGGCTCCTAGGTCACATGCCAATAGCCTCTAAATTAGGCAAGGATCATATAGAATATACTCCATACGGAAATAAATTAACTCAGAGTAATGGAAAGGAGAATGTCAATAGGGATCTTGAAGAGGAAAAAGTGGATATCCATTCTACCAATGTCAAACACAAAAGATAGGAAGAAGATGAGGATCAATTCATGGGAAGTCATACCAGAGGAAGGAATATCGAAGGTGATAGTAATAGAACAACAAAGGTGAATTTGTTCTTTTATTTTGATTCATAATAGTTGGGCTTTCTCTATCTATTTTTATTTGGTCTTAAGTTTTTTGGTTGATACTTTGCATAAGTTTGGTGGCATGGGGATTTAGCTATTGATTTCATCTTTTGCTCCTTTTTTGTCCTTTGGATTTGTTATGTATATCTTTTGGGTTTCTTCTATAAATGGAATATGCCCCTTCAACACAACTTTTAACCAATCGAAGAATATATATATATATATATATATATATATATATATATCAATATACATTAAAGGGCATTGTAACACCTTCATGGCTACCTTTAAGGTATCTCCGAAGAGATATATTTATGTATAGAGGAGCCATTGAAGGTATTACAAGGCCTTGCTATCTTGAAAGAATTCCAATCATGTGCATTTTCAAGATATTTACTAGGAAACCAATTGAAAGTACTACAAGCACATGTTTTAAAGTATCTCTTACAATATATCGAATACCTTACAAACATGAATTATAGTACAATCGAAGGTACTAAAAGTCCATTCAAGGTATCTCCACAGAGATATCTTGAAATAAAATTCCAATTGTGTGCATGTTGAAGGAATGTTAATAGATTTTTGTGGAAACTATCTAGAACATGGAAATTATAAGTATAGCTTGCACATCAGAAAGAAAAAAAGAATCATAATACCATGAGTGAATTTACATAATCTTCAATTTTATACACTGCAACAAATATAAAGATAAACTAACATGGCGCTAAGAATTATAGATCATAAAAAACATAATACAAGATAGAACAAGCTAAAACAAAATAAAGTAAACATTGTGCATCATGCATAGGTAAAATAATCTTAGGAAAACAATAACATCAAAACAATATTGCATTACATCATAGCACTATAAATAGCTTTTTCCATATCTCTATCTCTTCACATTAAATTTTTTTGGCATACAAAAAGAAAAGAGACATGGCATTCTTATGTCTATCACTTGCCTAAAAAGGTCGAAGACATCCAAAGGATCATATAAATGACAAAATGATACCCTATACACATGCCCTTGCTCCACATCTAACACTGTCATGGACTTAAATTGTTGTTTCATCTCAAGAAAAATCTAAACTCTAATCTCAGTTAAAGTTGGAAAAGATTAGCCTTTCACAAAATTGGTAGTAATCACTCCAAGTTTTTTGGTTTTCCATACTTGCCTACAACCCTTTGCAATTATTAAACTACAAAACTTAAACTGTACATTTAACTATTTTGTAGGTTGTGGTTTCCCAAACTATGCCTTTATATCTAGATTTCTCTTCTACAAAATTTCTTGTAGCTCCTATGGTGGAATGAACTTAGGTTCATCTATGATATGAAAAATAATTGGTTCAACTTATGAGATTTCATGCTTAAGTGTTTTCTAATTATCAAGTACTTCTTTCACCATGGTAAGAAAAATACATAGTGTAATCTTAATGACCATCAAATTGTGCACATCTACTTCTTCTACGATGATAAGGAAGTCTCTAGAATTTGACATCTTAAGCTGGATATCTGGCACAATATCATCCATCCTATTTGTAGTCATTTGGGCTTGAATTATCACAAATGTGTTACACGTTATCTCATTTAACTAGACTTGAAACTTCTTCAGCATGGTATCCCTAGCTTCTAAAAACTATTGAAATGCATTTTTTAGTGTTTCCCCAATAACCACTCGATCATTCACTACAAATTTAGTTTTAGCTACCATTGTGAACTTTGGTTTAGTATAATCCAAGGATTTGTCAATATTCTACCTCTAATCAAGCATTATTTATGTAATCTACTTATCTTGATGCACAAATGTATCCAATACCTATACATATTCCTCTATAATTTCACAAATGCCTTCCATCTCAATGTAGATAAGCTACCCTTGGGTGTACATTTTATGTGCACTCACCCAGTCCTTTGCTAGATGAGTTAGCAACATAGTGAGTTATTTGTCCTCAAACATTTCTAAATCACCAAGGACTTACACAACCAAAGTAGGATAAGAGGCATTGATGAGATATCTAGCCTCAACAATTTGATTTTGTGCTTCCACTTTCTCATCACACAATCAAAAAACTATATGTTCCAAATTAGTAGCCTTTTACACAATGGATTTTTGGAATGCATCTACTCCTTCAATTTCTTTGGACAATGGTAGCTATGAAACATCCAAAGATGTCTCCATGGAAGTGGAAACAAGCATAGTGGATCTCATTTGGATAGTGGTATTTGGGGATCCCTCCATTACATCATATATTTTCATATCAGATTATGAGTGCTCTAAAGATTTAGATTTGATAACTGTGACACCTCTATGAATGAAAAACTTTCTCTACTCGAATAGAGGGACAAGTGTATCCTTGTGTCTCATTGTGCCCCTAGACTTAACCTAATTGGCACTACTTATTATGGTTATCTCTATAAAATATACTAAACATTTAAGTATGGTGGTTTAAGTACTCACTTGATGATGAATACATTTTTTGCACATCAGTGGCCATATTGGGCTCCCTTCCTCTAGTAGATGTAAAAAATATGCAAATAATGAACCATATTCTAGATCTTTGTTGAAATTTTTTGCTGAAAGTTCATGCTAAGCTTATACTTGACCTAAATTATCCATAATAATAAAGGGATGGGGTTGTGTAATATCAACCAAATGGTCACTACTTACCTTATTTCATACTTGGCAAGTGTGTACTAATTTATAGAAAAAGAACTCCTTCTCCTCCTTATCATAGACCTTTTGACCAATATCTTCGATCATGAATTAAACAACTTCCTATTCATCAACCCATAACATTGTGAGATCATACCCCCAAGCTATACTTGGCACATGTGGGTTATCTAACCAATACTTGATTTGCCTTGATCTCTTTCTGGTTGGTGATGGTGAGGCTCTTTATGCAAGTCCCTTCCATTTGCATTTTTTTTATTGTAGAGGAGCTATAGACTATTGGGGTGAGGCATATGATTGTGTAGTTGGTTGTAATTTTTCTTGTTCTTACTAGCCTTATTATGTGACTAGGGATCTCTATCTCTATACTTCAGATTGTGTTTCAACCATTGTGATGAAAAAGGGCATTGGAGTTACATTTGGCATGGCCAACTCATGCACCTTGATTTGAATACTATTGTACAACTTAGTTACTAATGCATGCTACCCCAAATATTATATGACATCTTATGGAATTAGAGGGTGTGACCTAATCAAAGCTAGAGAATCAAGCCATCATGTGTTAAGATGCCCTAGTTGCTCATTATATTGCCTTATATTAGTCCAAGTGATGATTGTGAGGGTAGTAGTAGGACAAAAATATAAAACAACATTAACTTGGCCTAATAAGGACTTCCATTGGGTGAAGCATAATAATAAAACCAAAAATTGATATTGGAAATTTTGAAAGCTACCTAAAAGTACCTTCTCAATATTAGTGGTAAGCTCAGATGTGAGAAACTTGAGCCAATTAAAGTTCTCATTATGTTGTATCATATGATACACAATGTCAATTACTCATTTTATTTCTTTCTTGACCTGCTTTGTTGTCTACCAAAACCTCTTTATAATACACTCTACTAGAATGCGCACTATAACAACCTCAATGGCATTAATTGGGGTTCCTCTACCTACCCTAGTGGAAAACTTATCCTCAACATATGGATGAATTGGAAGTGCAATGTACTTGTATCACAATAATGATTCTCCACAATTTGGGAGGCCTATGTGTCTCGCCATGGTCTGTGCATTGATCCAAATGGTGATATCTCCAAATAAATGAATAACCCCTTGGTTGTATCTACTTAAAAAGGTATGCATGACCTCATCTAGTTTATAAAATGTAGGTAACTTTACTAGCCTCTGTACATTGGAATCTCAAAGTGGATGTTGAAGTGTAAGAGCTCCTGCTTGTGCACCTAGTTGTGTTGATAGGGTAAAGAGAGTAACTTCAATCATTTCCATAAAGTCTAAGGGATCTAGGTTATTGAAGACCTAGCCCAATCCCCATTTCTACCTTCTCCACATCTATGAGTAGCATCAACAACTTAATCCTATCCATGATTAAACCTATAATTTGTGTTATTTGATTGATTTGTTTTACCAAAATCTAGGTATCAATTTTTCTACACGAGAGTATATTGAGAGCAGATAGTAGAATAATCTTATTTGCCAAAGTTTATAATGCTTTTGTATTATTCCTTTGCTTTTTTTTATGGCTTTTGGCATCCAATTTTCTCTTACCAACCTCTTTAAATGCACTGACTACTTGCACACGAGCACTCTTCCTCATCTTTAATATTTTGGCTTTGATGGTGACCTTTTTTGTCTCATAAATCTTGAAATTACCCCATAGTGTGTCATATACCAACTTGATCTACCTTGAACAAGATGCAATATTTTGAAATGCTATGTTGTTAATGGTATTAAATGACCATTAGCAGTCCTTCTGCCATACTTGTGTTGTCACCACCACTTTTTTGAAATTAATTTGAGATTGATGTACTTTTTTTACTAGATTACTCCTTAATCTCCTTTCTTCATCAAATTAAAAACAATGATATTTTACATTTTAGACTAATTTATTAAATGTATATAATAAGTTATATTATGCATACCCATAAGAGCTTCTTAGACTCTACAAGCATAAAATAATAGATGGAACAGGAGTCCTTGACTAAGGACCAAGAAATATAATAGTTGAAGAATGACATCGCTACCCACTCCCAGACCATAGGTATTTTCCCCATGGTCTAAAAATTATATGTATCCTATTAGGAGAGAATAAATAACACATCTACAAATTTGAAGCCAGTGTTTAGGTTCATCATAGACTCACAACGACTGAGCGCATAGGTGAGCATGATCACAAACTTAAAGTATTAGTCCCTTGTATTGATGACATGTGTCATGATAGTGCTCTTTAGGAAAGAAGGGAGTTTTTTAAAGAAAAGGTGTGCCATTGGCCCAATGAAGTGAGCCCCATTTTTAATAAGAATTTTAGAGGTAGTTCAGAGGGAGACCCACATCACCATAATGCTTATTAAATATCCCTAATATTTTGTAAATAAAGTTCCATCTATCTATACTTGGGTAAATGGGATGGAGACACTTGGCATAATCATGAAGAGTCGCTTGACCGATGAACTTGAAATATTTTTTGAGTGTTGAAATGTTGTGGGTTCATAGGTACATGCCACATGTCCTTGGCTATTGATTAATGAATTATTAATCTTAATGTCACAGGTACCCTTGAAGGTTTTACAAGGCTCTTAAAGGTATCACCTAGTACTACCTTCAAACCTTGAAGGGTACCCATATGCATGTTTCAAAGGTATCTCCTAAGAGATACCTTTAAACTTTTGGGTCCATAATAGAGGTTAAAATCAAATACAAGATCCCAAAATATAATAATCTAATCATTTTCCATAATTTCGCTCAAAACCCTCATTTCTCATTATCATTTTTTATTGTAATAAAATACATGGTTAAATATTGACTTAATTGTCTATTTTTCTTTATGCGGCTATTCTGCTCTGATGCATATTTTAAATGTATCTCCTAGGAGATTCCTTCAAAGTAGGATGAAGTAAGAATTGAATTATGTAGTATATGACATTAAAAGTAATTATTTTTTTGGATTCACATAGACATAAACTGTGTCATTAAAAAAAATGTTATACATTACCTTTTAAACATTTTTAGGTTTTAACATATCTCCATGCTTATGTTCTAGTATAAATACAGATTTATCTCCTACATATAGGTATAAATTGGATTGATTTTATAAATAACCTGATTAACAACTCTTCTTATGTCTTTCGAAAATATCCAGGATGAAAAATCATATGTTAATGGCCTTCCAATGTGGAGACTATGTTTTTCTCATAAATAATGGTAAGGTCATTGGTGAAGAAAGAATACACAAAGTGGTAGGCCCAAATGCTGAATCTATGGAACCCATAAATCTCACTTCCACATGCCATAATGAGGAGATACCTATTGGATGTGTAAGTGTTAATGTGACTAAAGCTTTTGATATGAATCTACAGCTTCCATTTCTTAAAACTTTTGTGGATAATTTGGGGGATGTAGTTGATATTTTTACTATATGGAGCACAAGAATGATGCAACACATCACAAAAAAGTTTTCTATAAAAAATAACATGGAACAAAGTCAAAATAATTTTAATCTAGTTATGCATATACAACCATTACAACAAGAAAATCCTTGCTTGGATTCATTTGTTTGATATATCAATGATCCTACCACATTTCAAATCATAAGAAAAAAATTTGTTTGGAAAAGGGTATATTAGTTGCATAAATGTATAGCTCTTACAAATGATGAAAACATTATTTTTGGTTATGTTGAATTTACACAACCAAGGGATATTTTTGGTTACATTCCTATCCCAATGCTAGAAAATGACTTGGGAATTTACATAAGGCATGTTATAAAACATTATGATAATTTTAGTATAGAGGCAATTGAAACATATATTTTTAGATGGCCTTCCAACAAAATACTGGACACTTAGACTTGTAGAGAAATCAATTTACCATACATGACACCAAAGGAGAAAAAAATTGGAAACGTTTGGGTTGTAGTGGATACTGAATTCATTCCTTGCTTAACTCCTTGTGCAAAGGCATCCAAAAAAATTAGCTCATTCCTAAAAATACTCGAGCCAAAAAAGAATTCAACTGAATAATTCACTTAGCCAAGTGGAGTTTGATGAAAGCATAGATAGTGAGATTACAACAATATATGCAAATAAATGTTGTACAAAAAAATGTTTTTAGTCAGGATTATCATTTGATATTTTAAAATAAGAAAAGATGATGTTGCTTGATTCCACCATAATGGATATGAAGCAACATGTCTTGGATGCCCTTTCTACTAGTTTTTTTAAGAAAAATAAAAACAAAACTAGCATTGATTTTCAAGGTACAAAGATATATTTTGAAGTTTGCCTTAAAATATATGGATTGAATAGAAGTAACTTTTTTGGTCTTCAAAATTGTCACAAAAAAGGGAACAAAATGCATTTCATGTAGGGAGATTTCAACAAAAGCCACAAAATAAGACAATGGAAGCTAAATATTTATTAGACCAATTGGTGGATGATTTTGTAGATGTTTCTCCATGACTAACATGCCAGATAGATATAGATGGCTTACGAGAAAATGTTCAACATCTTCTAGCATCTTTCACTCAAGAATTTATGAGGTGCCACATCAATGCACAAATAGAAAATATGGAATATGAGCCAATATCCTAGCCAAAATTCAATAACATGTGGAGAACTAATTTTCATGATGTGACCATTGCCATGTCTGATGACTTCACTAGGTGAAAAACATGCATCTTGTTGACTCAATAGAAATGCTTTGGGTCTCTCTCTAGAGATTAGGTAGAGTATATCAATCAAGAATTTGTGATGCATTAAAATCAAATAATTTATACAATACAAATCTATTAAACACATAAATAAATTTTAGAGCAACACCGTAAAGAATGCCTTAGTGTCATTCATGACAAGGTGGAACATCAAAAAACATTTGTGTTGAGGATAATGATAAAAAGCAAAGTAGTTATCAATAGAATTTTAGAGGTGTCAATGGTACAGATTATAACACATAGTCATGGTGCAGATGGGTATGGGTATTTTTTTACCATACATTTTTGGAGGGTCTAACTTTACTATCACCTCATTGAACAAGTACTTCAGGGATATGAAAACAACATTGTCAGATACTTATGAATATTTACTATATAAACCTAGATCTTCAAAATATCTATTGTATGATGCACTTTTATCTAACAATTACTACTCTAAATGCAATAACTACAATGAAGAAGCACAATCAATTGGTGCATTCAAGAAACTTCCTTCGATGACATACCTTTAACTAGACAACTATGTGGGGATAATAAGAACATGTAATTCCATCCATAATTATATTTAAAAAATGTTGAACCTTATATGGAGCTAATTTTATATTTATAAATTCATAAAATCATGTCTTTTTGTAAAAGTATGTATTTCAATATTTATCTCTCCTTCTAGATAAAGGTGTTTTCCTTGATGTTGAGGTTGGATTTCTACCTGTAGGACATACCCATAAGGACATCGATGACACATTTGGAAACCTATTTGAATGTATAAAGAGGAAATATGTATGGAGTGTGGTAGAGATGATGGACACTTATAAGACATGTGAAACTACAAGAAACTTCATGCCATATTTGATTGAAAAGGTAGTGGATTTCAAAGTGTATGTCAATAGTTACTAGATGAAGAGAAGAAATGAAATAGTAGGCTTGACAAAAGGTTAATACTTTCTTCTATATATGGATCAAGGTTAACGCATTATGCATTAAAAAAATCTATAAGAGATAGAAATTGGTCCCCCCTGATTACATTATGGGGAACACAAGAAAATGTTGAGATAAATGTTCCAAAAGGTAATTCGATAAAAATATATTTCAAAGACTTGAAAAATAGATAAATGTCTCAAGATTCCAATGTATCTAAAGACTTAAATAGAATTAGAAAAATGAGTGAAAAAAAAATTAAATATGACTTCAATAAGTATGTACAATTATTCAATGAATTGGTTTGACTGGAAATAATAAGTGGAAGGATCTAGCATATTACTTCCAAAACATCCATGACATAATGAAATAAGATATGTTCCCTTCTAAAGTTGAGTGCACAGGAGAGTTTTGGCCTAGAAATCATCATGACATGCCCTTGAATAGATATCTACACAAAATGGTTCATGATTGGACCCTTGATTCTGGAGTGGCATCTACAAATACATATGTTGGTCCAAAAAGTAAAAAAACAAGAATTAAATTTGATCCAGCTCAAGATGTCCAAATCAGAGATATGTTATTTGTCACACTAGTGATTCTATAGGATTAGAATACATAGTATGGGTTGCTAGATCAAAAATTAATAATGAGATACTAAAATAAAATGGGGATATAAAATGAAGGGTCAATGTAGCTAGGTTCATCCTAGTTCATATAGGTAAAAAAGATGTAAAAGAAGCATAAATTTATTTAGTCTACTTGGACAAGAAATGGAAGCCAAACCCAAATAACACATCTTTACCATCCATACTCATAGATAGTATCATCTACGCTTAGAAAATAAATAAAATTTTGATAGGTCATACACTTTTTCTCACTTGCTTTTTAAAAGGCATTGTAACAGACTATTTTAATGCATCATCTCACTAGACACTAAAAAAATAGTGATAAAAGGATTGGGAAATTTGAAATGGTGTTTCCTTAATTTTGGAATGGGAAATATGAATGTTTTTTTTTAAAATTTAGTCCGTTTTTTAAGAATGTATAATGTTTTATTATTTTATTCATTTATATTTATTTCTAGTGGCACTTCGCATTTTGGGTCTTGGAAAATACACTTCAGCATCTGAGTTTTATATTTTCCACTATGATAATTTAGTATTTTGGTAAATGTGCATATATTTAATATAATTTGACTATTATAATGTCCTCTTCACATTTTTAATTATTCAAAATGGTCTTTGTCAAAAGGTCTACATAATTTGCATATCTAAGAATTTAGTACACTATAGCTTTTGTATTTTGTAAAATACAATTCAATATTCTCATGTATGTGAAAAGGTATTTAGGGTTTACAACTTATAATGTCCCACTTACATGTCAAGTTTTGTTCTTAGACATTTTCATATCAACAAATGTTATTAGGATTTTCATGTGGCACCCAAGATTGTGCCATGTGGCACAATCTCCGTGACTCAGCTATGTGGAAGGATGACTAATCCAAACAAAAGTCCCAAATAATGCAAGCACTTGAGATTTCAACATGCATCATAATATTGGTAACTTGACACAAATATGAGATAAAATTTGATGATTACGAGGACATCACTTGTATTAAATTAAACAAATAGTTCACGATCTAATCAATTGATGACATGTGGCATCCCAATCATCATAGGTGTTCTAAATCACATATCAACTAAGTGCATGATTGATGTATGAATTATTTTTCCTTAATAAATATACCACCAAGTATTATAATATCTATAAATGCATGGTCTATGAACCAATTTAAACAGTTGCATAATTTGGACATATTGCAAATATATAATATAGATGCGATTTATTTGTTATAATTCTAAGTAATTCTTGATGAAGTACAATTTATTTATGATAGTTTTCAACTACTATTAAATAATTATTTATTATAATTTTAAATAGTTTAGACTTATCACAAATATATTAGACATATATGAGTTATTTTTAATAAGTCCAACTTAATATTGATATAGTCCAATTTAATCTGGATATAGTCCAATTTATTTCTGACAATTTTCAAAAATTTGGATTGTTGATAAGTCCAAATTATATGAAATAGTCCTTTAAGTGTGTAGAATTTAGTTTTACACATCCCCTATCCAATTCAATCCCATACTCAAACTTGATCCCATCTAGCTTGATCCACCATCATTTAATCTTCAACATTTAGGACATCCTCATGTGCCTAGGGTTTTTTTTGAAGTCTTTATCTTTAGAAATCCATCATACCATCCTCATCCTATCTAATCCATGTCATCCATCAGTGTGATCATCTCATCATTAATCCATGCAATCAGTAAAATCCTTGATATATGCTTTAAAATAAATTCATCTATCAATCATCAATCTAATCCAAGACGATAGCTTCTTCTCCCTTACATATATCCTTTCTTGGGGCAAGTCAAGCATGTAAGTTTTCATTGAGGCAAATCATTACCAGTCAAAGATCATAAATTTTTTAGGATATATCATTATTAATTTTTCCTTATTGTATACATAATTGCTTGGGTAAAATCAAAATGTGCAACTTATCTTGGGATATATTATTCCGAATCCATTCCCTCATTGTATCCTTACTTGGGGCACATCAATCCATAATCATTGGAAATCAAAATGTGAAAGCATTATCTCAAGTCATTTAATCTCATCTATCTAAAACATCCATACCAATATCTATCATCCATATCCATACTCATCCTGCTATCAAATCATCACATCTTGCATCACGATCCCTCTTCATTCATTCCCCACCCTTTATTCTTCCATGTTGACCCCCCTTCATCTCATTTTGAGAGTCCATCCTCATTCTTTGACCCCACATGACCTCTAGAAGGGGCATCATATCTAACTAATTCATCATCATCATCATCATCATCATCATCATCATCATCATCATAATCATCATCATCATCATCATCATCATCATTATCATCTAACCTTCATCCTCCCACCTTTTTTCTGAATCTTTCGTCCCTTGAAAATCATTTACTCCACCTAGTGTCTTGCAACACCATTTAAAAGAGGGAAAAAATATAAACAATTAAAATTAGTCACCTCATGTTGATTTTAACCATTTCATAATCATTCAATAATCATAATTACTAAAACCTAATCCTACCCACCATCACATTTTAATCCCATCATTAACTAACATCTCTAGCCTAATCACTATTCACTCCCCCGCTCTTGCCCTCCCCCTAATCAATTAATCATGTTCTATTTTGAATCTTATCAATACCACATCAATCACCCAACATAATTTTAGTTAATTAACCACTGTTAGTTATCTAAATCATCTATAATAATAAAATACATGAAATTTGAAATATCCATAGTTTCCCTAATTCCATAAATCTCACATCATTTCATCAACCCAATCACCAACATCACCCTCTAAATCCCCATGTAATAACACCAAATCTAATGCAAGGGACAAACTATTCCATGTCCATCCCTATCCCATTCCTCATCTTACGCACTCAACCATTTTCATTTATGATTTACTCTCCAACCTTGATTTGAATCCTCAACCATTGATCTTGGATCAAGATCAATGGCTCACCTTCATCTTGAAATACTATAAATATAACCATCCTCCCTCACTTAAAATAAGTCTTCAAGGCATAATAAAGTTTTATCAATTTCAAGAACAAAGCTTCTCATCACCCTATCACACATCAAGTAAATCAAGTATGAAACAAGGGGAAATGCTTCCCATATCTTTGCATGTGGCCTATTGAGCACCCACATCTAACCATCAAAAAAGAGTAAATTGACAACATGAAATATGAACATTCATCTTGGTAGGTGAAGGTAGTGTTTCCTTGTTTCTTTTTCACACTCTTATTTGAGGTGTATTTACTTAGTTAATATATGAATTTTAGATTTGTTTGATTTTCTTTTTGCTTTGTTAAATTTGTGCATGTAAAAAAATGTAATAGACAATAGAGAGTCACTATGAATGTAGATACCATAAAGACCTATTTTTAGTTAATAGGAAATAATGAATGTTATTCTCCACTATGTGAATTTGGCTACATGGACAAGTTCATCTCTTCATTGGGACCCCCTATCATGACTATACCACAATAAGTTGAGGAAACCCATTCCATTATAAACTAATTTAATTAGTTTATATAATAAGGTGTTCAATTCTTTCAAATGGTTGAAAACTCTCTATAATTTTCATTTTGAAAAATCTAAAAAAACTTGATATTTGACATCTCTTCATTAAGAATTATTGCAACAAGATTCAAATAAAATTATTTAATTATTAACCCAGAAAAAAAGAGGTCTAATTTCAAACATGTATATAAAAAGTGAAATAACTACTTGTGAATGAATTGAATTTTTCTAACGACTTCATTTTTTTACATGCAACCATTATAATAGCTCTATGTCACATTTTATCTTCTTGAAGTATACAAAATATTATATATAAAAGTTGTGAAAGATTATTTTATCAAGTTAGCTAATTGCATATCTACTAGGATTGAGGGATGAAAAAAATGTTTGAAACGTAAATTAATGATTTTAGAATAAGGGTCAATAAAATAATATATTCAAATATCTAATAATATTTTCTTTAATAGAAAATCATATTGTACTAAAAAATTGTAGGATTATTAGAGCATAAGATTTGTCTCATTAGATAGCCAAAAATAATTTAAAAAAATAAAAAAATAAAATCCTAAATAATAATTAATAAGTTTTAAGCTCCTACGGTTATACCTCAACAATAAGCCATTACAACGGTGACCATTAGGTCATGGGTTTGAACCCTGATTGAACCATGAGCAGTGGGTGGGGCACTGGCATAAGCCTGAAGGATTAGTCATTAGACTCATCCTACAATAATATGCCTAAGTATGTGCTAGGTCATTGGGTTTGACACGGTGATAATGTCGTGCCAAAAAAGTTGTAGACACCCTTGATCCACAAAAAAATTTAATAAGTTTAAATTTTTTTAGAAAAAATTATATCTTTATATATAAAATAAAATTCAAATGGTTTATTAATTTTAATCAATTAAAGTTATGTTTTTTGGGAGGAAAATTAGAATATTAATAGTCTCAAAATGTTAAAATTTGAAATACACTATTATGTTATCATTATGTGTTTCCAATTAACATTAAATAATAGAGGAAATTTAAAGATATTAATATATATCTAATAAAATAGAGTTCAATGTAAATGGAACATGCACATAGAAATGCCAAGCTTATTTTGATTACTTGATTTAAGAGTTTATAAACCAAGCTATGATTCTATATATTGATATAATCATACTTGTGTCCTTGTATAATTGGCATGTCAGGAGAAAATGAACTTCATCTTTTAATTCGTATGAGTTTTGAAATTTACAAATTTATTTTTTCTAAAGTTTTTACTAGAGTTTCCATCTACCAATTTGATTATGCAGATCATGTGAATTAGTTCTTAGATTAAAAATCATAATTTTCTTCTTGAAGTCAACAACCTTATGTGGGTATGATAAATATTTATGTTTGAATCAATGATATATTTATAATAAGATAGATTTATTTTATCTTTAATATTTTCATCCTTTCAAAGGTTTTCAAATATTTCTTTTTTAATATTTTATTTTAGATTTGCATCAAAATAGATGGTTAATTAATTTTTGATTACCCAAAAAATCAATCATAATGTATCATCTTTTTTTCCAAGATCTTTTTAGATGAATATTTGTTTGGAATAATTGTCAAGCAAAAATACGAAGTTTATCTTGTTCTAGTTTTTCAAGCTTATGTTTGTATCAATAATACTATTTTAAGTTTTCAATTTCAATGTGAAATATCTTATTTATTTGAAGAAGATAAAGTATAAAGGTGTATTAATTTTAATTATCAAGTTATTAGTAATAAAATATTTTTAGATTTACTCAATTTTGTTTTATGTTTCCAAGGTTATTATTCCACCCTAAAATTCACAACCACAGATGATCATATGTTATTGAGCTAGACAATATTATTTATTTTTATATTAGTGCTAAATTTCAACATATTTATAATGGTTTTCCAAACCTAAGAGTAATTTTGACATGCAAAAATTATCTATTTAATGTTAAAACTCCATTTTAGTTTATACTTAAAGATCAATACCTAGTTATTTATAATTTTGAATCAACTTAAGATTTAAGCATTTTTTAAGGTAGATTGAATTTATTAATTGGATAATCATAATTTTTATTTTATCAACATTTACAGTGAAATCAGACCTATTATATAATTCTTGGTAGACATTTCACTTTTTTCCATATCATCAAGGTGTTTGGCAAGGAAAATGCCATTTGCATAAATGAGAAGTATATGGATGTAGTTGTGAAGTTTGGTACCATTACACCAATCTCCAGTAATTTTTATAAATGATTTATGTAAATATGAAAAACATTTTGGGAAAAAAGATAATCTTGATTTATTTGATATTGAAATTAATTTATTATGACAAACTTTGAGTAGTTTTGAGTTTGGAAATGAACAACTCATAAAGTCTATATATTGTGGCCTTGAGTTCAAAGGGGATTCCTGTGTTTACCATAAATTATAGAATATTTTATCTTAACATAAGGTCAATATTTTTAAAAATAAACAAAGCATTATCTTTATTATTATGATAATTTTCAATAATAACTCTAAAAGTGAGAATGTGATTAATTACCAAATGTTTATTTTTAAAGCCATGTTGGCCTTTAAATATGAGTTTGTTATTAGTATCAAAAGGAGACTATTGGAATCAATTAGATTTTACCAATTATTATTTACCGGTCCTTTGGCTAATCAAATAATTTCTTTTTCTATACATAAAAGTATGTGAAGCTTTTTGGAATGTAAGGTGCAAGGTCTTTAATAGGTTGAATAGATTATTATTATTTATTGTGAGCTGATTGATCATAATTTTTTCATGTTATGGGTGGCCTATTCAAGGCAAGGTTCAATGCGGTGAATATTTTATTTGCTATGTTGGATATTTTTAACTAACAAAATTTAATGTACACTATTAATGTGGCCTCTATGCAAACAATTATTGGTATTCATTTCACTATGTTTTTCTCATTTCTTAAAAGGCTTACATGTTTATCGAGATAGGTTATTATGAATATTATATTAGGTGTTTTTTGAATTTCCTGTATATTCTCTTCTACTTGAGATTCCTATTATGGGTTGTGAGCTAAAAGTTTTCTTAAAACCCTTTGCTGTAGGATATTTTTTTGGTTTTACAAATTTGTTTCTATGCAAATCTCTTGTAATTAGTTTTAATCATTTTTATTAATATCTTACTAATGATAATCAAGGGTTTCATTTATTTATACTTTGTTTAAGATTTGTTTAGTATTTTTATGGGGGTTTTTAAGTAACTGGTTATATATCTTTCTAGTATAAAACTTTACATTTGTCCTATTTTCTCTATTTATAACTTGAAGCAAGCTTGACCAGATTGATGTCAAGAGGAGTGTGCATGAAGAAATTTTGTTAGGGTTGATTCTATTAAGGTAAGTGGTATTAAATTGGAATCATTATCATAATATTTTTTATATAAACTTGTAAGATTTTTTATTTTTCAAGAAAAAATTTCACCATTTTTTGGTATTCATTTTAACCCCATCGCTTTAATGGATGTTAGGTTCTAAAAATTTGGTATTATAGTTTATTTTAAAAATGTTACATTAGGTTTTTGTATTTTTTTCTTAGCTAGGATTTGAAGAATAATTTTGGTGTCTATGTTCTGTCACAATTGAGAATTTTATTTTCCACAATAGTGATTTTATTGTGAACAATATTAAATCAATTTTATTATTTTAACTATCGTTGTTACTGTATAAGGTTTCAAAAAAAGTTAAGGGATTAATTACTTCATTGGTACATATTATATTATAAAAATAACATTCATTTTGATCTAAGCCACATAAATAACTTTATAAATAAACACAACTCATCAAATTTTATTACAATTTCATTGTACTATACATGATTTAAGCCTCCCTATGGTCGATTCTCCCATATCAGTTTTAGTCCTCTATTGAAAATGTCTTATAAAAAATAGCCTCAAGAATTTATGTAACTAGATTAGGCATGAAAATTGTTTGAAAATTTTCCTAAAGAAAAAGATCTCCTGGAGTGGGTTGATTTGTATAATAACTGGTGGAATGCGATGGATACAAGGTACACACAAAATGGATTTGTTAAAGAAAGACTTGGAGGATTTTAGGCAAATGCAATTAGTAGGATTAAAGTCAAAATTCCCCACATTTGGTAAAATCCCCTAGCCTATGCCAAGTCAAGAGCTTTATAACTAGGTACAAACTTCTATGAAGTAACTTGCAACCAAGCAGGTAAATCAACATAAATGACATGATTAATGCATCTTCTATTACATAATTTTTTTGTGATTTACACCAGATGCATATGGGGGAAGTGATGAATATAATATATAAAATAGAGTAACACATAAATTTAAAAATCATAATGTCTATATTGTTGAAAAATTACTAATTCATTTTTTTTCTATAGCTTGTTTATATCAAAATTTCTAGACACTCTACAGATGCTTGTTATTGCATATGTAATCTGATGTTATAACTAGTATTGTTATAGCTACATATTTTGCTTGATGTCCAAATTATGATTGGCATCTGTATGGATCTTGAAAACAATATTGTTAAGTATAATGTTCTCATATTTTTCACTCTTGAATGAAACTACTACATCAAAATACATATTTTAAGTACTTTTATTAGGCCTATAGTTAATTTGTGTAATGTTTGTTGCATTGCTAGCTAGTGTTTTATATATGTCATTTAAATTATTTGTATTTAACTCTTTTTTTAGGGGAAAATTCCAACAGTCTCTTTTAAACATTTTATTTGAGTGCATGGTATAATTTTCTATGTTCAGTTACTAAATGAGATTGTATTAAATTTATTTTAGGTGCATTTTTTCATAACCTTTATTTAGGAGGGAGGTATCTAAGAGTCTAATAAATTGGCATTAAAAATCATATTCAAGTTCATTTCCTTGATGCATGTTATATTATATATGGAAAAACAATATTCTACTAAGCATTCAAAGACCATTATTATTTTACAGTTTCCTCAAGGGATTATGCCTTATTAGCAGATTGCAAGAGTCAAGTTCTAATTTAGATTAAACTAATTACTTGAACATGTTACAACTCACGGTGATTAGACAGTTATGGGAAATAGTCAGAGATTATTATCTTCTTAAGCATTGTACATTCACCATAGCATTTCTCATGTTTATAAATTATTATTTATGGTTGTTGAACTTTTACTAATCAAATTGTTTTCCTTGTGTTTTGCCTGGATTTTGGGTTTTTTTATATCTTAGAGTAATACTATATTTAGTAGATGTAGATGTACATGAATATTATATTGATGCAATAGTTAATGAGTTTTTTGCTTCAAATTATGCTGAGAAATTGGTCATCTTATTTAGATCACATATAATCACCATTAAAAATTCTCTTTTATTTTCTTATGTCTAGAGAATGGGTAGCCATCCCTTCTCCAACCACACATGTTTAAAACTCACCATTTTAGATTTCACATTTTAGGAAATGGTATGGTTTCCCCTTATTTGACCTCTTCTACCCTAAATTGGCCTTTCATTTTTTCTTGATGACCTACACATTGCACATCATCCATATAAGTGTTGATTGACCATTTTATGACTATCATTACATTTGAGATTTCAAAATTTAAAATTGTGAAGGAAGGGTATTGTTATAGCCCAATTTTTCACCGTTGGAAGTTTGTTCAATCCTTTCTAATTTAGGGTAACATGGAGACAATCCTAGGCTATGGGTGGCCTAATAGGTGGATTGAACCTCTAGATTAAATAGGGTTAGCTCCCCTTGATGTATCAATTAAGCTCACAACAATACACTACTAGCTTGTAAAGAAAAAAGGAGAAGAATAATATGAAATAAAATAAAGTGGGTGATACATGAAATCAATTGATCACTATCACCCAGCTTCATGTGCACATGCAGATAATGAGACTAATCTGAACATACATTACTCCCAATTTAAATCTCTCACATCAGCATTTCAATGTGGATGTTGTGATGTATGTTTAGGCTAGAGGGATAATCAAGAGGTATAGAATGACACTAATGAATAAGAAAACTCACTCAACCATCACACTTCACTTGGACACTTCACATGACCTAAAAAATAAGATTTCAAATTGCATGTGTGTTATAATAGGAAAACATGTCAAGGAAGACCAAGCAAATCAATAAATAATATCAACTATCCATGTATACACACTAAGTGTAGTCAAAGGACGAGGTACAACTAGTAGTCTTTATTAATCCAGTGCATATACATGAGTAGAGATTCACCAGACTTAGGTGGAGGATACATTATAAATTCAAACAAGGTTTTATATATAGAGAAACAATGAGTAAGAGAGAGAGAAGGATGTTGAAGAGAGTCATTGACAAGTGTTTTGATGATAAAAATTATACTGTCAATGAATCAACCCTTTTGCCTATCATGAAGGTCAAGGAAGAATTGTACGAGTCTAATTGTGGATTTCTAAAGGTTCAACTATGATCTTAAAGATGCAAGATGTTTTTATAAGTTCTGAGAAATAATCAATAAGTCATCAAATGTAATATATTCCATTATAACAATTAGAAATCCACTTTATCAAATCATGAATCAATTTGAATCTATAATCTATTCTATCTAATAGAGAAAACCTATAAATTAGATAATCTCTTAAATAATAGAAATCTAATTTAATAAATATATGTATATTCTAAGTAATATCTTGCTTCTTATTATAATATTCTCCAACTTAATCTCAAAAAGACAAACCAAAAATATAAGAAAGAGATTTGAGATAAGATAAAAGACATTCAATTACATAAAAAAACAAAATAGAGACAACAAATAATAACTAACTAAAAGAAAAAATAACATAAAACAACTATGCCAAAGAAAAGATAATAAAGTACTCAAACAACTAAGTCTAAACTAAGAAACAATCTAAAATAATAAAAGACAAAAAAGATTAAAGAGATCAAATAAACTAATCTAAGACTAAACCTAAACAAAAATTAATCTAACTATCTATAAATCAACTATTTAATAAACAAGTAATAAGTCTAAACTAAAATAGAAATATGACTATAATCTAAAATTAAATAGGGTTAAAATGTAATCTAAGACTAAGATTAACAACTAAAGAAATTATTCATCATTATGGCAGAGGCACTGGGAAGATACATACAAGTAGATATAGCCTCAAAAAAGCTAGTGGGCATCAAACCTACCTCCTCCCTTCATCCTATGGTGGTGCAGCAGTTTGTGGATGATACCATCTTCTTTGGCATCTCATCGGTGATTGAAGCTAGAAGATGGAAGAGTATCTTAAATAATTATGCCAGAGAGTTGAGACAAAGGATAAATTTCCTTAAAGCAATGTGTATTTCTTCAACACTCCTAATGAACTTAGACATATAATCATTGATATATTAGAATGTGCTGAAGCTGCTCTACCAGCTACCTACCTGGGCCTCCCACTCATGGTCAAATAGGTATCTCCTAGTTTTTGGAATGGAATTGTGGAAAGAACACAGAAGAAACTTCTTGGTTGGAAAGGGAAACTACTTAGTAGTGCTGGTAAACTGTAACTTCTTTGGGCTTCGCTGCAAGGTATTCCTACATACTTCCTATCTCTTTTTAAAATTCCTACATATATTGCTGAGAAACTGGAATAGATCCAAAAAAAAATTTAGTCAGATGGGAAAAAGTGTGTCTTCCAAAATCTCATGGTGGACTCAATATTAGGTCTATCAGGAACATGAACAAAGCCCTTCTCTCAAAAGTTAGTTGGAACCTGATCCATAAAAATAATGATTGGGGGGAAATAATGTATGCCAAATACATGCATAGCATTGATGATTCCAACTTTATTCAACAGACGGGATTACCCTAGGGATCTGTGATATGGAATAAAATGCTAAAAAGTAGAAGCCTCCTTAAATAGGGAATTAGATGGAAACTTGGAAATGGTTGGCATATTAAATTCTGGGATGATATCTGGTTAAAGGACAAGGCTCTCATCACACAAGGAAACTATGGAGAGATTGCTAACTTGGCTACTCAATTTTTTTGAGATAGGGTCAGTGATTATATGGAAAATAACAATGGGATGAGGAGCTAGAAAAATCTATTGGACTGTTGTGATTACCAGCCTGAGCTTTTCCCTAGAGTACAGGAGATCTAGTAGTGCATTCAAGAGATTAGAATCCCTCTCTTCCCCTGGGAGGATGAACAATACTGGTGGCCAGATAAGAATGGATCGTTCTCTATCAAATTTGCTTACCATTTGCTCATTCCTAAAGCTCAGAATAAAGATGTATGGAAAAAGGTTTGGAATCATAAACTTATTCCAAAAATTAACATGTTCTGATGGGCTACTACTCATAACAAAATAATAACTTAGGATAACCTTCAAAAGAGAGGGTTTACATTGGTTAACATATTTTTCTTGTGTGGTTCAAAAGAGGAATTAGTTTCACACATCTTCATCCACTGTGATTTTGCTCGAGAAATATGAAGCACAATTCTTAAAAACTTTGGTATTGAATGGGTCTATAATTCTAACCTTAAAGAAGTAATTCTTAGCTTGAATCCAACCTTCACACATCCCTGTCTTATGGAATTATGGAAGCAAACTCTACCATGTTTGAGCTGAATTTTATGGAAAGAGTGCAACCAAAATTTATTTAGGGACACTGCTAGAAATGCATCTCAGGTGTTTAACTCCTTTGCTAAGACCATTATGGAAAGTGTCACAACAGCTCATATTCATGTTGTGGAGAAACCCCTATCTCAAATTAAAAACCAAATTGCATCCAAATGGAATTTTTTAAACTAGATCCCTGGGTATGATAACTCCAAAATGCTACAGAGACTAAATACTAAATGGATCCCCCCAAAGCCTCTGGATGAAACTCAACTTTGATGGGGAATCCAAGTCAGATGGTAAAGCTAGTGGAGGAGGAATTATAAGGAATGATAAAGGATGGATGTCTACTGTCTATGCTGGTGGAATTGGATGATAGAGCAATAACTATGCTGAAGTAATGGCTCTATTATGGGGGTTAAAGTTAGATATATCCCTAGGAATAAGTAACTTGAGTATACAAGGAGACTCTAAAATGGTCATAGATGCCATTAATAAAGCATCAAATGTGGGAATTAAGCTAAAAGACATCATTACTGATATCCAATTTCTTTTGCAAAAGTTTTTTGAAGTTGAGATCTCCCATACTTACAGAGAGGGAAACAGGGTTGCGAATGCTTGTGCCAACCTTGGTCAACAATTTTTAGGTTGGAGGGTGTGGTGACAAGGTGTTCATATTCCCTTAAAAATTAGAGAGATTATTCAAAAGGAGATGACTTGTCAAGAATGAGGTGAATTGATGACAAGGATAGCTCTCAGAGGTGGTCCACGTGGAGAGGGCCATTGGGGATCTCAGAACTTGATAACCTTGGTACTTTTTTGCCAATCATTCATAATTAATTATATCATGAGGTTGAGGCACGTGGGTTTCATCATGAAAATCAATGGGAAATAATTTCCAAGCATGGGAGTAGACAATGTCATCTCTGCAGGGTATTTCGAATAATGAGCCAACACATTTGCATTTTGCATAAACAGAAACAAGGGTTAACAACCAGTTCAAAGCTGAAGGTAAAACTTAGGAACTCCACAGTTTGGGTTTACAAATACAAAATGGGGGGAGACCATATTCGAACTGAACCTGTCTCTTGTTGTGAATTTAAAGGTTTATCCACTAGTTTGGCATTATTGTAAAGAAGGGGTTATCAACCCATATCTGGAAAGGCTTAATGGTTATGATGAAAACTTGTCTGAGTAGTTTGTGAGATCCTAGTTAAATAGGTGGGCCATGTTGGGTAGAATTAGTTTTGAAATCTATAAAAAGGTAATTTTATGGCCACGAGAATGAACATGCAGGGTATAAAACTTCAAAGAAAAACCAAAATTATGGATCTGGCTAGCCATAAACTATTTCTGGGTAAGGGAGAAGAACTCATCCTGTACCAAGTAAGATTCGAGCACGCTAAACTTCTAGTGCCATGGGATGGAGTGTGCTTCATTCTCATGAAGTACTTCATGCTCTAAGGGTGATTTACCAGGTTCTATAATTACCACCTTCCTTTGTTAAATCACTTTAGGTGCAATGTTATTATTGGTTTCCCTTTTTACCTGCTCTCCTCTTTGGAGCACTCTATCTTGAGGGTGAGAGATAAAATAGCTAAGAAGCTAGATATGAACCCTATTCCCCTACACCAGGGGTTAATTTTCTACTTATACAACTTTCACCACACCCTAGAGCCATCAAAGACTATCAGAGTTGATAGTGGAGACATTCCTTCCAACCCAGTGTCCGGTGATGCTATTGATGAGTTCTATTTTTCCCCTACTCCTACCAAAACAAAAGATGTTTCTTTCTCCACCCCTGAAGACACCCCTATTGATACCCCCAGCTCCTTTGTGAGCAAGAAGGGTAAGAAGAGAAAGGTTGATGAAGAAGAAGAGAATATTAAAGAGACCATGGAGGGGACCCACAAAAATTTGGGTAGGGCCATGAGGGGCCAAGGTGGTAAATCTCACAAGTCTTCCAAAATTAATAAGGAAGGATTCTCCTCCAGAGTGCGAAGGTCAGGGCAGATTGCTGGTAAACCCGTCCCGAAGGCCAGACTGATTGATTACTCGAAAAGTGCTTTAGAAGAAGCAACCTAGGAGGAAGAGTCTAAGGAGCTGGAAATTTAGGAAATTTTAGAGGACATTGGTGGGAAGCAAGATACTAGGGATTTTGAGGTTACTGAGGAGCATGGTGCTGACACTATGGAAACTACTGATAATAAGGGAAAAATGTATGTCAAGAAAGCTATCAAGGATACTGAGAATGAGACTGATTGAAAAGCTAAAAGTGGGGCCCTAAAGGATCATATTTAGAGGTTGGAGTAGAATTTTGCCAAAGGACTCTGGAATACAATTCTGCTGAACATGTCTATGCTGAAAGAGGTGGGTAATACTGGGCATGATGACAACGTGGAGAATATTGAGAAACTTAATGATCTTATCAAATTAATGGTTATGTAAGGAGAGTCCTCTCTGACTATGGTCTTTCCATTTCTTGTGTTTTATTTTTGTGTCTGTTGTTTCTCGGCTAGGGCCGTTGTCTCTCTAAAGGCATATTTTGTTTGATTGCCTTCTTGTCTTTTTTGCTTGTTTAGGGTTCGGCCCCTGGTTTGCCACCTTACCTTATCAAAAACAACTAAAGAAATTAAAATCTATAACAAAAATATAAGAAAATAAATAATTAAAGAAACCTATTTATACTTTCCAATCTAAGAAAGAGAACAATGTATTAATCTAATAAATTAATTGAATAAAAAACAAAAATGAACCAGAAAACTAAACAGATAAAGATAAATCTAGAACTAAGAAATAAAAATAGAAACTTAGATTAAAAAAATTTAAAGATAAAACTATATTAAATCAAAATTAATATAAATACAACAAAAAATTATGAGTCTCAAAGGAGAGTCATCTTAGTATAAATGATATATTCTATTGAGGAAACCAACATCTTTATTTACAATAACTTGAGAGACAACTTTTACAATTAAAAAAAATCAATGAAATGTCACAAAATAGTGAAGAGTTCATCATTATTTAGGTTAAATACTTTAAATTTGTGCATATAATTGAAAATATTAATCATTAGAAGATGTTATATTTAGCAAACTTCAGATAATCTATCATAAATGATAATAAAAATTGGATATACCTATGTTATTTAAGCAATTACTCAATTGCCAGATAAAGTACCATTGGATCCATTTGTAAAAGTCAAGATATCTCTAGAGAATTTGCATAGAAACAAGAGAGATGAATGATTGACTTCACAAAATGTATAAGTATTCAATACCTACATTGTGCTTCCCCATCTTCAAATGAATCCTTAATCTCCTTTTATGCTCCAAACTTAGTTGAAAAATAAGTTATAACTAACTTAGTTAGTTATTAGTTTATGTTAACTAATTGAATTTAAAAAGTCAATTGATAATAAATAGTTATTATTTAAGGATATATTTAATTATGACTTTAAAAGTCTTAATTGATCAAGTTTTTAAATATAGACCGGGTGATAATCTTAACAGGTGGGGACCCTCATCAATTAATAATAAATAGAATAAATATATCAATCAATAAGTAGATAAGTCAAAGATTAATAAAATTCTATTTATATTAAACCATAATGTATGTCTAAAATTAACTTAGGCATATACATTTATATCAAGTATAAAGTTTGTTTTACTTCTCAAAATATTATCATCAAAAATACCAAAATCTAAAGTAAAGTATCAAACTGATAGTATAAAGTTTTTATATGTAAAAAGTTTAGCTAAAAATAAATTTTATCTCTTAGATGTCTAATAATCCTCTAAATTAGGAGGCACTTCAATCATTAGTTTGTTTTATGCATTAACATATAGATTGTAATTCATTTTTATTACAAGAAACTGCACCAATGTTATTCTAGAGTCACTTGTACTATCATTAATTTCCAACTTGATCCTCTTCAACATTCTAAACTCTATAGAAGTATTAGGTTCAATATGACTATCTACTCTTTTATCTATAGTGAAAAGGGGAATATCCATTGAGCATCTCCTACCAGTATAACCACATTTTTCCAAACTCAACTTTTTGGATTCCATGACAAGCTCACTATGGGAAGATACCAGACCTAATATCTTACACTTCATAGTAGGTTTTCTATGAGAAGGTGCAGGTTCATCTAAAACTAAAAGAATGGCCAGATTCACATAATTTTTGGCATAAATAGTCTTAATCTCAAATTGGGTGGCCTGATTAGTAGGAGGAGGACACATGTTTAATTCTCTCAAAATTGAGAGACTAAATTGGTAAATGTTGTGGGTTATTTTCCAAATGACATGAAATTTTTTTTTGTGAGGGAGTTATGGCGCCAAACCTACATCCATAAAAACCTTTGTTTTGCATATTGCTCTTATTGACTAGACTAAATGGAGAATTTTTTAGGACATTCTAAAATTTAAGATTTATGACATCAAAACAGATGGACATCCTAGTATCTCTATGGAATCTGGGACCAAATTCTCTGACACAAAAATCACCCCTAGGGCCATTCATATTAAAATTCTATTGATTAATATTACTATCATAACTCTGCCCTTAATCTCTGTCATCATTTATCCTAGCTAACCTAGGTTGATCCCATCCAAACATTTTAACAATCTAAAAATATTCAAAATTTATGACTAAAAATCAACAAATGCCTATTCAAAATAAAAGTAGAACTGAATATCCAATACATAGTCATATATCAAAACTCTGAACTAAATTGACTAAGTGTATTCATGTATTCAATATCACTATGTCCCAATCATCTTATCAACTAAAACTTCAAAAATAAAATTATAACATCATAATTTTATTTTAATCATATCCTAGTCTACTTAAATAAAGTTTCCATTTTCCATGTATCAAGTTATTCATAATTTAGACTGAATAAAATTTGAAACAAAATCATAATGAAACTTATAACAAACTCTTGCTCAAAACTTGTAAATCAAACCAAAAATAATTTTGTCATAGAAATACTTATTCAAAATATAAATTTCATCAAAAATTCAGATAAGAGACAATCCTAGTTCTTCAAGGAACTATAACTTCAATATCCAATTTCAAGATAAAACTAAAAACATCAATACTAAGATATAGTTTTAATAGAAATTTCATTTTAATCTGAACTCTTAAAACCAACACTTGTAACTAAAAACTGACAGATAAAACTCATTACCTCAAGACTATAGAATTTATATATGTAATAACTTCTTGATATATTTTTGTACACTCTGTGCAACCGTATTTTCTTTAATATTTTCTGTATGCAATCATCTCAAAATGTTATAAACACACAAACAAAAATTGTCTCTACTACAACCAAAATTCTTTAAACCCTTTTGAGATAATCATGACAAACAAGAGGAACATCCAATTCATAAATATCCTAGAAGATGGACACATTTGTGTTATATCAAACCCTATCATATCTCAACTTCACAATATGCATGCAAACTTCTTTGAAACTAAACATGATAACCCATCAAATCCTCCAACTATACACAAAATATGAATACAATTTATTTATAAATTTGAGATCCCCACATTGCTTTTTTAATCATAGATGTTGATAAAGACATTATTTTCTATATTTTGATAGATTATCAAAAATACATTTGAAAAAGTGAAGTCTCAAATAAAATGAAATCCCATACATTTTAAGATACATACATTAATGATTTTTCAAATTAGGGGTTGATAAAAATATTTGCAACTATTAAAATATTCATGAGAGGACACATACAGAAAAAATCCTTTTGGAATCATTTTTGAAAATCATCAAATATTCATTCAAATAATGAATTTGTCAAAACCATAAATGGATATCTATAGAGTTATTCATATGGAATTTTCTTTTAAAATTTCAAACAATCCATCAAATCCATAATCTTAGTACAAGATAAGAAAACTTGGATTCATTTCAAACTCAAGCATAATATTCTTTTAAAGACCCAAAACATATCAAAAACCAAAAATAGCTTATCATCCATATTCATGCATGAAAGAATTTTCAAGACTGAAACATCATTTATTCTTTCAAATATCCATGCAAAGATTAAAACATTAACCTTTCCAAACATTGAAGGATATGCAAACCATCACAATCCATTTATACCAAAATCTCATCTTTTCACTATGAATCAAAGTAGACTACTAAAAAATAACTCAATTCTTTAATAAATATTCATGCAAACTATAACTTATTTCTTTCTACAATTGCAAGCTTCATCCAAAATCACCATGAATATTTTTTAAATTCATTTTAAACTATATGAAACATACCTGGAAAAGTACTTTGAAATATTTTTTCCTAAAATCCTCAAGAAATCTTCTTTACAACTTAAGAATCACCTAGCCAGAGCTTTGCTTCCACAACCAAGCTTTCAAAAATGACTAAAAAATGAGAAAATTAACCTACTTATTTCTTCCACCCTCCACCATAACCAAATTAACTATATGTTTGATTCGTATTGGCTCACATTTACCAAGGACTTATAAAATTTGATAGCTTCATTATTAACATGATAAAATTTAACCATTACTAACTCTTCATACGATACCATTGCCAACTTCCACCATTTGAGGCAATCATGATCTACATTAACTCTACCTTACCACCAAATCTCCCATGACATTCTCAAATCATATAAAATGTGCTTCGCATTAAAGGTATATGCCAACTCATCATGCCACGATAGGTCATCAAGAATTGCCTAGTTTATAACGTTAAATGATTGCCACATCATGAGACCATATCAAAATGAAAATAATAACCATGTTGAGACTTGTATTTCAAAAATAAAGACTTAAATAATTTCTATGATCTTTGAATCAATAATGGCTTAGACTTAGGATTTTCAAATAGGTCCTTAGAACTATAAAACCTTAGAATAATGATCTTAGACTACACATAAGTCACAAGATCATTAGATAAAATGAATAATACCTTATGCTAGACAATATATAACTTGGAATCTTTAAAAATATTATCAAATAAACTTAAATACATCAATTTTTTCAATATCCATTACATTGCAAGGAGTAAACAAAAATGAGCCTTCAATTGGATATGTATCTTCATAACGGTCTTTCAATGAAGAAATGCATTGATTCTTCAAATATAGTGCTTTCAAACTGAAATAATTATTTATATATCATCACTATTTTTTATAAATCAATAATCACATCATCCATATATATCAATGAAAATAAAAAAATCATCACAAACTTGTTCAAACTATCAAATTTGAAAATCCATTCCTGAAATTGTCATGACAATCCATATTTATTAAGATCACTAAACATATTATATCATATATATGTAATTCCAAATTTGAAATCATTTCCAATTGAAATACTATCTCATGACCTGATTATAACTAAAAAATAAGATAACTGATCACATTCACAAATATATATGTGCATTTTATTCATTTATCCACCATGCTTTTTGAAATCACTCAAAATATAAACATGAATTTACCAACCAATCATTATCAATCCATAATCAAACATTTTCATCTAAACATACTATTAATTCATTGGATCCTCAACACAATTTTAAATTTCATCACTAATTCATCTCTATGGCAAAAACAACATTAATTTTGGAAAAATTGAGGGGGTGTAAAAATAGGCATAACACTAGCGACCTTACTAGTCAGTGTTGTGTAATGAAATCGAGTAGTAACAAATTGCCTATTGGTAAAGACATAATCTTGAAAGTGTGATCTAGGTAAATCATTTCTTAAATAGCTAAGTGTGAGCCCCTTTAATAATAAATTTTAGTAAGGGATGGATTGTTCGACTAGCATGGCATAAAGAAAAAGAATGATATAACATAAAAGTTTGGGTTAGATGCACAATCTAATACAAATTCCTTAAATACAAAATCAAAAAATGAAGTAGCATTTTAAAAATAAAATACAACTCAACATATGTTATTCATTTATTAAAAAAAATAAATTTGTAAGAGTAAGTTCTAAAAATAATTGATACTTTTAGTACATTTGTAGCTTCCTTGTAATCTTCCTTCATAATGTGACACTTTTCCATTTACAACCTTCATTGATCCATTCCAAAAGTGAAAGTACAACAAGACAAAATAGCAAAAGCACAAAACAAAAAAATAAACAGAACAACAATGCAAAGAAAAGAAATAAGTCAAAAAAAATAGAAAAGAAGTTGATCATTGAACAATTTCACATGATGGCCTTTAATTGAGTAATGTAACCAATTTCCTTCAAGATCTTTTAAATGAAAAGCATTATTTTTAATAATTATGGTGATTCTATAAGACCCAATCCATAATTAAAAAAATTTGTGGTATTTTCTAGGATCTTCATGGGCTTTATCCTAATATAAGACTAGATAATTAACTTTAAACTTTTTGTTAGAAACTTTTTTTATTGAAAAACTTCTTTAATTTTTTCTTAGCTCTTTCTAATTTTTGCAATGTTATTGCTCTAGATTATTCAAGAGATACTAAATTATGAAATTTTTATTCATTTAACTTTGTATCTTCAACTACATATTGTAAAGTAGTCCTAGCTAAAGAAATTTAAAGTTCTATTGGCAAGGTAGCCTCAAATTCATATGCTAACATAAAAAGTGAATAACCAGTTACTATCTTAACAATAGTTCTATCAGCGTATAAAGATTCAAATTTTTTGAGATGCTAATTTATTTTATTATCACAAACTAATTTCTTCATAATTTAAATCAGATTTTTATTCATAGACTCAGGTTGTCTCTTTCCTTGAAGATAATATTTAGATGAATGACTAGAAATAATAGAGTGTTTTTATAAGAATTCTAAAAATTCATTTGAAATAAACTAAGATCCACTATTTGAAATAATTTCATAAAGAACTCTCAATCTCAAAAAAAATTGATTTTCTAAGAAAGATATCACTTCATTTGTTATCGAACTCTTAAGTGATTTAGCTACAGGCCCCTTAGTGAAATAATTTATTACTATTAAAATATATATGACCTACAAATGAAAGTGGGTGAATATCTAAAATAAATTCAATACCCCATTCTGTAAATTTTTTTCAAGAATAACATGGTTTAAAAGTATTGCAGGAAATTTATATCTTTCAATAAATAACTGACAAGGCATGCAAGAACAAACTAACTTATAAGCAACCTGAAACAGAGTAGGCTAATAATACCCTGGTCTTAAAATCTTATAATTAATTTTTTTCACAGCATAATGTCCACCATAATTTTTGTATGACAACCTCTAAGAACATTTTGTGTCTGATCATGTGTAAGACATCTCAACAAAACTCCACCTCTATTGTGATAAAATAAAAAGTTATTTAACAAATACAAAACAGTTTTTAATCTTAAGGAATATTTTTGCTTTTTATCTAAATTATTAAGACATGCTTGATTTTGAAAATAATAAATTAATTCGTGGTACCAATCATCTTTAGCCAACAAATAGTCACATTCATTCATTTCAAGATCAAACTTAATTTTTTTAGAAAAATCAACAATCTTCATGGTCTTTAAATATAGATTTGCATTTAAGTTTTCATCAACTAACAAAACTAAAATATTAATATCTAAAAAAGTATTTTTAGCTAAGTTTTTTGCCATTTTATTACCTTTAATTATTTTAAAAGTTTAGAATTCAATATCAAACTCTTAAATGCGTAAAATCTACTTAGCAAGCCTTCCCTAAATGGTTAGTTATTTTAAAAGATAAGACAAAATATGCACATTAGATCGCACAAAATTTTTGTTTCCCATAAATAAATATCAAAATTTAATCAAAGAAGAAACTAATGAGAAAATAAATTTATCAATAAGAGGATACCTAATTTTTGCATCTTTTAAAACTTGGCTCATATAATCGATAATTTTTTTTTATTATTTTCAAATTCTTGAGTTATTATAGCTCTAATAGTTTTTTTTTAAGCATTAACATCGATAATGGATATTTTTTTAAAATCTGATTTAACAAGAACATGAGCACTTATAATGACATTCTTAACATAATTAAAAGCTAACTCAACGCCTTCATCCTAATTAAATATTTTATCTTTCTTAAACAACAATTGTAATGGATTAGATTTGTTAACAAAATTTGAAATAGATTTTCTATGAAATTTTATTTTATCAAAGAAATACCTCAAACTAGATTGATCTTTGAGAGGAGGTAGTTCTTTAATTGTTTTAACACATTCAAGATCAATAGAAATACCATTTTTTGAGATAATGTGTTCTAATAACTTACCCTCTGTAACACCAAAAATAAATTTCTTTAGATTCAAAAAATGCCATATTTTATACATCTTGTGAATACTCATGAAGATGGTCTACATTTTTTTTTTTCATTTCGAATGCACAGTGAGTTCATCTAAATAAACCTAAATAACAACGATAATCAAATCATTAAAATCAACATGCATAGTTCTTTGAAAAGTACCTCCTACATTCATTAATCCATAATACATTCTATTAAATGCAAAAGTACCTCTATGAATAGTAAAAATAGTTTATGTCTATCTTTAGGATTTACAAAAATCTGATTATATCTAAAAAATTCATCCAATAAAGACATCATTTATGATCTTGTAATTTGTTATAAAATTTGATCTATACTTAGTAGAAGAAAATTATCTTTAACACTTGCTTTATTTAGATTTTTAAAATCAACACATAATCTAATATCACTATTTTTTTCATAATTAGAACTAGAGTAGCTACTCATTTTGAATATGTTATAGGTAAAATGATATCAACATCAATCATCTTATCCAGTTCTTTGTTAATGATGTCTCTTAATAAAAGGTTGATTCTTCATATTTTCTATCTAACAGGGTTGATACCAAGCTTAATAGGTATGTCATGTCTAATAATTTTAGTATATAACCCTTAAGATCTTTATAGAACTAGGAAAAAATATCACAGAATTTTTTAAATAACTTAATGAATTTAACATTTTCACTTGCAGTAACCTAAATTCTTAAATAAACATATTTTGGATTCTCTTTAGTGCCTAAATTGATATGAATGGTCTCACTTATGATTTTCCTTGATGGTTCTTCAATTATAAAAATTTAGGTTGATCATTAGGCATGAACATTGATTTCAAACTCACCAAGTCAATAGGCAATTTATTAATACTTAATTGTAAATAATCTCCACAATTCAATACATAATTATCATAATAAAAATAATTGCCTTTAAAGAAAGAATATATATGTTCATCATAACTAAACACATGCTAAATATCATTTAAATTAAGAATTATAAGATAAAAAATTTCATCAAAAGAGAAGTCTATAGTAGGTTCAGTCTCACTCAAAGTTGGATTAGCTACAAAAACAACAAATTTATTAGCTCTAACATTATATTCTTTAAGAATATGCTTGATATTAAAAGCTTTAAAATTTTCAAGTAATGACCAAACCTTATAAAATTGTTTAACAACTAATTCTAAATCTTCAAAGACTTCTAAATGCTTAATGTTAAGTTTTATGACCTTTTCCAATCCTAAACATAATGCTTAATGTTAATTTTTATGACCTTTTCCAATCCTAAACATAATGCTTCAAATTTTATTGTATTATTAGTATTTTCAAAGGATAATTTGAAGGCATAAAAAAAAATTACCTATGGAAGAAATTAGGTAAATCTCAGCACCATTACCTTGTTGATAATAAGCTTCATCAAAGTAAAGTGACCATAAAATATTCTTTTCAAATAATTATTTATGGTGATTTTTTGGTTCATTTAAATTTAACATAAGAAATATTTGAAGAAAAAAATGACTCAATAGGTGTACCAAACTAATCTTCTCTTTTTATGAAAGTAATTTCATTATTAACATGAACCTATAATAAATCTTTCCCAATAAAAGCTCCAATTGCTTTAGACCAATCTCTTCCTAATAACATTGTATAATTACTAAGAATATCTAACACTTGAACATTAGTCATGCATCTAAATCTTTAATTTTATGTAATTTTTATGAATATCTCAAAATTTACCACAACTCTTAGTTTGTCTAGAATCAAAACCAATAAGATTTCTATTATCTATTTCATAAGATATGCCTAACTGATCTGTTATGTATTTAGACATAATATTTTTTGAAGCCTTTTCATATAAAATATAATTATGGATTATCTTATTAGAAATTTTAACTATAAAATAAAAATGAGGAATGTAATTAGTAAGAAGATCATAATTTTGTGCAAAAATAGTTGATTACTCATCACTATCTTTTTTTTGTAAACTTACATTAGTTTTATGATTCTTAACAACTTTAGTAATCTTATCAAGTTGTCTTAGAAGACTAGCTCCATATAATAAAGAGAATCCAATTTTAATTGTTGACAAATCATCAATTATGTTATAAGTTTTAGCATTAGTTTGTCTAAAAATTTTAGGCTTATATTGTTGATATTGACTATTTTTATAACCAATTGATAAAAGAATATTTTGAGCATCATTATCAGTCAAATTATTATTTTGAACTATTTTTATTTTATCATTAAAATAAACATGATTATTTATTGTTTTATTATTTTGAGAAGAACCATGATCTTTATTTCTCGTATCCAAAACATAACCATTCTCATTTTTTGATGGATCATCAAGAGTGTTTATATTGTCTATTAAATCTTCAGATATAAGATCTTTCCCTTGAAGAATTTTTTTGAACTTATGAACAAAAATATATGAATCTTTATCATGATATAATTCATATACATTAGAGTAATAAGAAATGTTTGACTTTTTATTTTTATTATTATTTCTATTTAAAGAAGAAGGTTCATCATTAAGCTATCTTTTAATAGTGACCAACTCATTTCTTAAATTTTAAATAGCCTTTAAAATTTTAGAGTTATCTAAATTTAACCCTATAGAATATCTTTATTTAAACCCAATGCATTTAAGATTTTTTTCATTTTTAATACATAATGTTATAGTTTTATTATATTCTATAATATCTCTATCTTCTAGAGTCATTTTAATTTTTAAGGTAAAGCATTATAAATATAAATTTTAGATAAATTTTTATAAGGTCTAAGATCACGTGGGATCTTTTGACATAGCTTAGTGAACCTAACAATAAAATGATAAATGGTCTCACCTGAATAAAGAGAAAAAATTATAAGTTCATTGACTAGATCAAAATCTTCTTTAACTTTTTCAAAGGATAACTCTAGTCAATCTTCAATATCCTTCCATGTATCAATAACCTTGTTATGTAGATTAATAAATGTTTGGTAAGATTTTACTTCAAGTGTTTGCAAAAAAACTCTTAAGTATTTTTTTACTTGTTATTCCAAGAGTAGCACAAACTAATCTAAAATATTCTAAATAATCTGCTCAAGATTCTCTGAGAATACCAAAAAACTTTGGTATATTCAATCCTTTAAGAGAAAGTAACTTACCAAGATGGTTTCTAACATTAATTAATTTTCAAAAATTCATGGAGTTACAACTATCTGATATTTTTCTTGAACTTCTTATTTATCTTCACCTTCGGTGAGATCATCTTATTCTCTATTATTTTGCAATCCATGAATCATATCCTATATTCTTTGTCCTACTTGAACTTTTGGTTGTTCTCTCATTAGAATTTTTAGTATTTTTATTTGAATAGATTGATTATTCTGAACATAATCTACTTGATTTAATTGTAAATTTGTAACAACATTTTTAGAAGGCAAAACAAAATTATTAAATAAAAAAAAATTAAAAAGAAAATGAGTTATAGGCCTAGGATTATCATCTAAAACTTTAGATCTATCTTCTCAAATTATTTTATTTGAATTAAAAATATCTCATTGGTTTATGACATGATTGACTTGATAAAGATTTTTAAGATGATTATACCATGCATAATGTGTTATATTGAAAGCAACATCAACTTGATCATCCTCAATATTTAGCCTAGGTTGAATAATAGAAGGTTGTTTTCCTCTAAGTACCATAAGTAAGAAGAAAACAAAAACTTAAAATAAATCAAATTTTTGAATGATTTTCCTAGTGGAGTCATTAGATTTATTGATGATGAAAATTGTACCATCAATAAATTAACTTTTTCACCTATTGTGAAGGTCAAGGTGGAATCATATCAGTTTAATCATTGAGTTCTAAAGGTTCAAATATGATCATAAAGAAGTGAGGGGTTTTTATAAGTTCTAAGAAATAATCAATAAGTCATTAAATGTAACATATTTCAGTATAATAATTAGAAATCCACTTTATCAAATCATGAATCAGTTTAGTTAAGTATCTATAATCTCTTCTATCTGATAGAGAAAACCTATGAATTAGATAATCTCTTAAAAAATAGAAATCTTATTTAGTAAATATAGGTATAGTTTAGGTAATATCTTACTTCTTGCTATAATATTCTTCAAATTAACCTCAAAAAGATAAACTAAAAATATAAAAAATAGACTTGAGATAAGATAAAATATATTCAATTATGTAAACAAACAAAAGAGAGACACAACAAATAATAACTAACTAAAAGAAAAGAGAACATAAAATAGCTATGTCAAAAAAAAGACAATAAACTACTCAAACAACTAAGTCTAAACTAAGAAACAACCTAAAATAAGAAAAGACAAAAAGGATTAAAGAGATCAAATAAACTAATCTAAGACTAAACCTAAACAAAAATTAATCTAACTATCTATAAATCAACTATTTAATAAACAAGTAACAAGTCTAAACTAAAATAGAGATATGACTATAATCTGAAATTTAAACAGGTTTAGAATGTAATCTAAGACTAAGATTAACAACTAAAAAAATTAAGATCTACAACAAAAATATAATAAAAGAACTAATTATAGAAACCTATTTATACTATCCAATCTAAAAAAGGGAACAAGGTATTAATCTAAAAAATTAATTGAAGAAAAAACAAAAATGAACTAGAAAACTAAATAGATAAAGATAAATCTAGAATTAAGAAACAAAAATAGAAACTTAGATTAAGAAAATTTAATAGATAAAACTATATTAAATAAAGATTAATATAAATACAATAGAAAATTATGAGTCTCAAAAAATAGTTGTCTTAGTATAAATGATAGATTTTATTGAGAAAATCAACATCTTTTTTTACAATAATTTGAGATACAACTTTTACAATTGAAAAAGATCAATGAAATGTCACAAAATAGTGAAGTGATTATCATTATTCATGTTAAATACTTGGAATTTGTGCATAAGATTGAAAATATCAATCATCAAAAGATGTTAAACTTAGCAAACTTCAGATAATCTATCATAGATGACAACAAAAATTGGATATATCTGTGTTGCTTAAGTAATTTCTCAACTATAAATAAAGTACCATTAGATCTATCTATAAAATTCATGATATCTTAGAAAAGTGGCATAAAAATAAGAGAGATGAATGATTGACTTCACAAAATGTATAAGTCTTCATTACCTATGTTATGTTTCCCCATCTTCAAATAAATTTTTGATCTTGTTTTATACTCCAAATTTAATTGAAAAATAAGTTATAACTAACTTAGTTAGTTATTAGTTTATGTTAACTAATTGACTTAAAAAATTTAAATGATAATAAATAGTTATTAATTAAGGATATATTTAATTAAGACTTTAAAAGTCTTAATTGATCAAATTTTTAAACACCCTCATCAATTAATAATAAATAGAATACATATATCAATCAATAAATACATAAGTCGAAGATTAATAAAATTTTATTTATATTAAACCACAATGCATATCTAAAATTAACTTAGTCATATATATTTATATCAAATATAAAGACTGTTGCACTTCTCATAATATTATCATAAAAAATATCAAAATATGAATTAAAGTATCAAAATGAAAGTATAAAATTTTGCTATATAAAAAGTTCATCTAAAAACAAAGTGTATCCCCCAAAGGTCCAATAATCCTCTGAATCAAAAAGCACTTCAATCACTAGTTTGTCTTGTGCATGAACATATAGATTATAATTCATTTCTATTACAAGAAACTACACCAACATTATTTCAAAGTCACCTGTACTATCATCAATTTCCAACTTAATCCTCTTCATCATTTTAATTTTCATAAAAGTATCAAGTTCAGTTTGACTATCTGCTCTTTTCTATATAGTAGAAGGGGGAATATCCATTGTGTGTCTTCTACCAACATAACCACATGTTCCTAAACTCAATTTTTTGGATCCCATGATAGGCTCACTATGGGAAGATGCCAGAACTAATTTCTTACATTTCATAGTAGGTTCTCTATAAGAAGGTTAAGGTTCATCTAAAACTGAAAGAATGACCAGATTCACATAATTTTTGAAATGAACTATCATAATCTCAAGCTAGGTGGCTTGATTGGTAGGAGGATGATCAACAACAGGTTCAATTATCTCAAAATTAGGAGCTAAATTGGTAAATGTTATGGATTATTTTCCAAATGGCGAGAAGAACTGCTTTATAAGGGAGTTCTAGCACTAAACTTATGTTCATAAAAACTTTTGTTTCTCCTATTGCCTTTATTGACTAGATTAAAAGACAAATTATTTAAGACATTTAAAAATTTGGGATCTATGGCATTAAAATAGATGGGAATCATAGTACCCCTATGATATCTAAAACCAAATCTTCTAGCACTAAAATCACCCCTAGGGTCATTCTTATTAAAATTCTATTGATTAATATTACTATCAGAACTCTGCCCCAATCTTTGTCATCATTGCTCCTAGCTAACCCAAGTTGATCCCATCAAGACATTTTAACAATCTAAAAATAATCAAAATTTATGATTGAAAATCAACAATTGCCCATTCAAAATAAAAATAGAATTGAATATCTAATACACAGTCATATATCAAAACTCTGAACTGAATTGACTAAGTGTATCCATGTATCCAATATCATTATGTCCCAATCATCTTATCAACTAAAACTTTAGAAATGAAATTATAACATCATAATTTTATTTTAATCATATTCTGGTCTATTTAAATGAAGTTTTCATCTTTCATGTATCAAATTATTCAAAATTTAAATTGAATCAAACTTGAAATGAAACCCTAATGAAACTTATAACAAACTCTTGCTCAAAACTTGTAATTCAAACCAAAAATAATTGTATCATATAAATACTAGTTTAAATATAAATTTCATCATAAATTTAATTGAGAGACAATCCCAGTTCTTCAAGGAACTATAACTTCAATATCCAATTTTAAAATAAGACCAAAAACCTCAATACTAAGATATAGTTTCAACATAAATCTCTCTTTTACTATGAACTCTTAAAACCAACACTTGGAACTAAAAACTAACAAATAAAACTCATGACCTCAAGATTATCATATTTATATACTTAACAACTTCTTGATATATTTTTGTACAATCTGACTGACCATATTTGCTCCAATATTTTTTTTATGCAATCATCTCAAAATCTTATAAACAAGCAAATAAAAACTTTCTCTACTATAACCAAAATTATTTAAACCCTTCTGAGATAATCACAACAAACAAAAGTAACATCTGGTTCATAAATATCCTAGAGTATGGACACATTTGTGTTATATCAAAACCTATCATATCTTAACTTCAAAATATGCATGCAAACTTATTTGAAACTGAAACTGACATGTATGCATAATAACCCCTCAAATTCTCTAAATATACACAAAAGATGAACAAAATTTATTTATAAAATTGAGATCCCCATAAAATATTTTTAATCACAGATGTTTATAAATATTCTATTTTTGATATTTTGATAGAGTATCAAAAATACATTTGAAAAAGTGAAGTCTTAAAAAAATGAAATCCCATACATTTTAAGATAAATACGTTAATGATTTTCCAAATTAGGGGTTAAGAAAAACATTCATAACCTTTAAGATATTCATGAGAGGACACATACAAAAAAACCCTTTTGGAATCATTTCTAAAAACTATCAAATATTCATGCAAACAATAAATTTGTCAAAACCATAAATGAATATCTACAAAGTCATGCATGCAAGATTTTCTTTCAAAATTTCAAAGAACCCATTTAATCTAAAATCTTAGAACAAGATAAAAAAATCTAGATTCATTTCAAATTGTTAGTGTAGTGTTTTTTCTTATTGGGTTTTGCCTACATGATCCTATGACCATTCTATGTCAATTAAGCTTCCTTATGTTATTATTATAAAAGGGTCACAGAGGCTAATTATATTTTTAAATTAATTATCTAATTAAAAAATTAGAGTCTTCTTCATGTTGCCCTAATTTTTTTTATATATACCCCACTTTTGTTAAAGGTTAGATAGATTAATGCGATTATATGTAAGTAGGTCAATTTTGTAATATTATCGTGTGAAGAAAAGATTCTTCTTTCTTTGTAATTTATCTATGATTTTATTACTACATACATAGATTTACTCAATCTTCTATGCAAATATCCAAGATTGTAGCCAATTCGATATGGTATCAGAGCTATTTTTGTTAGTATTACAATAATCTTTATGGTGAAATCTTGCTATATACATTATTCCAACAAAAAAGAAGGGTTTGATGAGATTATTTAAAAAATCTATGCATAACTTTTTACTAGAGCTTCAGATCTCAAAATTAACTATGCCATTGGTTTTAGAAGGTGCCAAAATCTTAAGATCGACTATAAACATGACCTAGTTTTAGAACAGTTAACATTTTCTTTCTTTTTGGCATTCAAAGGCCTTATTTTTCATTTTCTACAAAAAATTGTACTTCTTGTGTTGTTTTATAAAAATGCCTTATAATTTTTCTTCTTTAGGTAAAAATCTCAAATGGGTCTCTCTTATAATTATCATTATTAAAGTATTTTAGACGTTTTTAGTTTATCTTGATTTGCATGTTGTCAAACCTCTATGTTACTCAGATCTATAGGTGGTCATTACTTTAGTGTAACAATTAATCTAATTTGAGTTGCATACATTAGAGAGTCTACTAACTAATCTAGACTTTTAGAGGGCCATTACTTAGCCAATAGACTAACTTAGACTTGTGGAGTTGCTTTACTAAAAAATTCATGAAGTTAAGCAAAATACTCTGGAAACCTAGATTACACTGTGAAGACCAACTAGGAGTTGCATGGCACCTTTACTTGAGTTTTAAAAGGATAATTATTTCTCCAACAAAATAAGTCCAAAACTTTGATTTACATTGTAAAAGACCAATTCAGACTTTAGGGGGTCTATTACTTACTCAATTTTTTGAGTGATCATTACTACCTCTTCCATCTGAGTAAAGCAGTCTGAGAAGTCTGAGTAAAGTTGTTTGGGAAACCTATATTACTCTTCCAAGATTGACTCAAGGTTTATAATGGTGATTGTTGATCAATGGTAGAAGCAAAGTAGTCTGATAAGTCTGAGTAAAGCTATCTAAAAAATCTAGATTACTCTTTGTAGACAGACATGGAGTTCTGTAACAACTCTACTTGGGTTCTCGAATGCTGATTAATTGGATCAATAAAGTAGTCTGGAAACTTTAGGTTACTTTTCATGGACTGAATTAGACTTTTGGAGGGTCTTTACTACTTGATTTTGTGAGCTAATATTACTTGAGTTTTTTTCCATTTATGTTTAAGAATATGTGGGAGAAAGAACTTATAAGTGCCATAACTTGCAATCTGTAGCTTCGTTTTGGTTGATGTTTTTTTTAAAAGTGCATATTTTTAAAATATATATGCATTGATGATATTATTTTAATATATTTGTAACATATATTTTATTTATGGTATAATGGCTTAAAACTCACTATACATTTTTTGGATGTATTATCAGTTGTGCTTGATGTCCCTCTCATACTAATTACTCATAGACACATTCTTAGCAATGATTGACATCCAATATTGAGCGTGTGTTACATTTTAACTTAAGGGGGGGTCTTGTTGATAGTTTAAAGGGGTACTTATACTATATGAAATCTATTCTTTAATTTCATCTCAATTTTATAAATTGTCTCAATCTAATTTTTACTAATGGATCTAAACATTGAACTAATCACACCATTTAACTATCTTGAATGGAATTATAAAATACAACTCACCTTGAGAGGTAAATGACTCTCACAAATCACTATGGGTGAGAAAACTAAGATATCTACAGATGTAGAAAAGGTTAAGTGGTACAACAAATGTGATAAGGCCTATGAGTTCTTATGCCTGTCAATGTCTCCCAGCCTCCTATTCCATGTTGAATCTACAAAAACTCCCAACAAAATCTGGACCATCCTAGATAAGTTGTTTGGAGTGCAAGACATCATGAGGGGTCATGATCTAGAGAATGAGCTCATCACATTGAGACCAGGTGACTATGACACCCTATAAGACTTATTTACAAAGTTTAAATCACTAGATGACTAGTTGATTCTATCTGTGCTTGTAAAACTGGCATGACTATTTAGTTTTTATCTCTACATTTTATGCTACCAAACATGTACTTGGATCCACTTAGAAAATTCCATCATTTTATGAGTTTATTGGCGATTTAACTCAGAAACAAGATAAGTTGGTTCAAATGGGTGCACTAAAGTCTTCAAAATTATATGCCTTGATTGTCAATCAAGATAAGAAGAAGCCTTCTAGCAGTGACAAACAAGAGAATAAATAGTCTAAACTAGATCATGAGCATAAAAAGAATAAAAAATTAGATACCAAGCCTAAGGCATCATCAAATTAGTCCTCCTCAAGTGGAAAACCTAAGAAGGAGAAACTCAAATACAAATTTTATAAAAAAATTGGGCATGATGAATCTCAATGTATGAGAAAGAAGATTTACACCTTGACTAAGATGCTTGAGAATAATAACATCATGATTCTATAAAGGCTAAAGACATAAAAAGGGTAAAAATAAGGGCAAGGCATTTGTTGTAGTAGCTTTTTAGCCTTTGACTTGGGTTATTGACTCAAGTGCTTCCTATCACATGGCCTTCTTAAAGGATCTATTTTCAAAAATAGATCCATGTTCTATGCCTTCAGTTTTCATGGGTGATGACACTTCGATAGACATTAGTGGTAAAGGATCACTTGAAGTAAGTGATGGGACCTTCAATGATGTTTTGTGTGTTCTTTCACTATCCACCAATCTTTTGTTGGTGTACCAAATCACTCACATAAGTGTAGAGAAGTGAGTTGAGTTCACACCTGATTTAGTGGTTATCAAAGAGTTGTATAGTGACACTATAGTGGCATATGGGAAGTCCAATCATCAGTCTAGGATATATACCTTCTCACAATTTATCCCATATCAGCCCTTAGTTTCACTGATTACTCATACAGACGGAGTGAGCAAACTATGGCATGAATAGTTTTTCTATTTAAACTACCGTTACATGGAGCAACTCAGTCATCAAGACATGGTTTCAAGGCTGACTAAATTTAAATTTTTATATGGTCTATGCAATGATTGCATTCTTAGAAAGCATCCAAAAGAGAAATATGACAAGGGCAAAGCAAGGAGAGCTGAATAGAATCTAGAAATTATCCACAATGACATGGTAGGTCTATTTCTAAAACTTTCATTCAACAAGACCATATACATGCTCACATTCATTGATGACTTTTTGAGGTACACTTGGGTTTTTTTTTAAAAAAAAAGTCTGAAGTCTTTAATCACTTCAAGAACTTTAAGGCACTTGTGGAGAAGCAGTCAGATTATTCCATCAAAATATTAAGGACTAATAATGGTGGGAAGAATGTAAACAATAGGTTTGATTAGCTTTGCATATCAGAGGAAATTTATATGAAACACATAGTTTCATACAATCCTCAGTATAATGGTGTGGTCAAATGTAAGAACCATACCTTGAAGGAAATGGCCAACTACATGATTCAATCAAAGTCTCTTATTCCTCAATTTTGGGCCAAAGCAATCAATTGTGCATACTACATTTAGAACCATATTCCATACAAAGCCTTGAAAGGAATCACTCATTTTGAGGCTTGAGGTGGTCACAAGCCTACAGTGGATCACTTTTGAGTGTTTGGATCACTAGTAATGACCTGTGTTCCCAAGAAGAAATGTAAGACAATGGACCCTCGGAGTTAGTCTTTTATTTTTTTAAGGTATGTAAAGGGTACTAAGGGATACAGGCTTCTCTATCCTAAAACTCATGATTTTTTCATTGAAGGAGTGTCATATTTTAAGAGAGCCCACCTAAACTCACTATTGGCACTCTAGACTCTTCAAAAGTCTCACTAGACATTGATTCTACCTTAAACAGTGATTTAAATCCACCTCAAAATCCTCCTAATGATTAGGATGACTCTTCTTCTTCTTGAAGTTCAAGTGATGAGAGTAGTGATGAATATTTTCCTCCATATCACACTCACAATTTAGATGATGATGACTCACCTCCTGATTCTCTAATCTCATACAATTTTGGTCCCACTTGGGCCAGACAAATACTTCAAAGTACTGGGAAATGGGTTGGAAATCCATTAGATACAAGGCAAACATGTTCACAATTTTAGGGTACTTCACATGCCTACTTGGCTATTGCCTTAGATTTTTAAACCTTTCACGAGGCATCTAACATTCCAGAATGGGATTTTTCTATGTAGGCAGACTATAGTTCCCTAATTAAGAATAAAGCATGGGATTTGGTCCCTCTTCCTAAAGGAAGAAAATTGGTCCATTGAAAATGAGTTTATCAAACTAAGTATGGTGTAGATGGGTCTATTTATAAGTAAAAATATTTTTTGATTGCAGAAGGGTTTTCTTAGGTGCCTAGCATAGACTATACTGAGACATTTACTCTTGTAGCCAAGATGACATCTATCAGACTCATTCTAGCCATCACAACCACACATCGATGGGATGTTCACCAAATGGACATCAAGAGTGTTTTTCTACATGGTGACCTTAAAGAAGAGATATACATGGAACAATCGTAAGGCTTTATGGAAGATTCCTCCTTGGTCTATAGCCTCAAAAAATCTATCTACAAACTCAAATAGGCCCTTTGAGTATGGTATGCCAAGATGGAATCCTTTCTCCTCATAGTTAGGTTCACCAGATTCTGCTCAGATATGAATGTCTACATCTTGCAATAAGATGATTATCTATTGATCCGAGTTCTCTTTGTGGATGAATTACTAATTATAGGGAGCTCAAAATCATCCATCTCAATAGTGAAAACTACACTTTCAGATAAATATTCAATGATAGATATGGGATTGTTGCATTACTTTCTCAAGATTGAAATATTTCAGTCCAACTTTAGGATAACCTTATCACAATCTAAGTATTCTCTTGATTTGCTTGTGAGATTTAACATGGTTGAGTGTGAGCCAACTCCTACTCTTTTCTTGTTTGGTGTGAATCTTAAGGTTGATAATATTACACCATTGGTTGATGTAACTCCATATCAACAACTTATGGGAAGTCTTATCTATGTCACACATATTAGACTTGATATATCCTATACAGTTGTCATGGTCTCCTAGTTTATGCAAGATCCACATTAATTACATTAAAAAGTAGCTAATTATATTTTGCACTACATTTAGGGTTTACACAACTATGGAATACACTCTGAAGCAAGAACATAAGTTGATTTGAATGGATACATAGATTAATATTAGGCTAGAGATATTCAAAGTCAAAATTCCACTTCAAGATACAATTTATCGCTTGGTTTGGGCCTAATAAGTTGGTCAAGCAAGAATAAACATGCAATTGATTTATCATCTATAGAGGTAGAATATAGAGAGGTTTCCTATGCCACCATTGAGGTAATCTAGCTTCAGGGTATTCTCACTGAGTTTGGTATCTAGTTTTATAAGCCAACATCATCTAACGTGATAACTAAAGCACTATTTAGATTTACAGGAATCTAGTTCTCCATCAAATGACAAAACACACAGAGATTCACATGCACTTCATCAAGGAGCTTATCTATGAGCAAGTCATTGATCTTCAATACTATCCAACATCAAGTCAGATTATATGTATTCTAACCAAGGCCTTCATAGAGAGTAAATTTGTTTATCTGTGAGCTCTCATTGGGGTTAGGGTTGCTCCACCTTCTTCTTCCTCTTATGGAGGTTATTCACTATGTACTTGGGTATCTCATCAAGATTTTGATGTCAGGACTCAATTATCATCTCAACTAAGCTATGTTTAAGGGGGGGTGTTAGTGTAGTGTTTTTTTTATTGGGTTTTGCCTACATGGCCTTATGGCCATTCTATGTCAATTAAGCTTCTTTAGGTTAGTTATAAAAGAGTCACATAGGCTAATTGTATTTTTAATGTAATTATCTAATTAAGAAATTAGAGGCTTCCTCATGTTTCCCTAATTGTACCTATATGTACCCCACTTTTATTTTTTATAAGGTTAGACAGATTAATGTGATTATATACAAGTAGGTAATTTTTGCAATATTTCCATGTGAAGACAAGCTTCTTCTTCCTTTGTAATTTATCTATGATTTCATTTCTACATACATAGATTTTCTCAATCTTATGTGCAAGGATTTAATATCATGGCCAATCTGACACAAAATTGATCTTTATTTTCCTTTAAAGACCCATAACATATTGAAAACTAGAAATATCTTATCATCTATATTCATGCATGAAAGAATTTTCAAGATCGAAACATCATTTATTATTTCAAATATCCATCATAGATTAAACCATTAACCTTTCTAAACTTTAAAGCATATGCAAACCATCACAATCCATTTATACCAAAAGCTCATCTTTTCACCATTAATCAAAGTAAAAGACTAAAAATAACTCAATCCTTCAATAAATGTTCATGCAAACTAGAACTTATTTTTTTTGTAATTTTTAGATTCATCCAAAATCACCATGAATATTTTCCAAATTCATTTTAAACTATATGAAACATACCTAGAAATGCACTTTGAAATCTTGCCACCTGAAATCCTCAATAAATATTCTTTGCAACTCAAAAATCACCTATCTAGATCTTCACTTCTACAACCAAGCTTTCCAAAATGACCAAAAACTAATAAAATTAACCTACTTATTTATGATACCCTCCACCATAACCAACTCGACTAGATGTTTTCTTCTTATTAGCTCACATTTACTAAGGACATACTTAAAAACATAGCTAACTTCATTATCGACATGATCAAATTTAATCATTACTAACTCTTCATACTATACCATTGCCAACTTCCACCATTCAAGGCAGACATGATTTGCATTAACTCTACCTTGCCACCAAATCTCCCATGATGATCTCGAAGAATTGAAAATGTTCTTCAGATTAAATTTTTATGCCAACTCATCATGTCATGATGGGTCATCAAGAATTGCCTAGTTTATGATCTTAGACTATGCATAAGTCACAAGATCATTAGATAAAATGAATAATACCTTAGGCTAGACAATATATAACTTGGACTCTTTAACAACATTATCAAATCAACTTAAACAAATCAATGTTTTGATTATCCATTACATCACAAGGAGTAAATAAAAATGAGCCTTCAATTGGATATGTATCTTCATAATGGTATTTTAATAAAGAAATATATTGATTCTTCAAATATAGTTCTTTCAAATTGTAGTAATCATCTATATACCATCACTATTTGTTATAAACTAATAATCACATTATCCATGTATATCAATGAAAATCAAAGAATCATCACAAACTTGTTTAAACCATCAAATATAAAAATCCATTCATGAAATTGTCATGACAATCCATATTTATTGAGATCACTAGACATATTATATCAGATATATGCAATTCCAAATTTGAAATCTTTTCCAATTGAAATACTACCTCATGACCTAATTATGATTGAAAAATAAGATAACTGGTCACATTCACAAATATATATGCACATTTTATTCATTTATCCACCATGCTTTTTAAAACCACTCAAAATATAAACATGAATTTATCAACCAATAATTATCAATCCATAATCAAACATATGCATCCAAATATAGTATTAATTAATAAGGTCCCTAATATAGTTTTAAACTTTATGACTGAATCATCTCTATGGTAGAAACAACATTAGTTTTAGAAAAATTGAGGGGCTGTGAAAAATAGGCATAACAAAGTGTCATTAATCTAAAACTAGTTAAAAAAAAAGAAAATAAAGGTATAAAACAATCCATAATACTCTTCACCACAAGTGTACACTTGAGGTCATGATTATCTTATACAGTTGGCATAGGAGAACACCTCACTTCTTCACTTGAAACTAATCTTTCCTTCTTAGGAGTTACCAACCACTTAAAACTATCTTATAAGTACTTGACACCTCCAAACTAGCATCAAATATATGGGTTAGTCGTATTGGAGTCATCATACATCTATTAAACTAATGTTTCACTTTGACACATGCCACTCACACTCCTTACATCTCAAGAATATTCCTCCTCATTGACCATAAAGGCCTATTATCCAACTAGGCCTAGTTGTTTGATGTTTTCCATTTGGATGGTAATGAATTTTTCAAAGGGGATTGTTCATAATATAGTGAGTCTTCAAAACCTCAAAAATCCTTCTTAGTAGTGCTCAAGAGACTCTCAGGCTCTCCATGATTTCACACAGGTCTACACTTAGGTTTTTTGAACAATAATAGTGGTATAATAAACTCTTAGGCCCAAATTAGTGACATGAAAGCTCATGTATCATCTTGAAAGGTATATATAAGGAGTAAAGAGGGTCATACAACCTCTTTTTAGGCTTGCAAAGTCTTTATACCTAATTTGAAGACCTACCATCACCCTACATATTCATAATTAGGCCTATAGCCATGATTTCTAGGCTAATTCCATACTATTTTAACCTCACACATGCCACCAAGTGTCTTGCTTAGGTGCCCATAGGACCTAAATAGGTTATTCAAGTCATTCCAAGGCAAAATATTTTCATTTGAAGTCATTTTGAATAGAAACCTAGTCATTAGGTCACTTTTAAGGTTTAAGGTGTGCTTTAGTATTAATGATTGTTCATAGAGGACAAATCATCTTTATATATCCTAAAACCATAGGATGGAAGTGGAGGTACCCATTCATCATATCCAACTAACAATTAGTCCCATGCAAAACCTCCTCCAAGTTATAAGCAAAAACTATACTCTCTATAGCTCCTCCACAAGGTAAATACAGGGTTTAGAGAGACATCCAATATTAAGGATTGTTTATAGAGTTGTGGGGGTAGATTAAAGAACCAATTCTAGGGTTTTTTAGTAGGATAGCTAATTCATGTTCTAATAAAAAACTATACTCTCTTGAGCTCCTCCATAAGGTAAATATAGGGCTTAGAGAGACCTATATAGAGTTATGGGGGTGGATGAATGAAAACATTCTATGGGTTTGGATTATGATACCTCATTCACCACCTCTAATAACCATCTACCATCATGAATTATCTTGGGTGAGTTCTAATCATCAAAATTATCTTCTTGAGCATGAAGATTATGTATAGGATTAAGAGAGTGATTTTAAGTCCACAAGGACTTCAAGTCATAGTTCATCTATTAAAAATTCCTAAAATGGATTTTAAACATCTATTATGAAGTTGTACAACACCTTCCTAATCATTTTTACCCTTTAAATAGCTTAAAACATACTTTGTCTCCTTATGAGGGTTTGTGAGTAAATTGGCCTATCTGACCCTAGCAGTCTTGTCTGGTATTTTCATCTTTCACCAAATATTCCATGATTTATAAGAATATTATCCATTATTTACTACAAAATAAATATTCCTCATAATTATCATTCACATCAAACCTATATGTTTCTTCATGTTCATGTATTCAACTATAGATGCATAATTTAGGTCTCTTGACTGTGTCTGCTTGAGATTGAGCATTCTTTTGTTGGGTTTGACATTATTAGAGATTATAATAGGGATAAATACCTTATTTAATCTCTCTTTTACCTTTTAAAATCTATTAAAAATTCACCCCACCTCATAAGTATGCCTTCCTCAAGTTTATCTTCTAATAGGCATGTAGGTCACTTTTTGAGTCTCTTGATAGCAACTTATGAATACACCTTGTTCAAATGGGTCTTATCACTTTGGTGATATAAGAAAATATTATATGGTTATATTAATTATCATATTCATCTCTCTATAAAACATTGTATCCCACATAATAGTCACAATCTTCCTTCTACTTTCATACATAGGGCTGTGTATGAGCATTTAGGCCTAATTAGATTTTTTATCCTCTTTAATGCCATCGATTACATTGTGAGATATTTTTTCACTATATATTAGTGTTTAAAATGGTTTATGATCTTACTTCACACTTTTATTAAGTCATTACTACCCTAGGAAACTCAAGACACTCCCCTTCTTACTAGATTTTGATCTTTGGTTAAGAATGTGGACCTACATGTTTGTAGACTTGTAGGTCTACATTTAATTAATTAGGCTATTGATAATATGTTTCCTAAGTTTATCAAAATAAATTGATATATAATACACCCCAAAACCTATGATTAATGTTGAAAAAATTTGTGAGATATATAAGAATGCCTTTGCACCCATCTCTGTCCATTTAGTCTTATAGGTCTTCATGTGAGTTATAAGTGCATGATGATATCTATATTTAATGATATATTTATCATCCATGATCAAGTAGTGTTTTTTATGTTTAATTGGAGTTGATAAGTCATGATAACCTTTTGAGGATATATTGGAGACCACCCCTTACACTAAATAATCAACATTAGGGCTCACCTTGAGCTAACAATGAATTAAGAACTTCTTCACTATTTTGATTCATCTGGTGCTTAAAAGTGATCTAAGGAGGTTGTTAGGTGGAATGAGGGATTTATTTATATTTTTTATATCCCTATTTAATTAATAACACACTCAATCTATCATAAAACTTGTAAGTAACCTCATTCTATTACCTAAAACTCACCATAAATAGAGGCTTTCTCTCTATCAACTATTCACACATTCCAAAATTGGTGGATATAGGTGTGAGAAGGATGTTCAAATGTTTTATTGGCCTATTAAATTTTTAATTTGACACATTTAGTTTTCACTTTCACTAAAAATGCCCAAAACTAAGTCTTGAGGGGTATGTTAGGGTTTAAGAGCACCCTAGAGTCTTAGCAATTGTTCATATAGGAGGAAGCTTCTTCTTGCATAACAATGAAAAAAATGTAAAGGAAATTAGACCCCTTTCCTCTACCCCTAATCTTAGGTCACCACTCTCTCTCCTCTTTCCATATCAAGTATTTTAATATTACCATTATGAGTTGACCAAGGGTTTGATGGAGGTTTGGATGCATTTACTACCTTCTTAGGACCTATGTAATCTTGTTCATGAAATTGATCTGAGGGAGGTGAAGATACACCCCTACATGAATTTACACCTAATTATGGGCCCTTTATGCCTATACAAGTTCGTAAAACTACCTACAAAAGGGTGATTCATTTTCTTTTGTATGATAGACCTATAAAAATTAATCATGATCTGACTTATAGTGACATCCATGACATACATGCCCATTAGATATCCTCTTGAGACTTCATTATTTACATAGAAGACTTCATATTGGCTCAAGGAGTGACTTTATAAACCTTGGAATGAATTGACAAGTGTAAATAAAGTTAGTGCATATTAGATGACCTCCAAAGCATGACTAACCCTCATATGGTAGCTCACCATAATGACATGACCTTGATCACACATGGATAACAAAAATTTCTCTTGAATGACCTTGAAGATTCAAAATGACAATGCAAAACATAAACCTTAACCACTTCAAAAACCTTAAAAATTGTTAAGTTACCTTAATGTTCCCAAAGACACTTAACAATGGACAATTTGCATGATAGGATAGTGAACCAAGTAATTTAGCTTATCAAACCCTTCAATGAATTTCATGAGGAATTACAAGAATTAAATGATCACCTCCTTATTAGTGAAATAATAAAATACATTATAAGGCATAACATGACTATTAACAAGGTTAACAAGCATGACAAGTTAAGTTTCTAACTATAGGGGTTGATATTTTGATATGGGGGCTCAAAAAATGGTCAACAAACTAGTGATTCACAAGGGTAGTATGCCTGCAATGATATTAGACCATTAACCTTATCCTTCCATTGGGTACTGGAGTCACTTGGACTCAATTATTGACTGATATAGGACTTTAACCTTGGTTTTAAGACCTTTGAATAAGCCAACATAACTAATTATCTCACCAAGACAACCAAAACAAAAATAAACACCAAAGCAACACACACAAAAAGCAACAAGACAAAGACAACAAACACACTTATGCTAAAAATAACTTAGGGAAAATAATACATAAGTAACCTACTATGTATAACTAACCTAAACATATCTTCTTCCTCCTAGATCAAAGGGGAAGTTTCTAAGCTATTTTGCTCCATGAGGTGGAAAATAACATAAGGCAAGTTGCCTCTTAGACCTTGTTCTTATTGAAATCACTCTCATATTTATTTCCAATACTCTTGTCATGATTTCAAGTGAAGTAAAAAAATCAAACCAGTCACCTATGAACACAAATTTAACTTATAGTTAAAGACCCACCCTATGCTGCTCCTTGATCTTGAAGAGAGCCTCACAACTGTTCATATTCTAAATTTTTGGAATAGTTGTAACCTCATCCAAGGGTACTCTATCTAATCATTATTCTTGGGCCTCTATAACATATTGGGTGACACCATGCTACTTATCAACTATTTCAAGCTCATCAAACTCTTCAATAAGTTTTGCATACTCATTCCAAGCTAGATTATGGTTTTTAATGGATATGTCTAGATCAACCTTCTCATGATCATGATTTCCAATAGGAAATATACATTTTCAAATGACTTCAATCTCTTGAAAGGACTCAAATACTATTGCCAATCCTCATTTGGCTCCTTTATTTGGTCAATTTGAATGAGGACAACTTGAATAACATCCTCATATTTATATTTAATATCTATAAGGATGTCAAGAATCTTGAGACCCTCTATGAAGTGATAATGTAATTGGGATTCAACCTCTTAAATACAACCTCTTTCCTTCTATAAATCACTTCAAATTCATCCAAGATCTCATCTTGTACTATTTCCTCAATCTCACCTTCTTTCTCATTTTTGAAAATTGATTTGCCCCCTTTTTCACCAAGAGGGGTGCTAATGATGAACTCTTCCTCATACACACTTGATTTACTCTTTTCACACTCTCCTTGAGAATCACTTACAACTAAAAATTATTCATCTATAGTCCATAGAACAAGTTCCTCTTCAATAATGGAAATTTTGGGAGGTAAAGGGAGTTAATTTGTTAGAGATGGGGTATGATGCATGGTAGGATACTCATGAATATGATTTAGAGTCTTGAGAGAAATGGGATCATCTATGGAGTGTCGAAGGGGAGGGAAATATTTTTTTAAAGACTTCTTCATTCTGCTCCTTCTACTTGGAAATCACCTTATCAAAGTCTAAAGTATCTTCATCCTCATGGACAACTTGAGATTAAAGGATGGGTGATGAGAAAGTGGAGATATAGGAAGGTTTAGTGTCTTGAATAGGTATATCAGTTTGATATTTATTATAAATAAGGATTTCCCTTATCTCAACTTGATTATGGTCAATGACTTGATGAGGATAAGGAGCACAATAAGGTTGGTAAGGGATACAATAGGGCTCTTGAAATAACTAATCCAACTCACTTTTTTCCTCTCCCTAGTTCCTATATTATCTGATACAAATGTACACAAATCACTTCTCTTTAATATATCATTAGAGGAGATAAATTCATCTTGAAAAAACCTAATCAATTTCTCATATTATGAATTTGAACAAATCCTTTTTTCATAGGCTAGTATCTTGTTCTCCATCTCATCCATCTTATCTTGATAAGCTTAGAAGGATAGTGGAGGAGGGGGGATAACATGATTGAATACAATGATATTCATATGAATCATCATATCCACATGGGGGAAGTGTAGGATAATCATATTATTGATATGGCTCATAAGGAGGATAAGGGTGATACTCTTGATAGAAAGGAGGGTAACAAGCTTAATAAACCTTTTGAGGTGTAAGGTTAGAGCAATATGAGAGGATATCAGGATAATCATAGGATTGATATGGCTCTTGATAAGTCTAATAAGGTTCATGATAAGGCTAATAAGGAGTACTATAGGATTGATATGCCTCATCAATTTGAGAGAAATGAAAATATACTTCAAACTTAGCAATTAAAACCTCATCAAGATAGTGAATTAAAGATACAACTTACTTTGAGCAAGTGCTTGGGCTTCTAGAACTAGATGATTGATCTTAGATTCACCATTTATTTTTTTTAAATTCCTCCAAAGGCTGATATGTAGAAGGAAAAAAAAAAACAATACTTCAACCACTTTGGGACATGTCCCACTAGGCATGTCAAAACTGTTATAGCTCAAATTTTCACCCTTGTAAGGTTGTTCAATCCTTCCCAATTTGGGGTAACATAGATACAATCCTAGGCTATGGGTGGCCTAATAGGTGTATTGAATATCTATATTATAGGTATATATCCCCTTGATACATCAGTTAAGCTCATAAAACTACACTACTAGCTTGAAAATTAAAAGGGAGATGAATAACATGAAAGAAAACTAAGGGGTTAGTACACCAAATCAGTTGATCACTACCAACCATTTACATGTGCACATGTGGACCATTAGATTAATTTGATTATACATTACTCCCAATATGAATATCTCATATCAACATTTATATGTGTAGGTTGTGATAGATGTTTAGGCTAGGAGGGATAATCAATAGGTCTAGAATGCCACTAATGAATAGGCAAACTCAATCAACTCTGACACTTCACTTGGACACTTGACATGACTTGAAAAATAAGATTTATGAATTCATATAGGTGTTAAAATAGGATAACATGTCAAATAAGACCAATAAAATCACTAAACAAGATCAAATATCCATGTATACACACTAAGTGCAATCAAAGGAGGAGGTAAAACTAGTAGTATTTATTGAGACAAGGTATAAAAATGAGTATGGATTTTCTATACTCAGGTGGAGGATGCATTAAAAATATAAATAAGGATATATATATATATATATATATATATGTATATATATATATATATATCCTTATTTAGATTTTTAATGCATCCTCCACCTGAGTATAGAAAATCCATACTCATTTTTATACCTTGTCTCAATATATATATATATATATATATATATATATATATGTATATATATATATATATATATATATATATATATATATATATATATATAGAAATAGAGTGAATGAGAGAGAGAAGGATGTTGAAGAGAGTCATTGATAAGTGTCATTACTCTAAAAACAGTTACAAACAAAAAGATAAAGGTATAAAATAATCCTTAAGACTCTTCACCACAAGTGTATGCTTGAGGTCATGATAATATTCTAGAGTTGGCATAGGAGAACACCTCACTTATTCACTTGAAATTAATCTTTATTTTTTGGGAGTTATTGTTGGGATTCTATATTCGCACCCTAGTTGAGAAGGAGATTGTTTTGATCTTCCTACTCAAATATAGTCCAACATGGGACTGATCCTAGGCTATGGGTATCCTAAAAGTGGATTAGACCTCCATAGAAGGTTGGATTACTTATAGATCTATCACCTATATTAAACCTAAACTAGCACTTGCTTGAAAAAGGGAGAGAGAAATGACAACTTATAATTGCATGTAAAAAAGAGGTGATGCACCAATGATTTGATCACTTCAACTCAAAAAAACACACTATGATACACTTTTTAGACCAAAGAACATCAATCTCACATAAATATTTTAGAACAAGGAATTAATCAGTTACTAGAATAGTAAGAGAGGGTAAATATCCACTTTCAAACTAAACAATAAACTGTAGATTGTGTTTATAATGACCTGTGAGACTATTAAGCCCTTTTTGAAAGTGAGAAAAACTCAGACATAAGTGAGGAATATATATTCACTCAAAAATAGTGCATGAATTCATATAACACACTTCATTATGGCTTAGAAAATGATCAAATTCAATATTTATTGTATCAAAAGGTGTTGTAGTATAAATTTTGGAATAGTCTGGTCATACCAAAAAAGAAAGACAAAGGGATCCATTTTAAGGCTTATAAGCCTGCATTTATAGAAAAATGAGAGAGAGAGAATTGTGTGTTATAAAAGGACCAAAAGATTATGATGGATTAACACCAATTTGAGGATGCTTCTAAGTTAGAATCTTATCAAGAAGGCACAATTTCAAAGGTCTTGAAAAATAATTGAATGCTCACTGCCCTTATCCAACTACCAGATCTTTTCCTGTAACTCCATGATATCATATAATGATCTGATAACAAAGATCATGTCTTAGAATTGGTATAAATGTGCCACATATACATTAGGTGTCCATATGAACCTAAAAATTTGAACCATGATGAGGCAATACATAGGTCCACTATATGCAAAAATCAATCTTAGACCATTGATTTTCACACAGTCACTAGTCTATCCTCGACTTATGTATTAGACCCAAAGTATCTATTTCACCTATATGGATATTTTTTTATGATGATTCATTTCTTAATTGTGGCCTTGGTTCAACTTTGGTGTTAGGAATAAATATAGAAATTGATGTAGAATAATTTCACAGAATCATAATAATAGATATAAATAAAGATGCATAAAGAACATAAATAAAATACATAGTAAGAAGACCAAATTTAACATGGCTCACCCAATGTGGGATACATCCACCAAGAAATAATTGCTTAGATTTTATTACAAGATACAAGAGTACAATCCACTCTCATATCAATCTTCTCACAATTACAATGCACAAATATTGTTTAGAGCTACACTCAACAAACCCTCCTAAATTCGCACCTAAATTTACACATTCTATTATTCCTTCTTAGACCCTTGTTCTCATGATGTATTACCTATGAAATACCCATATATACATAATACATCAACAAAGTAGTATTAAAAAACAATGGGTACCAAAACCATGGACAAAGTCAACCCAAAATGGTTTCTCATTAAAGGGGGTATAAATTTTTTTGGGGGGCTACAATAAAGAGTGTAAAATACATTTTAAATGTATAGTATTTGAAATACATTATAATTTATAAATAGTCTCCAAAACAAAACATTTGGTTCACCTTTGATCTTAGCTCTTCTACATTTTATTTGCCTGGATACAAAATAACCTCTTCAACTTTCATTGAAAATGTCATGAACTCGCCCTCTCTTATTGGCTATCGATTACCAAATCAAACTATCTACATCATGATCAACTATATTTATGTTAATTGGATCCATATATACATTATATTAATGACTCTATCTCACTATTAATTTGTCTATTCATGGATGCCCATGAGTCATTGATTTTCTACCAATTGAACGTGATTGTACCACTTGTACTTGACTCATTAGCTCTTTGGATTCACAGACCCTTTTGACTCATGTATGCCATCTGATCAAGATGTACAAGTTCACATGAACCATAGATCTCCTTGATCCCACTTTCTTATCAATTCGTGTACTCCATCAAATATTTGGTATGATTGATCATGAGCCATTAATTTAGCTTGGACCCATCATTTTGTTAATAAATTTGATCTATTGGATCTTGGCTTGATTATCCTGCACAGTTGGATTCTTTCCAATTTGTAGATACTTAAAGGCTTTCACTTGGGGACCTTTAATTTCGTTGAATCTAGTATAGATCATTATATCTTATGTGTCAGTATGAGGACTCCCATGGATCATTATATCTTGACCAACTTTAAACCTTTTAAGGATATTTTAAACCCAAATGGTTACTTGCATTGATTAAAATTGATTTTCATGCTAATGCCATTTAATGTCCACACAGACGTATTTGACATTCTATAGACCATAAATTTTAATCTTGCATGATTTTTTCCTGAGATTTATTTTGACGTCTGTATGATCATCTTATGTTGCAAGTCCAACTTTGAAGGCTTATAACTTGAAGCGTAAAAGTCATGGAGGCACCAAAGTTTTAAGAGATGTTCTTGAGAATAAAAAGGATGACCCATTTGATATAATGGTCATGGGAGCCTTTTGAGTGAAGATATAAAATGCTTAAATTGATTGATCTATCCATTCCTATATGATTCCCTAACAATGGTCTAGTTCATTTGGCTAAATATGGAAAACTTAGTGAAATCTGACTGAGGAGCCAAATTTGAACATGTACAAATTCTACCATGTTTTAGTGGATGATTTGAAACTTAGTACATATAAAATAGGGACCAAGCTAAAAAAACCCATGTGATCAGTTTTTCTTGAGATTGCCATATGTGTAAGATATAGCCTCTAAAAATTGCCTATTTAGACTTTCTACTACTTCCACTAAATTCTTAGACTAGGAAAAATTTGGTATGTAGACCAAAATTATTTAACACTTATCAACCACTTGAAATAGTTATATAAGTACTTGAAAAATCCAAAATGACATGAAAGATATGGGTTAGGCCTATTTGTGTCATCATGCACATCTTAAACTAATGTTTTACTTTGATACATGCCACTCACACTCCTTATTGTATCTCATGAAGATTCCTTTTCATTGGTCATATAGGCCTATTAGCCAACTAATATTATTTGATTGATGTTTTATTATTAAAAATATAATGAGGCTCCAAAACCTCAAAAATCATTCTTATTAGTGCTCAAGAGACTCTTACGCTCTCCATGATTTCACACAGGGTTGCACTTAGGTTTCTTGAACAACAATAGTGGTATAATCACCTCTTGGGACCAAATTAGTGACATGAAATCTCATGTATCATATTAATAGGTTTATATAAGGATAAAATAGGGTCATACAACCTTTTTCTAGGCTTGTAAAGTCTTTATACCTGATTTGAAGACCTACCATCACCTTGCATATTCACAATTAGGATTATAACCATGATTTATAGGGAAATTCCATACTATTTTTCCATCACATGTGACACCAAGTGTATTTATCAAGCCACATAGGATTTAAATAGGTCATTCAAGTCATTCCAAGACAAAACATGTGCATTTGAGGTCATTTTGAAGAGAAACCTAGTCATTGGATCACTTTTAGTGTTTAAGGAGGGTTTAAGGCATGTTTTAGTCTTAATGATTATTCATAGAGGGAAGATCGTCTTTATATATATTAACACAATATGATGAATTATAGGGACACATTCATGATATATAAACACTAATTATTCCAATGCTAAACCTCCTTAAAGTTCTAAGAATAAACCATACTCTCTTTAGCTCCTCAATAAGGTAAATACATGGTTTAGAGAGACCTCCAATCTTAACAATTATTTATAGAGATTTGGGGTTAGATGAATGAAAAAATTACATGGGGTTTTATTAGGATACCACCTTCAAGTTTCAAGTAAAAACTATACTCTCTTGAGCTCTTCCATAAGGAAAATACAAGGTTTAGAGAGACTTCTAATATTAAAGATTATTTATCGAGTTGTGTGGGTGGATGAATGAACCAATGTTAGGGGTTTGGAGAAAAAAACCTCATTAACCACATGAATTAACCATATACCTCCATCCCAACTATTAACACTTCATCCCACCTCATAATTATCCCTTCCTCAAGTCTTTCTTCAAATAGGCCTGGAGGTCACTATTTGAGTCTCTTGACTGTAACCTAGGAATATACCTTATAGAACTAGGTCTTATCACTTTGGTGGTCTAATAAATATTATAAGTTTATCTTAATTCTCTTCTTCATGTCTCTAAAAACCCCTTGATCTCATATACCAATCACAAGTCTCCCTTTTGCTTTCATGCATAGTCATGTGTATGAGTATTTAAGCCTAATTAGATTTGTTGTCCTCTTTAATGCCATTAGTCACCTCGTGAGATATTTTTTCACTATATATGGGTGTTTCCAATGGTTTATGATATTATTTCACACTTTTATGAAATTATTACTCCCCTAGGCAACTCAAGACACTCCCCTTCATACTATATTTTGATTTTTGATTAAGAATGTGGACCTACATGTCTACAGACATATAGGTCTACATTTGATTTTAATTAGGCTATTGATAATATGTTTCTTGAGTTTCTCCAACTAAATGGTTATATAATACATCACCATACTTTTTAGTAAGGTTTAAACACTCTTTAAGATATATAAGAATGCATTTATCACCCATCTCTACCCATTCAATCTTATAGGTCTTCATATGAGTTATAAGTGCATGATGATCTCTCCATCAAATGCTATCTTGATCCTCCATGATCAATTAATGTTTTAGAGTTTTAATTATAGTTGAGAAGTCATTATAACCTCCTGGGGATATACTAGAGACCAACCCTTTCACTAAACAATCAACATTAGGGCTCACCTTGAGCTAGCAATTAATCAAGAACTTCTTCACTATTTAGATTCATTTAGTGCTTGAAAGTGATTTAAGGAGGTTGTTATGGGGATTCAAGGATTCATTTATATTTTTTTATATCCATATTAAAGTAATAACACACTTAATCTATCACAAAACCCATCTGTAACCTCATTCAATTACATGTAGCTCACCATAAATAGAGGTTTTCTCTCTCTCAACTATTCACATGTGTTGAACTTGGTGAATATAGGTGTGAGAAGGTTGTGAAATTGTTTTATGTTCCTCTAAAATATTTAATTTGAAACATCTAATTTTCAATTGCACTCAAAATGCCCAAAATTGAGTCTTGAGGGTTTTATTAGGGTGTAAGAGCACCTTGGAGTCTTATAAATAGTTCATAAAAGAGGAGGATTCTTCCTACATACCAATGCCTAAAGGCCATTATACCCCATTCATTTACCCTAATCTTAGGTTACCAATATCTCTCCTTTATCCATACCAAGCATTTAAATATTTCCATTATGAGTCTACTAAGGGATTGATGGAGGTTTGGACTCTTTTGTTGCCTTCTTAGGACATGTCTAAGCTTGTTGTTCATGAAATTAATCTGAGGGAGGTGAATAGAAACCCATTTAATGCATTTTCACCTAAGTATGGGCCCATCATGCCCGTAAAAGTGCCTAAAACTACCTAAAAAATAATGATTGATTTTCTTTTATATGTTAAACCTATAAAAATTGACCATGATATGGCTTGTAATGACATTTCTGACATACATGCACGTGACATATCCTCTTGAGACTTCATTATTTATGTATAAAACTTTATATTGGCTCAAGGAGTGACTTGATAAACCTTGGAATGCATTTGAAAGTGTAAATAAATTTAGTGCATATTGGATGACCTCCAAAGCATGACTAAACCTCATATGGTGTCTCACCATAATGACATATCCTTGATCACACATAGATAACCAAAATTTTATCTTGAATGACCTTTAAGAGGCAAATGACAATGCAACACATAAACTTTAACCTCTCCAAAAACCTTTAAAATTGATATGTTACCTTAATGTTCCCAAAGACACTTAACAATGGGCAATTTACATGATACGATAGTGAACCAAGTAAATTAGATTATCAAACCATTTAAGTAATTTCATGAGGTATTGTATTAAATAAAATATGACCTCCTTGTCATTGAAACAATACATGACATCACAAGGCATAACATGACTATCAATAATGTTAACAAGCATGACAAGTTAAGTTTCAAATTATAGGGGTTGACCTTTTGACTTGGGGGTTAAAAAATAGTCAATAGGTATAAATTTAATTATATTACCACCTTTAATACTTTGAATTTTCCTATCTTCATTATACAAAGTAAATAACAATCACCCTTTATTTTTTATTCCTTCAACTTGGTGGAGTATAGTTTAACCTTGGTCATGAAATGTTCATCCTCATAAGTTAAATGAAAAAATGTGATTTAATTCCTATATAGAAATTAATATCTTTAATAACTCATTAAAATTTGACTACTCTTCTTTCCAAGTGGAAAAGACTATTCTTCTACTACAAAATATTGTCCTAATCATGTAGATTTTGATTTGGATGCAAAAAGTTCTCATCTTTTTCTCCCTTTTATGTTTATGATTTTGAAATATGGATTTGATCCTCTTTATATACCTTATAAGTTTTAATACACTTATATTTAAATAAGGATGAAATTACACTCTCTTTTCCTCATTACTTCTTTGTTTAATAGGTCCTACATTTGCCTATCTGCATTCTCAAATTAACTCAAACCTACGAGGGGGTTCACTTCTATTGGTGTATTTTTTTACGCCATAATATTATTTTTAACAAGCCACCAAATCCCACATCATACTTGATATATTTTTATAATAACTTCAGCCATTTACAACCTTTACATACAACCATCAAATTTAGCCTCTACTTCCCATAGGGAATTGGCGCTTTGTGCCCTTGTTATTTATCCAACTAGTAATTTCATTCTCTTGAATAATTTTAAAAATATTTGAGAACAAATGTAAAATGAGAATAGCTCTATAATTTCAAGTATTAATTTCAATCCCAACTTTGTATATAATTGTGGACATCTAATTTTAGTCTGGGGTAGTAATAGATCCTAATTTACATTGATTTATAGAATTTGTGTGTGTGTGTGTGTGTGTGTGTAAATTTTTGATTAATATGAGGTTATTATTAGCATGTGTTTTTCTATGTTTTGGTCCCCATTTTTTTCACATGTTATTTATGTCTTTCCTCCCCATTTTATCATGTTCCATCTATGTTCCTTATGTTTCCTTGGTTTCTTCCAAGAACATGTTGTTATGCTCTTAGTATGACTAGGAGCATACAACTATACTCCTAGTCCCCTATTTTTGGGTCCATTTTACATCATTTCATTGCTTCTTTTATTTTTGTATCCCATTTTTAACTTTCCTACCCTTTGTGTGTTAGCATGCATTATAATAAGTCCTTGCTTTAAATTGGAGAATTCTATATATATAAACATACAATAATGCATATAGGATAAATTAAAAATAAAGATATTATATGTGAAAAATAATTTTCAAGTAAAAGAGAGTTCCAAGAAAAGGTCAATTTTTATAAGAAAAAGTCTAAAAGAATAAATTGAAGTGTCTAGGGAAGAATTTACTTTTGAGTCTTTATATTATATTATTTTCAATTGTTCATGTAATGAAAGATTGTATAAGTACTAAGTATTACATCACCATGATTACTCGTGCTACCCCATATAATATTAGTTTATAACTTTTCTAAGGACCTCCAATTGACCACCCATTTTTTAAAGGTCTTGCATGGTTTTGTGAGATGATTCGGATCTCAAGGAAGGAGAAGGATTTAGGGGTAATACATAGTGATTTGTGACAAACCGAAAGAGGTTTTTGAGAGAACATTAGCAAAGGATCAATTTCATCGATTTTATTTTAGGAAAGGACATAGTGACAAGGAGTGTACTAGTCAGTACTTGTGTATGCTAGGTGTATAGTAGTCCACTCCTAGCCAACTATTCAAAGTTATCAGTTTCTTTTGAAGTTTATGGATTATGTCTACCTTAGTTTTTGGACCTATTTTTACATGTTTTTCACTTTAGACATCTTAAATATTTTATAAAATTTAACTATATTCTTAAAATTATATTTTTTTCAATTTTAATTATTCTTTCACTTTCTTTTACTGTAATTAGGAATATTCTTACTATATGGGCAAAACTATTCTAATTTGAATTGCAATTTTTTTATAGTTTAATGTTTGCATTGTTGATGTAAACCCACTCTACCATACTAATTAATGAGAATTTTAATCCATTGCTAAAGGAACCTTTATTTTTGTATGGTATTAAAATGGTTTTGATATGAGGGGAAAGTATATAAGTCCCAATCTTAATAATTTCAGCTCAATAATCCTTGATATATTCAATGTATTTTTACAATTTTTTTAAACCTCATTTTTGATTTTATCACATGAGAGATTTATGTCATTATGATCATCCTCTATGTTGATAGGAGCAGTTGTATTGAGATATAAATTCAATCTATTTATATCAATTCAAGGGTCAATTATAGGTTTTTCAAGTATAATTTTCTTTCAAAAGTTCTTTGATTTATGTTTCAAGGGTAAATTATATATTTTATAGGTATAATTTTATTTTAAAATTTCTTTGGTTTATGTGTTAAGATATAATTTTTTTAATGTAACACTTGTTGACAAATAGTTGTTTCTTATTTTTTACTTTTTTATATTTACTTTCACTTTTTATTCCTTGTATTTATTGTTATGAGTGAGCCTACTATTATGTCTAGTAATTTCACACTTAGAGTCAATCCACATGTTAGTTTTTTATTGATTATGGTTGGAGGTGTTTTAAAGGGAGTGTTTATTGATATAATTAACTAACTTCAAGGTGAAGGTATTGTATAGATTAATAATTCTAGTTGCATCAGTTAGATCATTGAACACATTTTGGAAGTCCCTTAAGAGAAGTTCAATATCTTTATGGTTGAACATGCTCTTCATGGGTTTTTAATTATTAAATGTGGGGTTATATTCAACATCACCTAAAGATGTTTATGGTTTTAATATAGATATAGATGCACTTTATTTCTAGGAAAGGATATGTATAATATTCAAAAGAGAGTATAAGCATTGTCTAATAGATTTAAATTTTTTAGATGTATCACTACAATAAATGTATTAATTTACCACTCTAAATCCCAATAGATTTTATTGATAATCCACCAAATCCTATAGACCTAATTGGTGCTCCACCAAATCTTGATAGACCTGATTGGTGGGTCCCTAACATAGATAATTATAATAATTATACATATAATGTTGGTGATAAATATATAATATCACTTACCAAATTACAAACCTAATACCAATATTGTGAAATTCTACCTATCTCTAAGTCCATAGATATCTTGTGATATTTAACATTTCTTGTACCAAAAACGAGTTAAGTGCAAAGAAAATAAAATCTTAATTTTGAATGAAAATGAAGAATTGAGATTGTAAAAAAGAAATGTTGAGTGGATAGTCCTTACAAGTGTAGATTATTATAGTGTAGAGGTTTAAGTTTTTCATTCATTAAAATTTGAAGTTGGTAAAAATGAAAGCCACATTCAATAAATTAATATTAAGTGGGAACAATAGACTATATATAATAAATTGACACACATTAAATTTAATCAAATAACCAAAATGAAGGCTAGATTATACTCAGAATGCACATGAAATTATATTTCACGATTCAAGTTTGAAAGATATCAAATATTACAATATAAAATCCAAAATGGTTGTTCACTTAACATTCCATATGTGACTCTTTTTATTCGTACGAGAATGGAGAAAAAACTTATTTGAAAAAGATAAAATATAAACACATATGATTAATAATAATATACAATATTATTACATCCCCCTCTTAATCTATAAGGGTCTTTGTTAGACTAAGAATACCTTTTAACTTTTCAAAAATTTCTCATCTAACACTTTTGTTAGGATGTCTATTAGTTGCTCTATTGTAGGGTAATGTTGTAACTTGACACTATGATCTTTCACATAGTGCCAAATCAAATGATATTGATGTGTTTGGTTTGATCATGGAACACTAGATTATTTTCCATCTATATTATAGAAGTGTTATAAACCATGAGAGGTGTTGACTAAACCTGTTACTCTTGTAAATATGAAATAACCATTCTGAGTCACAAGATCTCTCTAGTTGCCTTTAAAATGGCCATATATTCTATTACTGCTGAAGAAATTTCCAAAGCTAATTATTTTTTAGATTTATAACTAGCAATTCTCATTTGAATATTCATCATAAAACCCATGGTGGACTTTCCATCTTCATGATCACTAGCATAATTGCAATATAAATACCTAACTAGTTTGAAGTCCCTTACCTAGAATATTTGATCCCAAAATTTTGTATTTATTTAAGATATTTGAGGACCCTTTTTTTTGTTACCCAATACATGTCCCTATGTTATTGCATGAATATTTAGAGGACACCTACTAAAAATGATATATCTAGTCGATTTGGGGTTACATAAATCAGACTTTCAATAAGTTGTTTCTTTTTAGTGGTATCAACCAAATATATTGAATCTTTATATGTCAATTTAAGATTTTGTTCCATGAGTGTGCTGAGGGGATTACAATATTCCATTCTAAACTTGTTTATAATTTTACCGATGTACTTATATTGAGTGATGAATAAATAATTTGGTTTTTTAATTACTTCAATACCCAAATAGTAATGAAGATAACCCAAATTAGTCATTTCAAAGCTTTCATAAAATTTGATTTGAACTTTGCAGTGTACCATTCATTGTTCCTTGTGATGAGGAAATCATCAACATTCACCACCACAAACATAAATATTTCATCAACTATTTTTATGGAAAGATTTGTAAATTCAAACTCATAACTTTTGAAGTTCAGGATCATGAGGTTCTGAACTAGTTTTTCATACCATGATCAAGGGGCTTATTTCAAACCATACAATGATTTTTCTATTTTGCGCACCTTGTGATCTTGTCCATTTACTATAAAACCTTTGATTTGTGTTATATACATATTTTCCTTAAGTTTACCATTCAGGAATGCAATTTTTATGTCCATTTAGTGAAATTTTCAACCATTGTGAGCTACTAGAGACAACATGGTTTGAATGGTAGTCCATTTTGTTGTAGGTGAAAAGGTTTCATTATAATCAATTCATTTTTTTTTTAGCATATCTCTTTGTGATAATCCTTGATTTCTACTTGTCAAGTAAGCCATCAACATTGTATTTTTTTTTGGTAGACAATCTTACAACCAATAGGTTTGTAACCATATGGAGGATCAACTAATTTCTAAGTCCCATTTTTAATCAATACACTGTACTCATCTTCCATTGATTTTATCTAAGATTCAAGATTCTTACCCTATTTGAAAGATGTTGGTTTATAATCAAATGCAACTTTAAGTTATTCTTCTGGAGAATCATTTAAAGTGAGCTTTTCAATTCGATCTTGAATTTATTCAAGGGACTTGTTTGATTGTGATGTGACTGTATGTGAACTTGTAGTGCCTATTTTCCCAACTTCATCAGGTTTCAATTTTTTAATTATTTGAGTGGGACATTTAAGAATCTATATCTGTGTTGTAGGTGCTTCAAGTTCATCCTTTAAAGTTCCATCACTTCTACCCTCTATTCTAGTGGTATCTACTCATTGTTTGATGAAGTTTCACTCTCTCATTTAGGAGTTTTAATCTAATGTATAGGAGACAATAGAAAATCAATATATTACCAACTATGTGTCCCTCACTCATTATTTGGAATATTCAAATCACTCTTTCTTTAGATGTCAAGCTGTACATACTTTTCAAGTTAACTCAGGTGCCAATTGTAGACACTTAAAATCAAAAAATTTGTGTTGATTTTAATATTATTTTCTCTAAATACATAATCATCTCTAATCCTCTATAATCATCCTTAATTTTCCCTAATGACTATTCATCATCACTATTCACTATTCACTATTCACTATTCCTTGTTTATTATCCCTAAATTAATCCAAAGTAAATTAACCGGTCTTTCTCTAATTAAAAATTTTATAGATTTTGGAAATTCATAATTTTACTAAATCTAAAAAATCAAAATTATCCTCACATGCCCTAAGGCTCCACCTATCCCCCACCATTATAATTTAATAATCCACCTTTATTCCCATTGTCTTCTATGATCTAATTTAATAATCTTATTGTCCACCATTCCAATTTAATAATCATATTATCCTCCATCTTGATTTAATAATCCACCTTTATTCCCATTATCTTCCATGATCTAATTTAATAATTCTATTATCCATCATTCCAATTTAATAATCATATTGTCCTCTATGATCCAATTTAATAATCCACCTTTATTCTCATTATTTTCTATGATCTGATTCAATAATTTACCTTCATTCCCATTATTTTCTATGATCTAATTTAATTATCTACCTTTATTTTAATTATATTCCCTGATATGATTTTCTCTAATTTAATAATCCACATCACATCCACTTACCAATTTTATATCATATCTTCCTCCCAAATAAAGTTTATATTCATTTGTGAGTCTCACATGTTCTCCACTCCAATTTTTAATTTAAAATTCACATTATGAATTAAAAACTACCTTTTATTATCAGCCCTTGATCTCTATCTCAAGATGGATGGTTCACATCCATTTCTAAATTCTATAAATTAGAGGTTCTTCCTCTAATTTAGCGAAGCTTATTCATTTCAAAATTATTTTGTTGGTATATTTACCTAAGCTTTTTCATTATAGGTTTATCATGTTGAGATTATAAGAGTTTTCATACCATAATGCTACGCATTTTACTTTGTATTGGAAATTGAGTAAACACAATTCAAAGAGAGAATATTAAATTCACATCACAATGGAGGAAGCTTCTTTTTGTGCTAAGGTATAATTTTGTGTTGTTTCCTTAGTTTGTAGCTCTATCATAGATTGAATTAGTTTAGATTAAGTTTTCATTTGAATGTTTAGCTCATTTAAATTTATATATTTATTTAATACATTTTTGGCATGCCTGATGGGACATTCCCTCATCTTTTTTCATCTCATGTTTGTCATAGTTACATTTAAAAGTAGTTTTCAATTGATTTTTGTTATTTTCTCTTATTTTTATGATTTGTTCTTACTTTGTTGCAGGTTTAATTGACTATAAGCACAAAAAAAATATTCGACATATTGTTTGTAGAATAATTATCAAAGAAAATACACAAAAGGGATAAACAAAAACTAATTTGTTTCATTTTTCTACTAATGCTTTCAATTTAGTTTTTCAAATTTTTAGTAATTACATCACATTTGATTTGGATTTAATTATTTATTTTTAAGCATTTTGTAAGTAATTGTGGAATTGTGTATGCTCTTCTCTTGGTGTCACATTGGTGATGATACTCTATAATAAAAAAAACAATTCCATAATTTTTTGTGTTACCAAGTGGTGTTTGTGTATGCTCTTTCATTGATGTCACATTAGTGATGATACTCAAAAATAAAAAATGAACACTTAATTTTTATTTCTTTTTTAGGGGATCTATTGATGGTGGATTTCACCACCATGTAGTAGGCCAAACCCCATGTAATGGTGGGGTATATAAATTGAAATCCAACTATTTCAATTGCTTAATAAATTGTGTGTTTTAAGCACATCGTGATGTGAGGAGATAATTTGCTCTAATACCTAAGGTTTCAATAGTTTCATTGAAATATGATATCCTTAATTGTCAATACATTGAAATCCCTTAGGATGTGTTGGAAACTTTGGGACAAGACTCAATAGTGTGCACATGCTTTATCTATTTATTCCTCTATTTTGGGCCTCAACATACCGTAAGGTATCTCATAGGATTCCCCTTAGATAATCTTATTTAAACTTTAAGCCTAAGAAAGCCTCTTTTGTCATTTGACTTTGGTGCATCGGTTAATGGTTAATGCCAAGAAGTTACCTTACACACACCCTCTAAAATAAACTTAGTGGGATATGGGAATAACAAGATCCTCCATGGTTAGTGCCTTGAAATATTAGGCTATAACTGAGAGCATGGATGGGTAAGTGACATTGAAGGCCCAAAAATTGTTCATGACTCTCATCCTAGTTTTTCACCTTTTATGTGTAATTTATTGACTATTTAAATTAAGAATTTGTTTGTTATTTCCTTGTGTTTACAATGTGATAAACTATCCTTATTTGTATATAAATTATTTTGAGTTTTTAAAATATATCAAGACATCCTAAAATCAAAACATTTTCCCCAAAAACTCAAAGTAATTAGTTTAAGAATTCAATTTTTTAGTCACTTTGATTAGTGTTATTAGTTTAAAACTCCATTTATTTGAGTCATTTTATTTTATCCTATCCATGTCACCTATCACTAGGCAAATGGTTGTGCTAAATAATCTAAATACAAGGGTTGAGCCATTTGGCAATGATCCTTTTACATTTACTAGCCAAGAGCATCATGTATAACTACATGAGATAATTGAATAATAATAAGGAGAAGGGGATTATAAATATGAGGTTATCCCCAAATCTATCCTAAATTCACCCTCCTTTGATGAGTATATCATGTTAAACAAGAATAAAGTCTTTCTACAAGCCTTGGGATTTGGAGTAAAATTCCCATCTGACTTTGACATTTAGAACTTGAAATACTTGATTATAAGCAAATAACCTTCATCCTTCAATCCTAATAAATCTACCTCACAAGGTTTTTTAGAGGGTATTAATGCCCTCGTAGCATCCTCACAACTCCATCCCCAAGTTTTTCAAGGCAAAGGGAAAATGATCTTACGTGAGGAGTCATCTCAAGCAAGCCATGGATTCTCCACAAAAATTCATGTAACACAAGGAACCCAAAATATTATGCACTTTCAATCTCATCCACCAACCAATCCTTTTGGAAACCCTAATGTGTACATGAATTCTAATTTACCTTCACATGTTTACCCAACTAATCTAAGTTTGAATATACATTAAAACTCACCAATCACTCACCCAACCAATCAAAACTTGAATCTTAATTCAAGTTTACCAATCATACAACAAGTTAACCCAAAATTGAACATGGGCTTCCCATTTAATTCAAGTTTAACCAATCAATATTTGATTACACCAAATTTGGATGTTCATCCAAATTCATAAGGTTATCGTCAAATCAATTTGAATTTGAATATATCTTCAAACTCACCAATCAACCCCAATCAAAGTCTACAAGCCTCATTAATCATTCCCAATCAAAATCAAAATCAAAGATTGAATACTCATTCTAACTTTCCCAATCAACCATCTTATCCTAGTTTGAGTATTGCTTTATGCACACTCAATAATATAGATTTAATTAGTGGTTTACCGAATCAGTCTTCTTCCTATAATACTCTTGGATCATTTACATCAAATCCAAGTTCCAAACCAATTTTTAATCCAAATTCTAATCCCACTCCAATTCATTTTAATTAAAATCCCAACCTTTCATTTAATTCTACCCCAAATACTAATACAAGTTTAAACCAAAATCAAACACCAACTAACATTAATTTCAATAACCCAAACACAAATCCTAGTTTTAACTTTAACCAAAATCATAACAATCCAAGCCAAAATCCACACCAACCAAACCAAGATAAATCTAATTCAACCTTAGGTTCTAATCCATTTAATTTAAACTACAATATGCACCCACATTAACCCAATCCAGATTTATTTAAGTAATCTAATTTTGGTTACAACACTAATCCCAACTCCATGAACTTCAACAAAAATCCACTAAACAACTCAAACTTAAATGAAAACCCAAATCAAAGAAATCAAACATAATTTTTTAAAATAATCCCAACCTTGGTTTCTACTCAAGTTTAAATCAAACAAACTTTGGTTCCAATCTAAACCCAATTCAAACAAATTTTGCTTCTAATGCAAATCCAAACCTTAGTTATAACCCCAATTTCAATCCTTTTTCAAACTCGCAAAACATTAATTTCAAAAACCAACATCCAAACAACTTTAACCAACAAATGAATAAAATTCCACAAAACACAAACCAATTCATGGGTCAACCATATAGTTCCATAAATCCATTAAGTCAAATGAACAAACTATCCCCATCTCTCATACAAGAGTTCCAAAACATAAAGGATAGATTTCAAGGCTTACAAGATGGTGATTACTCTTATAAAAAATAGTTCAAACTTGAGGAAATTTTCTCATACCCATATGATTTAAGTACAATGACTACACATTTTCCAAATTACTTTGAACTCCAAAAATTTGACAAATATAAAGGTAAGGATGATCCTAGGGAGCATCTTGAGGAATTCTATCACACATGTGCATATGTTGCTTATAGATTGAGTACATGTTGTGACTATTTTCATGAAGTCTTAGGGGTCAAGCACTTTAATGGTTTTTACACCTTCCCAAAGGATCAATCTTCACTTTTGAGGAAATTTTTGGTAAATTTTTTTGTCACTTTTCATACAATATCAAAAATGACTTGACTAAAATAGAATTTCTCAACACTAAATAATGTAATGGTGAAACCTTTGCATCCTTTTTACAAATATAGTGGGCATTGGAAAGCCATTTTTTGTGGACCTTTCCAAAAATTGAACTTGTTTATATATATTTGAATAATCTTAACTCAAACTTGGGACATCACTTGTTACTCCTTTATCCAAGGTCGTTTGAAGAAATGATTGAAAAGGAAGTCTAGATTAAATGCTCTTTGATCAATAAAGGTATTATCAAGATATTTAAACTCGACTACAATTTATTGAAACAACATGAAAAACCAATGTTATGTGCCAATAATAAAAATGTTGTTGGTTATGGTGTGACTGATGTCAAATAAATCTAAAACCCACTTAGACAACACCAATTCCAAACACAACCCACAAACAACCATTTCCAAACACAACCAGATAAAAATCAAAAGTTGGGGTATATCAAGATCCATTCCCTAAACATGAGGAAAGTAAAATTAAGAAAAAATAAGAACAACACAAATCAAGTAATGTTAACCAAGTCAATCACCCTTTGGACTCCATAGTTAATTATATTTATTACACACACAATCATGTTGATGTCATTACTTTACAATCTAAATATTGTGTCGTTACCACAAGGCATGCAAAAAATTATCATTCTTAGTGCATCATAATTCAAATTTAAATGTAAATACAACATTATTGACCATTTTAAGAATACACCCACTAACATTCCCATCCTAAAGATTCTCAATGCTTTTCCTATGTATAAAGACATCCCTTATAAACTCCTCCAATAACCCTTGTCTACTAAAGAATCAAATGTGTCTAAATATGAAATTAGGCAAATGGAGATACGTCAAGAGTATTTTCCCAATCATAATCAGACTCATTCACTTATAAACATGGATCAACAACCCATCATTAACCAACAACATATATTTCATTCATTACTTAAGATTCCCCATTTCCAAATAAATCTTCATCCTGAATATATCATTTCCAAATGCCAAGTGAAAAAGGTACTTGTGGATAATGCAATTTAGTAGGCCCTCCTTGTCACCATCTCCAAACCAAGATCAAATTTATTATCCAAAACTGATTTACAATCTATATTATCATTAAGATCAAGTTTAACACCAACATCAACATTCACCTTGGTCTGAAAAACAACCACATTAGTAGACAAGTTTGAAAATATTAGTGACTCTTTTATGGTTATTGAGGAAGCTTCATTTGGAATTGATGAAAGTTTTCTTGGTAGCCTTTGTGATGATTTTGCAACATGTTCTCCTTCCATAAGCATTAACCTTCCTTTTCCCATCTAATATCCTAACATCCCATTTCCTGCACATGTCAATTGGGAACCAAAGAAATGCACATCATTAGTCTTATTCCATGGTGTCATATCAATTGCACCATCTATAAAGATATAAGAAGACATCCAATTTAAACAAATTCTCCCTAAGAAAACCTTGTTTAAGGCTCTAGGGGGTCAATCAAATATATATATATATATATATATATATATATATATATATATATATATATAGTTGGAAACCTATTCAAGACATCAATACATGAATAAATAATCTCTTCATTACTTAATGAAGATAATATAAAAGACAATTAAAACATCAGGATAACTACGAGAGAATAAACATGGAATGATCTTCTACTTATAATCCAAGAATGAATCCTAACTCCTATCTTACATAATTATTATGTTAATTTGGAAGCGTGTCACTATAACAAGTTAGATAATGATTTTGAGATCACATTTCACGCACATCATAGCAAATTTGAATATTCAAGTTTTGTCAAGGAATTATGGATTTTAAATACATACCTATCTTATTTTGAATTTTTTAGAATTCAGTGGTTAGTTAGTAGTGTTTGGGTAAGAGATATTGGTTTTTGTACATATGGTGAACTAATTAGTCCTTGGTGTTTGATACTATTTAATAGTATTACTTGTAACCCTTACAAGGAAAGTATTCCTGATTCCATGATGATCATGAGAACTCTTAAAAGGTTTCTAGAGTTTATATATACTATTAGGCATATTAATGTGGGTTTTCCCCAAGAAAAAACAAAATTAACACATAACTTTACCAAAATTTATATTTGTATGTATTTATTCAACAATGATTTCTCAATAGGGAATGATACTTAGGATGGTTTACTAATAATGTTTGGTGGGCCCAATAACTTTATCCTAGTCAAGTACTATTCAAAGTAAATGACATAATTAAAACTAATATTGAAGAGGAAATATAGTTAGAATGATAAATATTATCTATAATTGGAATGGGATAGAAATTGAAAAATCAAAATTATGCATCTCATGACTCTTCATTGGGTTAAAATACCAATAAATCCAAAAAAAATTATAAAATTAAAAATCAAAAATAAAATAACTTGTTGTTTATGAGTACCTTGACATTTGGGGGAATCTCAATTGCAATTAAATTTCACATTTATCTCATTGCATTACATTTTCCATCATTTACATTTTGTCTTTCATATCAAGTGTCATGTTTGGTGATTCTTTAGTTGTTAGTGTGCATAACATAAACTTTCAAAATGAAACTTATCATATCATTTCACTTTTAATATCAACCTATTATCTCATAGAAAACATTCTCAAAATTATCAATACATTGGTTCTTGCCTTAGTTCTTATTATTAGAGTACATCTCTTTTCCCTACATCTTCTTACAAGACTCAAAAAATACCTACCCATAACCTAGTCTAGAATCTTCTCCATGACATAGTATCCTCTTATAGTTCCCTCTAAGTATAAAACATTAGCATGATACAAAAAAAATGGTAACTATACTTACCTATCTTGGTATACAATGATGAGCCCTTGCATCTAACTAGTTGCATGGGGCTATGACTTGGGGGTAAAATCCTTCCAAATAAAATGACACCCTTATCTAAAGCTTAGGTAATATCAAATTCAAATTCCATATCTCTTGTCTTTTGCTGATATTTGGTATTAATCCCTCACATCTCACTAGTTGTGTGGGATTATAATTGGAGAGAGATGCCCTTACTCTCTTATGCATAGCCTTTGGTGATGAGCCCACGTGTCTTCCTAGTCACATGAGACTATATGTAGGGGGTCACAAAGAAAAGTATTAAATATCAACTTAAGTAAGTTAAAACATTAATAAGTTAAATTAAGTAAGTTATGAATTAAGGGTATTGTTGAGAATTATTTTCATTGATGTCAAGGTTGATGTCATTGATGTCAAGATGCACATCTGGAGAAGATGCATGGTGAGTGGTCTGTGAGGTATGAACTTGTGTGTGATAAAGAAACTATGTGACAAGAGAGAATTTGAAGGCAACCTAAGGTCTCTCTATTGAGAGATAATTTTAAAGAAAACTAATTATTCTTCTATGATTGATGTCAAGTTTTAGGTCAAGGTAAGCATGTTTTGAGTACTAGTCTTTGAATATAAAGTGCTTAAGAAGACTAATCATGACACTAAACATGATATATAAAGACCCAATGATAATATTTGATCATGGTGAACTAGTGAGCTGGATGTACATAGACATAAAAGACTTTATAAAGTTTCTTGAAAATGCATATGAGGTATTGGAGTACTCAGGAGAGTTTTAAGGTGAGCCTACAGGGGTGAGACCTTAAGTCCAAGTCTATAACTAGACTAGTTCTATACCCTACCTGACCTAATGAGGTATCATAAGGTGTTGTCAAGACATTTGAAAGTTGTAAATTAGTGTTTGATAATGATAGATATTTATTGAGTTTGTATATGAGGTGTTGAGATCTTGGATAGTGGTTAAAAGGTTAGTTTCAAGGCCTAATGTGACTTGTAGGTCAAGGCATAGAGAGCAAAGAGAAATAACATGGCCTAATGGGGTATGAGGTTCTATTTAAAAGGTTAATATGAAAAATTGAGTGTTTTTAGAGGTATGATATATTTTTTCAAGAATTTTTAAAAAGTCTAAAGTTGTGGTTTACAAGAAAATGCATGAAAAAGTGTTTTGAGGTCTCTCAAGTGCATATAATAGAGGGTTCTCAACTTGAGAAGGGATTTTAAGTGTTCATTGGAATGTGTAACCTATATATGGGAACTTGAGATATTAAGGAGAGATAGGGAAGGGTATTATCTAAGATCTCCAAGAATTAGTTTTGGAAATGAGGGATAGTCCCTTATGAATAATCATTAACACCAAAAATAATGTTAACCCTCTCTAAAACCCTAATAATAAACCGATGTGAAAGATCTTTTTATAAAGTTATCAAAATCTATCGTTATTAGTTAAGTGATTTAAATTTATATTTAACTCTCCCATGAACCTCCAAGTGTTATTGGTTTGTTAGGTGAGTGAGTGGACCCTACAAGAAAGGCCTTATTTCTTGAAGATTTATTGTAGTAGTCAATGTTGACCAAGTCAAAGTTTCTAAATAGTTGGAGAAAAATATTATTTTTTTAATTTTATGTACATGGTGTTATTTTATTATGTTATATCTTTTATGTGTGCTAAACTAGTCATCCAAGACAACCTATCGCTAGATGGGCTAATGGTGAAAATAATGAGAAACCTAAGATGAAGTGAGAAGGTGATTAGGGATGTGTTATCATGGAATAGGGATGAATACAATTACATAGAGATATTTTTAAATAATTTTAAGACATGTTAATTTTGGATATAAGTTTTTTAGGTTAGTGGATATGATGAAAATGTTGCTCATATGTTGACCTATCTAGTGTAGATGAGACAGTGAAGGTGTAAGGTTATGAGATTGGTCTGAAAGACTAATATTTCCATTTAACCATATAATATATCTATATAATAGTGGTATAATGATATAATATTATAATACACATGAATAAATAGTATCTATAAATGGTCATACAGGTGTTAATGGTTATTATCACCATGAGTATACTTCAAGGTAAACTAAGAGTTTTGGGTAAGCAAGTTATAATGATGAGTTTGAGGCTCTATGCCCTGAGTTGAAGTTTATAATGCACATGATGTTGTTTTTTGGGAAATGTAATATATATACATTGTAATTATAAGGCTTGATAATTATTGAAAATTATGGAAATTTTGAAGTCAAAATGGGTTGACTGGTTCAGGTTTGATAGTGTGTACTGAAAATAATAAATTGGTCTACAAGATGAATAGTTTCCATTAGATATTATGATATTTTTATTGTATGTTGTTATAATTATGTTTTATTATCATAATAATTAATTATATATACTGTATTGTGTCTTTTCATGTGTTATAAGTTCAAGTTTCTATGACTATGTTTTGAAACTAGTTGGCAGTTCTGAGTGGGCATTTTGCAAAGAAGGGTTTGAGTAATTTTGCCCTGAGTTATGAAGATAATTAATATGGTGATGACCCTGAGATCATTTATATATTTTTTATATTATTTTATTCCATATTTTTTGGAAAAATTATGTTTATGCTTTCATTGTTAAAGACATTTTTTGAGTCTGCATAGGCCTAATTGTGAACAGTACTAATAACATGCTTCAAGTGGTAGTTAAAGATAAAAGGTGTTATGGAAAATACATGAGATTATAATGGGTATATTTTAGTGTAATATGATGTTTTATTTACATGTGAGGTGTTTTAATGTGTTCCAAATAAGGCAAAGTGTCACGTGCCTAAGTAGACCTAATGGGATTAGGTCTCCATGAGACCTAAAGATGAGATAAGGCCTAATTGAGATAGGTCAGACCTAAAGGGACTAAAATAAAATTTTATAAATGTTTAAGATATGTAATAATATATATTAATTGGATTACCTAAGAAGGCAAGGGTGTTTGGCTGACCAAGAAGGATATGAACAAGAAACTTGTATAAATACAAGGTAGCTTTAGGCCTATTTTGTAAAGTAAAATGCAAGTGACTAGAATAAAATATTTCATAGTATAAGAAGGTCTTGTATAACATAATAATATTCTAAATAATTTATTATGAATATTTAACATATTTTATGTATATGATAATCAAGGTCATATGGCCTAATCAAGTCAAGAAGAGGGTTAGTTGAGCGAAGAAGCTTAGAAGGTAGTTTGAGAGGGATAAAAGAGAGAGAAGAGATAAAGAAGGAGATAATAATATATTTTATGGTAAAAAAGTTTATTGAAGGTGATCAAGTGTTCTAGATGGCTGAGTTGGTGCTGAGTCATCTAGGCAGTTGGTTTTTCCTTGCAAGTGGGTACTTGTTAAAGCCTAGATGAGTTGGTGCTTAGCTAGTTGGGGTTGGTGCTCCATGTGAAGTTGGTGCTTAAATAAAGTTATTATTTGTCTTATAATAATTTATTCCATTTATATATATCAATGTATTATATTCCCTTTGAGGGTTTCTCACATATGTTATTTGTTCTTATGTTTCATGCTATTGTGGATTGGTGTTTATGCTTTCTAGATCTATATGCTTGTTTGATTAGTTCATGATTACTTAAGCAAATTTTATAAGTAAGTTTTAGAATTTCGAATCACCCCCATATCATTCATTTTTATTCCAACATTTGGTATCATATACTATCCTTTTAAAGCAAGTCTAAAAGCCTAAAGGAGATCCTAGCAGTAAGGATGGCTAATCAACAAGCTCAAGATGGTTTCTCTACTAGTAAGGCTCTATTATTTAAGAGATATAATTATACCTTTTGTAAAATTAGGATGAATATATTTTATTCCTCAAGGTCATGATATTTTGTAGTCAATTTTGGATGGCTACAGTTCTCTTCCTATTCCACCAATTGATGCAATGGTAAGAAGGCTAGTGAAAATAATTCCAAGGCAATGAATGTCATTCTTTGTGGCCTATCAGAGGCAAATATTGTGAAGGTGATGTACTATGTATCATATAAAGAGATATGGGACAAATTGAATACCATATATTAAGGAGACATAAAGGTGAACATGGCCAATTTATAGAGCCACCAGAGATAGTTTAAAGTTTGAAGATGAAACATTTGCATCTTACCTATTTAAGGTTGATGAGGTTGTCAATGTCATTAGAGGATTATGAGAAGAAGTGAAATAATCTACAGTTTTACATAAGGTACTGAGATCAGTAAATCCTAAGTTTGAATCTAAGGTGTCTAAAGTAGAAGAGATGTAAGATTTAGAAAAGCTTGAAATGGATGGGATTCATGGCATCTTGACTGATTATGAGATGAGAACAAATGAAGGAAGGCCTCCCAAGAAAGAATCAATATTAAAAATGATAAGAAGTAAAAAACCAAGAAGGTTAAGGATGAGGAACATTTAGAATGTTGATGTTGATCAATTGATATCCATGTTTTCAATAAAATTGAGGTTTGGCTCAGGTAGGTACAAGGGTAAGTTTCCATTTAAATGTTTCAACTATGGTAAGATTGGTCACTTTGCATCTAAGTATCCTAACAAGGGTAAGATTGAGCATGATGAAGAACATGATGAATATCATGGAGATGAAAATAAGATATACAATCCTGATAAGAACAAAATAGATTTTATGAAGTATGAAGGTAGGAAAATATCATTCAAAAATAAGAAAAGTTTCTATACCAAAGAAGATAACTCATTTGATGTAAGTGACTCATGTACATCTGATAGTGATGATGGTAGTAATGAACCTAAGCATGAAAATAATGAAACCTTATTGATGGCCATAAAATAATATAATGAGGGTTTATCAAGTGGGAAAGGCCTTATGGTTGATGTAGAATCAAATGAAGAAGAAGCTCAAGTGAACCTTGAGGTAGCATTGGTAAGTGTCCTAGAGGAGTTGAAATTCTAAATAAGAAAGAATCACAAACTATGATCATTAGTTAAGTACTATGAGGAGTAGATTGGCTTATTTGAGGAGAGAATAAGTAACACTTAAAAGGAGTATGATGATATCATCAATAATATTGAAGTACATATGGAGATAATCAATGCAAACCTAAAGGCTAAAGAGGAAGAATGCATCAAGTATGAAAATGAAGTGGAATACTTGAAAGCTGATTTGGATCATGCATCTAGCAAGGTGAAGACCTTTGTAAAATTTTGTGCATTTATCCTATTTCCAATAATTTTTATAATTTAAAATTATTGCATAAATTTCAAAAATTCTAAAACCCTAGTTCAAAACCCTAGATTTGCAAACTAGGTCTTCAAACCTCAAAATTCTCTTCCTTAATTTTTTTTTTAAATAATTTGAATTTATTGAAAATTATTTGTGTTATAAAAAGTAATTTTCAAAATTTAATGTTAGTATCTCTTTGTGCATTTATTTACCTCATAATACTTTTCAAAATTATCTTTGGTGATAAAATAGCCACTGAGGCAATTCCTCCTCATCCCATAGATCAATTTCTAAAATTTTCTTACAATTATGACAGTGATTGGATGAATATACAAAATTTCACATTAGCTAAAACTATATAAAATGATTTCATTTATAGTGAAGAAAATGACTATTTTTGTAATGAAGGATATGATGATGTACGTAATGATGAGGGTGAATCACAAATATATGAATCTTTTGCTCTTAAACCAATCTCTTTTATTCCTTTTTCTAATGAAAATACTTTTGATAAATGGCAAAGATACTTTTCACCTCATTCTCCTAGGCATAATGTACAAAATGCACAAATTAATCATGCACATTCAAGTGAACCTCTTATTGGTGATGATTTTCTTCCATGCGAACCTAATCTCTCTTTACCTTTTGCTACTACTATGTTCAAAATACAACAATATAGATGTAATAGAATCAAATTACCAAAACACAGTTCAAATGATGCATTATGTGTTCCTAACACTACTCTTTCAAAAGAATGTTCAAATGATAATTCTTCTACTCTCACTTCTCATGTTGAAAATGAAGAAAATGCATATACTCCATCCATGGATAGCATAGATACACATGATATTCTAAATTCCAATGATAACTTATTGCATATTAGAAAGAAATTAACTTTTTCTCTTACACCTCTCCCTAGTAATGATGGAAGTGATGATGAATATGATAGTGAACATGTAAATGAATATGATAATGAAAGTGAATATGAAAATGATACTTCAAATTCTTCTATTTCAAATGAAAAAAATGTAGATTGTGAGAATGCATGGAATAATGATGACTATTATGCATATAGTGAAGAAGAAAATGCATTTCATGCTTCTAACCCTTAACACACTCTTCTCAAACTTAATGCAATTCCAAATGATATTTCTACTTCTATTAATGATTATATGTCAAATGATGCACATGTTAATGAAAATAGAACATCTTATAATTAATTAGAATTTGATTCACTAAAACATAAAGATACCAATGAATCTCCCAAGCCACCCCTCAGTACAATATAACCTAGTTATCACTCCTCACCTAAAGAGAATGGTATCCCACATCCCTTTAGTAAGGTCCAAGTTACCATTACTCCAAAGGTTCAAGTAAACACACCCCCTCTTTATGATCCACTTGATAAATGTAGCATTCCCATGGTTGAAATTATCAAATTAAATGATTAAATGGACCACTTCAAGATATTAATGTACCATCCAAAGACATCATCTCTTTGATGTATGCAGTTGGTGAACTAAAACACCAAGTACATCTCCTTACCTTAGAAAACAAAGCTTATAAATATTGGATGGATGCCAATGATCTACATGGTAACCCTATTACAAAGACATTCATAAAAGCTACATTGCCTAAGCATTTCTAGACACCATCATTACCTCACATTGATGGAACTAGAGATCCATTCGCACATCTTCAAGCCTTTTGGAAGGCTTTGCCACCTCATGCAAGCCCTTTGATTCTATTCAAGTTGTTTCAATAGACATTAGTGGGGGAAGCACATAATTGGTTCTTTCATCTACTCCCCATTGGTTCATTTCACACATATGATGACTTAGAGGAGGCATTTCTCATAAACTACATCATAAACATGATCCCTTGTGTTACATATGAGAAACTTGTCACACTACATCAGAATTCTTTAGAGCCAGTCAGTGAGTATATCTTATGATTCAAGGCTCATTTGTTAAGATTGATATACAAACCAATAGATCTAAAGATTCAACATATCTTCATCAAGGGCCTTCACCAACCTCTCATTGAACATCTACTATATCAAATAGAGCCTTATTTTAGACATTTGTGTTACATAGTTCTAGATTTAGAAAAGAAATTGGGATTAATTGAGGTAGATTCAATTGATCAGATCACTCTAGAATTCAAAATAGAATATTTAGATATGGATCCTACCACTCAGTGTCCACCATGTCATAGATAAGATAGGAGACCACAACCAAAAAAATGACCAGTTAAGAACAAAGAGCAAGTTTTCAAAACACAACCTACAATATGCACTATAGAGAACAATAGTACAACACCACTATAATTTGATTTAAAGTGGGATATCCCATATATCATATTATTAAAACTATTATATAAGAGGTTAATCACATTACTTTCTATGCACTGAAGGGATCCACATCTCTTAAATATACAACCACATCGATCTTTTTGCAATTATCATCATATCTATGGACATAGAGATAATGAATATTTTGAACTTAGAGATTGCATTAATAGATGTGTTAATAATGGTATTATAACATTCACACACGGGGCATAGAGATATCCTCCATCATGGAACCCTAGACCTCATTCCTCCATGATTGAGTCATCCCAAGACATTCTTTTATAGGAATCATCAGTCACTCATTATGAATGCAATGCAGGTTTTAGGATAAAATCTCATAAGAGATCTCCTATTCTAACTATTTAGAAAGTTTGGAAACTAGTACAACACAAGTAACCCACATATAGCAGTGTAATCCATGGTATAGATAATGTAGTTTCACTGTAGCAAAGTACTGTTACAAAAAGAGATATTCATTATAGATGAGTTTTTAGGGTCCTATCTCATGTAGCAATCTGCTAAGATTAAGACTAGTTGAACCCACATTACAGAGTACTATTCCAAATAAATATTCATTACAATTGAGTTTTTAATGTCCTATCTCATGTAATGAACCATTATTATTAAGATTAAATGAGCCCTCAACATAGGTTTTAGCTCCATCTCAACATATTACAAATTCATATAAATCACAGTAAAGGCCATAGGGTATTTAATTATAGATAGATGAGCCTTCTTCACAGTAGATATTATCATCTATAGAGCACACTCTTACATAGCATGAGTAGTATGGGAACTTGTTCATGTGGTTGATAGGGTTAAGATAGTGATATAACATAGTGTGATATAACATACATTCATTTTAGCATCATTTCATATCTTCACTTAGGAAAGCAATGATGGAGCCAAAGGTCTAGCTAACCTTTGCATTCTTGAGCCACTCAAAACAAAGTAATATGCACATAGTGTTATCTTACTTCTCCCCTACTAAAAACTAACATTATTGATTCCAAACAACCATCCCTAATTAGAACTTGACTATCAAAATCCAGATATTACCAAATCAAACATATCCAAAGCCTACTCAAATTTATCCAAATTATTTACCAATTAACACAACAAATAATTTTTTGCTTACATATGGTTACAATTCAAAATAAATAAGACTAACATCATCATTATCAAAACATCACATCCAAACATATCAAAAACATCAAATCACATCCAAAGTACCAATTTACCAAACAAATATGACAATCAAAATCAATGCTAGATCAACCATTTATAAAATCAACTACTTATAATCAATATACCAACATATTACAAAATCCATAGGATGAATACACATGAGTTAAAAACATATACATCATGTCAAGATACAATCAATCATGAATAGGGGTTATGCCCTCACTCTCGATCTCACTCTTTCCTCCAGTGCTAGTCTCATAATCCTGTCTAACACTCAATGACCCTGCACCTCTTCAAGCTCTTAAATGCCTCTTACACTGACTATCAAACTCTAATAGCTGACAATACTCCTCAATCAAGTTTGCATATCACCACTGAAGATCTATATACTCATCTATAATCTTCATGTTCACCATGACACAATTAGGTCGAGGCATCTTATGCCTATCCAACTTAGTGCTAAGCTCATACCTCTCTCCTACTGCCCTAACATATATAGCTTTATCTAAGGTAAAATAGTTAAACATATGAGCATAAAAATCAGTTGTAACTACCACTCTCTCTATCAAACCTTGCTTCATGGCATCATTAAGAATATGCTACATAAGCTCTTAGAGTGTCGACTCAATGATAGTCTCCCAAAACTCATCTCCCTTGGCCACCCCAACAAGTACCTCATCCTGTACACCTCCCATCCCACATGCACATATAATAAGTATACAACTACATTATATATATACTTTCAAATCCAAACTAAAGCACAAATATAAGTATAATTCAAATACAATCACTAATGACCTCCCATCATCTGGATCGACTCAAGGTTCTCATATGTAGGAACATCCACTCCATCCACAAGATATAATGGAGCCCATCAATACCTATTCCACCATGAATTATATGCCTTAGTGTATCCCACATAATATACATCAAGAATATCTATAACTACATCTTATGCATCTAAAGGTACTAGTGTCAACTCAGCCTCAGTTGATCTAGCACAAGCCCTTGATCTCACTAGTGCCTATGCACTCCTCAACCATACCCATGCTATAGGAGGAACATCCTATCAAACCCTAAATTTCTTATTCATGTGAACATACTAAAATTTATCATATACTCCAAGGCTAGTGATCATGTAACCAATAGCTAACCCTCATATATGATAGTTGTTCTCTATCCTCAAGTCATATAGGGAATCCTCCATAGGGCCTCTATATGATATTTTAGGCCACCAATATATATAGCATCCTATTATAGTGATATATCCTAGGAGATATTATAGCCAACTCACCCATCCATCTCTTGCCAAATGGCTATGGATATGCCCAACTCACCCTCAGTAATCTAATAAGTCACACAACTACTATGTGCTCATATGCCCAATAATGTAATAAAGTGGCTACACCCACACCACCACTGAATGCCTCCTAATTAAATCTATATAAGTCTCTATATAAATTGGCAAGCATATTCCTAACCCATGAGAACAAAATACCATACATCTCAATACTATGAACCACCCTATGCATCCTATAAGCAATAGACACTCCACCACCATCCACTGCAACAAACAAAGCCCACAAGACATCTAACCATTTTTTTAAGAATGGAACACTCGAATACATAATCACTAACAAGAACACATCACTATCATTTCCTTAGTGATGTAATCCTATAGGCACCCTTGCAAAGTATCTAGATACACGATTAATGGTAGCTGCACCCATGTCATCCTGTAAAGTCACTCGTCACCCACTAATCAAAAAATGTAGAATACAATATACCTCCTCCAGAGTAATAGTAATCTATTAGTAAGAATCTAGAATGTATAGGTATCAACATTTCACCTCATACATAAGGTGGTAATCATTTATCTATCCCATTTTACTGTAGACAGCTCACAGGCATGACCTAATCCAACCCTATCCATAATAGCATGCTCATCAATAGACAATGGTAACATCCTCAATGTCTCCATCACCTGACCTCTATAGAACTCTCTCATCCATAACTTGCCTTGTAAAAAAACTAAAAAGTAACATATATATCAGAAAAGCATGCCAAGTAAACAACTAATCTATACAAAAAACATATAACAAATCAAAATCTCAAAAATTCATCCACAGTGGACAATAGCACTACAAAAGGACACTAGCACTAGACAACAGTTCCAACACTTGGATAGTAGCATTACATACTAGATAACAACATTGACCCTAGGACAAGAGTGTTATAACTAGTCAAACCTCTTTTAGACCACCTTAAATAGCTTAAAAATGACCAAAATAGGCTTATAAATAGGTAAAAATCAAGTAACCAGCTTACTAGGATAATCTCCCTACCAACCTCAATTTGGGCTGCCAAAGGCTCAAAATGTGTTATAAAGGTGTGCGTCTCCTTGGCATCTTGAACTCTGGATCTCTAATATCTCAAACTTGTCACTACACAAATGAACCCAAAGTCAATCCAAATTCCTATATCAAATAACTCTTCTATTCAAAAGCAAAACACTATTTTGCTCATAGCTAGAGCCCCCTAGCTCTATTTTACAAACCATTTTGTTCCTCAAAATCATAACAATGACACCTTCAACATCACATAATATTTATTATTTTACTACATCATATTATTACTATGGAATTCACACACTCCTATACCTCTCTTATACCTAGACATAAAAATTGGTTCCTACCAATCCACATGTTGACCATTTTTAGTGTAACAAGCCAAAAATCGGTCCCCTTCTTCCTCTGCTATTTCAGGCCAATTCATTTTTTGATTTTGCATAGGTCCAAGAATTTCTATGGACTCTACAGGTGGAAATCTATAGACTTAGCAGATGAAGGACCAGTTTAGAGAGTGCAAGTTTTGCAAAGCTTCTTCAGACTCTTGTCTGAATAAATTCATAAGGAAAGAGGAATAAAATGGTTCAAAAGGCACTTTTCCTTAAGGTTGGAAGAGTGGTTAGGTGACATAATCTTTCTAAGAGTTAGCACCTTTGAACCATTGAACTGGTTCAATGTGTTGGTTCAATGCCTTGGTTCAATCAGCTTGGTTCAACACCTTGGTTCAATCGGTGAGTTCATCGCTTGGTTCAATTGGCTTGGTTCAACACCTTCAATTCATCACTTGGTTTAATCAGCTTGGTTTAATGCCTTCAGTTCATCACTTGGTTCAATCGGCTTGGTTCAACACCTTCAATTCATTGTTTGGTTCAATCAGCTTGGTTCAACACCTTCAGTTCATTGCTTGGTTCAATGCCTTCAGTTCATCACTTGGTTCAATCAACTTAGTTTAATGCCTTCAGTTCATCACTTGGTTTAATTAGCTTGGTTCAATGCCTTCAATTCATCACTTGGTTCAATCAACTTGGTTCAACACCTTCAGTTCATCGTTTGGTTCAATGGGTTGGTTCAACGGTTTGGTTTAAGGGAGCGTTTCAAAGGCTTAGTTCAAAAGGCTCAACACGTAGTGTTGAACCATTGAATAGTTGAACCAATTTTGGTTCAATGGGTTGGTTCAACGGCTTGGTTCAAGGGGGCATCCCAAAGTCAAAGGATAGTTACCCTTGTGGAGGGCAGTCTTGGGTTCAAGAGCCCTTGCAGAGGGCAAGAAACTTTTCAAAGGTAGCCGAAGGGGTAATTTTTTTGGAATTTTGTTTAAGTCATAATTCCTTCAGACTTTTTGTCTAAAGGATTTCCTTCAGACAAAAAGTTTAAAGAAATTCACAAGAAGGCCGTAGTAAAAAGCCCAAAGTAAGAGCCCATCGGAAGGGTATGTGCCCTTGCGGAGGGCTCTCATTGAGGAGGAGGACTATTCTCAAGAAGCTGAAGGGTCATTTTCCCCTCCAAGAAGGATCAATAAAGGAAGTTCACAGGAAAAGGCTGAAGCAAAAAACCCATAGAAAAGCCCACCAAAGGACCCAAAGGAATTTTCCAAGTACGGTGATGTCCCAAAAGTTGTCAATTTTAAAGAGATAGACTCGCTGTTGAGTATTCAATTTCAAGGTGGCAGCTACACAAACGTTAATTTTAAGGTAGTGAAATAGCCATTGGTTTTTTAATACTTACGCGCCAACCATGGAAAGAGCCCAAGGAATGCAGTGACCTGCCAGGAGATCACCCCCAAGGGTTGAAGGAGCAAAAGAAGACAAAACAAGAAGAGGACAAAGAGCACAGAGAACAAAGAGGAGGCAAAATGGCCAAGCACAAAATTAGATGAAGCGATCCAAGTGGCACAAGAAAGTGTCAATTCAAGAAGTTATTCTAGTGGTTGACACAGTACCTACCATGCGATCATCAAGAGGCACAAACAGTGAATGACGTGACCTATTTTTCTTCAATATACATTGATGAGCAGGCAAATAGTGCGGCTTATAATTTCAAATCTTGATAGAAGCTGACACAGCATTATCTTCAGGCAGCTTCCTCATCTCAATGCTTAGAAAGCACATGGGTCACTTGTAAAAAGGACACCAAAAGGCCTCCTTTCTTCCTTTATATATTGTAGAGTTGTCATTTGAAAAAGGATCTTCCACATTTATAAGGCGAAGCCCTAGCAAATTTTCACTTGAAATCAATAAATGCATTTTTACCTCTATTTTGGTTAGATAACTCTATGTCTGTCTGAGTGTCAGTTTGTGTTTAGTCATTGCTTCTTGATGCTTCCACAGGTTCAACACCAACATACCTCATGTCTATAAGGTGCCATTTTTGCAAGTGACAAGGAGAGCTATATTTGGAAGTGCAGAGACAAAAGAAACTACTATATAGTGTGCCTTTCTTCAACACCTTTAGTGAGTATCTATTTTCTAGTGTGTTCCATTAAAGCCTCCCTGTTAAGCTTCCTGCAGCCTGGTCCTTTTGCCAGATTGAAGTGTACGTATGTGTTTGTCTGATTTCAAGTGTGAGTGTGAGAAGGTAAAATCATTTGGTGCATCACCTCTTTAAAGTAGTTTTGTTTTCCTGTAATCTTTCTCCCTTTTCACCCCCCATTATATATCTATATACTTGTACTAGCACTTACTGGAACAACTCAGATGCATCAAAGGGAGCTAGCCCTCATCTATAGATTCTCCCCTCCAGCTTTGCCAGTCCCATAGGTGAGGGGAGTTTATATTTTGATGTGTGGAAGGTAGGAGCTCGGCCTCCTGCCCCGGGTGCAATCCACTGCGTCAACAGTTTTTGGCACACCCAGTGGGGCCCAGTTTTACACTTAGTAAAGTTCCAAGATTGATGATGGTCTTGTTACAGCAATTCAACTATTTTCAGCATTTGGCGACTCCACTGGTAAGAACTTCATTTCCTAATCAAAGACCAGTCTGACTTCCTATGCCTAAAGTCACCACACAGTCTGCTTCTAAGGGTGTCCCTTTCAAATTTATTGAATTGCCTTTGAACTCAACAAAAAGACTGAGGTTTGAGAGGACCCATCCTTATTCAACAAACCACGTTCCAGACCTATTGTAAGGAATGCATACACAGTAGGGCTGCAGTTACATCCCATCCTAGCTATGGCATTACCCTTTGTGACTTTTCATGGTCAGAGTCCATTGAATCTCCAATGTTATGACCCAATTCCAAGAGCAGCCCTCAAAAATGTGCCTTCTTTTGATGGAGACGGGCCCATTATAGTCATCGAGCACATCAAAAATATTGCTAACCTCTACAATATTCATAATGTCACTGAGGAAAATATCGCAATCAGATTGCTGGCATTGTCTCTCAAGGGCAAAGCTCTTGACTAGTATGGGAATTTGGATATAAATTCAATCAGGTCATGGAATGAATTGGGTACTCACTTGATGGACCATTTTGGGGAAAAAAGTGACCACCTCTCACTTACTGAGTAGCTAACTACCATGAAAAGAGCCCCACATGAATACATGCAAGATTTCAACACTCAATTTCAAAAAACATGGGATAGAATCCCCATTTTGGTAAGACCGACTGCTAGCTATGCTTTCCTATATTACTTAAGAGCTTTGAACAACGATATCACCATTATGATACAGTCCATGGGGGGACATGTGTTGCCTGCCACCTATGACATAGCTATAGTAGCTGAAAATTGCTTAGTGTAGGCTAGGAATATAGCTTCTAGACCCCATATGCCACTTTTCCTAGAAATGCTACCTCTAATTCAAAACACTGCTCCCACATTAGCTCCTTTGCCTAGCATAGAGAGACTAGTTGCTACTCCATCCAATGAACTTCATGAAGTTAAGAGTTTGTTACAAAGTATGTCAAATGAACTTGTGGCTCTTAAAAGGTAGCAAGCCCAAAGCAACCAGCGAAATCAAGGGTACCAGTAGTATGGTCAAGCTCCTAGACCCCCTTTCCAAAATTACAATTAAGGACAGGGTCAGCTTACTAAGACCAAAATCTTTCAAGGCTACAACCTAAGCGCCCCTTCATCATCTAAGGTCATGGTGCCCATTCAAAATAATCTGGTGTAGGAACAACTAGGTTGTTCAACCATGGGATATGGTCAGGAGCAAGCTATTTATGCAAATGAAATGATGGGTTATTTCCCAAATATATAAGAAAATCAGGCAACCACCCATTCCCAAGTCTTTGAGGCTCAAATGCAACCCAACACGAGTAGCAGTCAGGCCCAGCCTGATTCTACCCTAATGAATCATCTGGAAGGAGAATTCTTTTCAATCAATTATGTGGGTGTTGTAGACAATCAAGCTAACTGTGTTGCAGCCAACACAATATTCAAAAGAAGGGCAATGAAATAAACTCAGGCTACTACCCAAGCATCAACAATGCCTTCTTCATCACACACAAATCAAAAGGTCCCAAGTTTTAGACCGTCAGTTGTTCCTCCAACTCCTTGACCTGCCCCTTAGGTTGTACATAATTCCAAAGAAATTTTGAAGGAAGGCAACCCTCGAGTCAATGTGGTTGACTAGATGAAGAAGTTGCACATGAACATCTCCTCATGGGATTCACTATCAATACCAGGGCAGAAAGACATGCTGTAAAAGGAATTGCATGAACTAGATGAATGAGTTATCCCAGTAAAAGTTGATAACATTTTGATGATGAATGGATAGCCTTCCACCTCAGGTCAGACCTAGAAGGAAGAGAAGGTTCTTCCTTTTTATGTGTCCCTAGTCATAGGAGATTTCTTGGTGCAAAATTACATCATTGATAGTGGAGCAAGCACCTCGGTAATTCCTAAATGCATAGCTGACAGCTGGGCTTAAAATACGAAGAAATGACCAAGAAAGTTTTCCAACTAGATGGAACCCCAACAAAGACAATTGGGGTGGTACGAGGTTTGAGCTTGATGTTACATGATTGCCTGACTTTATCAGTTCCTCATGATGTGGTAGTAGCAGATGTCCCTCCCTACTTTGCCATCTACTTATCCAGGGGTTTTACATCCAAAATAGGTGGTTACTTAATAGCGAATTGGTCTTATCTGGTTTTTAGAACCAAGTATGGGACTAAAGTCAAGATTGAATCCAAGCCACTCCATAAAGATCATCTAGAACCTTACTCGCTAAAGGTAGCAAACATTAGCTGTGCCATCATTGACCAGGAAGAGTTCCAAATAGACCAATCTCCATCCTCTGCCCTTGAAGGAGTTGCAGACCTGCTCTTAGATGAATGGGGAAGTGACAATTTTGAGCATGATCCCTACAAATTCATAGAGTAGGCGGGCCTTGGAATTTATTTCATGCATGAAGAGGGTACTTTTGTACCATATTTGATGAAAGCCAGCCCAGAGAACTCAGGTCTATGGAAGCTATTCTTTGATAGTTTAAAGATTAAGTTGGGAGCTAGTGGTGGAGCGGTGCTGGTCTCTCCTTTAAAAGAGAGGTATTTTTCAGCCTTTTGGTTCCAATTTTCCTACACATGCAATGTTTTAGAATATGAATCCCTCATCCATGGCTTGGAGTGGGTGATGAAAAGAGGAATCAAAGAGCTACAGGTGTTTGGTGACAATGAGTTGATTGTCAACCAGGTAAGAGGCCAGAATTTTATGAAGAATTGTCTATTAAAGTCTTAAAAACATAGGGTATGGGAATTAGTGGAAAATTTCTTCACTTTCAATATCACCTCCATTCCTAGAGAATGGAACAAGCAAGCAAATAGGCTGGCAGTAGTTGGTGCCCAATTTAATATTGCTCAGGAAATAGGCTAAGGCCATAGCTCACATCACTTGAAAGTAGTGATCTGGCCCTCTATACCTAATAACATCACCAACTAGCAAGTTTTCAACAGTGATCAACAAATAACACTCTTCCTATAAGAAGAAGTGGAATTCACTGCAAAAAACTAGGTTAAGCTGCAGTAGAAATATGGTAGCCAAATTGTTCAGCTGAAGAACTATAAGCTCCCCAAAGGTTTGGTCACTCTAGAGAGTATCTTCAATGGAGATGACCAATTGAGAAGTGACAAGGCATGCATTGCAGTAAAGGAGGAGCACCATGAGAAGGTGGAAATATTCAAAGACAAGTTGCTTACACTTGGGAAAGTGTGCACAGAGTATGAAAGGTAGGCCTTCATCTTGTTGTGCCAAGAATTTGCCGATATCCTTGCTTGGGAGTATAGTGATTTGAAGGGTTTTGACCCAAGTTTAGCCCAACACACCATTGATCTAGAAGAAGGTGCCAAACCAATCAAGCAGAATCAAAGGTTTGTAGATCCAATGATTGAGCCTCTCATGCGCAAAGATCTCACCAAATTGATTGAGTCTAGGATAATATTTCCAATCAAACACTCTTTTTGGCTGGCCAATCTTGTTCCTATTTGGAAAAAAAATGGGGAGATCAGACTGTGCATCAATTTTAGAGATCTCAATAAAGTCTCTTTGAAAGACCATTATCCTCTCCCAAGCATGGAGTAGATCCTAAAGATGGTGACAGGTAGTGAGCATTTCTCTCTCTTGGATGGGTATTCAGGATACAACCAGATCTTGGTGCAGGACTGTGACCAGCATAAGACAGCCTTCACAACCAAGTAGGGAATGTTTGCTTACAAGAAAATGCCTTTCGAACTGTCTAATGCTGGTGCCACTTTCCAATGAGCTATGGACATGGCCTTTCAGGGCCTGATGAATAAGACTGTGATGGTATATCTTGATGATGTGATAGTTTTCTCCAAGGAAGTGAGCCAACACATGAAACACCTGAGGAAAATCTTTGAGATGTGTAGAGAGTTTGGTATCTCTCTTAATCCTAAGAAATGTGTGTTCGTTGTCCACGAGGGGAAGTTCCTTGGTCACATTATTTATTTAGAAGGTTTGGCTATTGATCTGGAAAGAGTTTGCTCCATCCTGGATCTATCCTTACCTAAGCACAAGAAGGGCCTGCAAAGCTTCTTCGGTAAGATAAATTTCATACGAAGATTTATCCTAAATTTTGCAGAGATGGTCAAGCCATTGACCTCTATGCTGAGGAAGGGTGAGGAGTTCACATGGATAGTACAGAGAAGATACAGTTTTGAAGAAATCAAGCAGGCCAGAGCCCGGGCTCATACTTTGATCAGCCCTGACTTCACCAAAGATTTCAATCTCTACACCTTCGGCAATGAAGAGGTAATCTCCACCATGCTTACCCAAGCAAGTGATGATAACCTTGAGTAGCCAATTGCATTTTTTATCCAAGGCCTAAAAGGTTTTGAAGTCAGATACACATATGTGGAAAAGCAAGTCTTGGCAGTCATATGAAGTTTGAAGAAATTTAGACACATGTTGTCCAATAGCAGAATCCACCTCATGGTTCTACATTTCAGCATTAAGTATTTCTTGATCAACCGAGATCTAAATGAGAAGAGAGCAGGGTGGATCACTAAGGTGATGGAATATGATGTAGATATCAAGATCACCAAACTAGTAAGAGGGAGAGGCCTATGTGAACACCTCACTGTAGACTTTAAGCAACAAAAGGAGGATAGTCTGATAATCCTTGATGCAGCTACAACAAAAGAACCAACTATCATGAAGGATTAGACATCAGATGTGAGGCATTTCCTTCTCACTGGTGGGTGCTCACACTCGCTTGACAGGACCAAGAGAAGGTATTTCAGACTCCAGTGTCTCCCTTATGCCTTGATTGATGGAGCATTATTTAGGTGAGACCTCTTAAGAGTCTTTTTAAGATGCTTGGACTCAAGTCAGGCTGATAGGGTGCTGTCTGAGTTCCATGATAGACCAGCCAGTGGTCATTTTTATCCTAGGGCTACTATAGCAAGAATAATGAGAGCTGGCTATTTTTGGCCTACTCTTTTCAGGGACACCCATGCCTGGGTAAGAAAGTGCTAAAAGTGCGCACTTTTTGATGGGAAGCAATAGTTGGCTGCCATGCCTTTATAGCCTATTTAGGTGGAGCAGCCATTCATGCAATGGGACCTGGACTACATAGGGATGATTAATCCTCCCTCCAGTGCTAGACACAAGTGGGTCTTGACCGCCATGGATTATTTCACAAGATGGGTAGAGGCTGTTGCTCTGAAGGAGGCAAATGAAAGTGCAGTCCTAGATTTTTATGAGGATCTGGTGGCGAGTTTCGAGGTTCCAGTAACCATAATCTCAGATAATGTGTTAACCTTTCTAGGAACCAAAACAAGTGAATGGGCACTGAGATATGGTATATATCTCAACACTTCATCTAATTACTACCCACAGGGGAATGGACTGGCTGAATCTACAAATAAGAACTTGATCAGGATCATCAAGCAGACCATGGAGGAAAAATAGAGGACTTGGCATGCCAAGCTGAAAATAGCCCTGTAGGCAGATAGGGTCATGTCAAAGAGGGCAATTGGCAACTCACCATACACATTCATCTATGGAAGGGAAGCTAGGCTCCCCATTTCACTTGAATTGCTAGCCTTGGATCTCATTCACCAGCTACAATTAGAAGGAAATAACATGGAATTTAGATTATGTGAGCTGATGGAACTCCAAGAGGCAAAGGACCAGGCTATGGCTTCTATGACTAGCTGCCAACAGCAAGTGAAGAGACACTTTGAAAATAAATCTTCATCAAAAGGTTTCTCTGAAGGAGACATTGTCTTGAAATGGGATGAAGACCGATCTAAACCTGGAAAGCATGCAAAATTTGATGCCCTATGGAGTGGCCCATACATAATCACTCAATGTAAGAAGAATAATGCATTCCAACTCTCTAGGTTGGATGGTGAAGAACTATATATCCCAGTTAATGGGATACATCTTAAGCATTACCATTGAGCCCTTCTCCATCATGTATATATTTTCCCTTGCTTTTCTCTTATTTTCCCTAAGTGTTTTCTACACATGTTAGTAGTTTTCTTAGCTTTGTGTGCATTTTCTTTTTTCCTTTTGAGGTAAATATTTGTGATTGGTTCTAGTTTTATCAGAGCTTGCTGATCTTTAAGTTATAATCTGACCTCATGCCCAATGGATTTTGAGGTAACTGGCTTCTAAGCATAGCAGACATGTTTCCCCTGAGAGTCATCAATTTGTTGACCATTTTTGGTGTAACAGGCCAAAATTGGTCCCCTTCTTCCTCTACTATTTCAGGACAATTCATTTTTTGATTTTATACAGGTCCAAGAATTTCTATGGACTCTACAGGTGGAAATCTACAGACTTAGCAGATGAAGGACCAGTTCAGAGAGTGCAAGTTTTGCAAAGCTTCTTCAGACTCTTGTCTGAAGAAATCCATAAGGAAAGAGGGCTAAAATGGTTTAGAAGGCACTTTTCCTTAAGGTTGTAAGAGTGGTTAAGTGACATAATCTTTCTAAGAGTTAGAACCTTTGAACCATTGAACTGGTTCAACGCGTTGGTTCAACACCTTGGTTCAATCGGCTTGGTTCAATGCCTTGGTTCAATCAGCGAGTTCATCACTTGGTTCAATCAGCTTGGTTCAACACCTTCAATTCATCACTTGGTTCAATCAACTTGGTTTAATGCCTTCAGTTCATCGCTTGGTTCAATCAGCTTGGTTTAACACCTTCAGTTCATTACTTGGTTCAATCGGCTTGGTTTAACACCTTCAGTTCATCGCTTGGTTCAATTGGCTTGGTTCAATGCTTTCAGTTCATCGCTTGGTTCAATCAGCTTGGTTCAACGCCTTCACTTCATCACTTGGTTCAATCAGCTTGGTTCAATGCCTTTAGTTAATCACTTGGTTCAATCGGCTTGATTCAATGCCTTCAGTTCATCATTTGGTTCAATGGGTTGGTTCAATAGTTTGGTTCAAGGGAGCGTTTCAAAGGCTTAGTTCAAAAGGCTAGGCGCACAGTGTTGAACCATTGAACTGATTGAACCATTGAACCAATTTTAGTTCAATGGTTCAGTTTAATGGCTTGGTTCAAGGGGGTGTCCCAAAGCCAAAGGATAGTTGCCCTTGTGGAGGGTAGTCCTAGGTTCAGGAGCCCTTGCGGAGGGCAAGAAACTTTTCAAAGGTAGTCGAAGGGGTAAAATTTTTAGAATTTTGTTTAAGTCATAATTCCTTTAGACTTTTTTTCTAGAGGATTTCCTTCAAATAAAAAGTCTAAAGAAATTCACAGGAAGGTTGTAGTAAAAATCCCGAAGTAAGAGCCTACCCGAAGGGTATGTGCCCTTGCAGAGGGCTCTCATCGAGGAGGAGGACTGTTCTCAAGAAGCTGAAGGGTCATGTTCCCCTCCAAGAAGGATCAATAAAGGAAGTTCGTAAGAAAAGGCTGAAGCAAAAAACCCATAGAAAAGCCCTCCAAAAGACTCAAAGGAATTTGCCAAGTATGGTGACGTCCTGAAAACCATCAATTTTAAGGAGACGGATTAGCCATTGAGTATTCAATTTCAAGGTGATGGTTGCACGAACGTCAATTTTAAGGCAGTGAAATAGCTGTTGGTTTTTTAATACTTGCATGCCAACCATGGAAAGATCCCAAGGAATGCAGTGACCCGCTAGGAGATCACCCCCAAGGGCTGAAGGAGTAGAAGAAGACAAAATAGGAAGAGGACAAAGAGCCCAAAGAACAAAGAGGAGGCAAAATGGCCAAGTGCAGAAGCAGACGAAGCAATCCAAGTGGTGCAGAAAAGTGTCAATTCAAGAAGTTATTCTAGTGTTTGCCATAGTACCTACCATGTGATCATCAAGAGGTACAAATAGTGAACAACATGACCTAGTTTTCTTCAATATGCATTGATGAGTAGGCAAACGATGTGGCTCATAATTTTGAATCTTGATAGGAGCTAACACAGCATTATCTTTAGGCAGTTTCCTCATCCCAATGCTCAGAAAGCACATGGATCACTTGTAAAAAGGGTGCCAAAAGGCCTCCTTTCTTCCTCTATATATTTTAGACTTGTCATTTGAGAAAGGATCTTCCACATTTGTAAGGCAAAGCCCTGGCAAATTTTCACCTGAAATCAATGTATGCATTTTTACCTCTATTCTAGTTAGATACCTCTGTATGTGTCTGAGTGTTAGTTTGTGTTTAGTCATTTCTTCTTGATGCTTCCACAGGTTCAACACAAACATACCTGGTGTCTATAAGGTGCCATTTTTATAGGTGACAAGCAGAGTTGTATTTGTAAGTGTAAAGACAAAAGAAACTACTATATAGTGTGCCTTTCTTTAGCACCTTTAGCGAGTCTCTATTTTCAGTGTGTTCCATTAAAGCCTCCTTGTTAAGCTTCCTACAGCCTGGTCCTTCTGCTAGTTTAAAGTGTACGTATGTGTTTGTCTGATTTCAAGTGTGAGTGTGAGAAGGTCAAATCATTTGGTGCATCACCTCTTTAGAGTAGTTTTGTTTTCCTGTAATCTTTCTCCCTTTTCACCCCCCATTATATATCTATATACCTATACTAGCACTTATTGGAACAACTCAGATGCATCAAAAGGAGCTAGCCCTCATCTAGAGATTCTCCCCTCCAGCTTCGCCAGTCCCACAAGCGAGAGGGGAGTTTCCATTTTGACGTGTGGAAGGCAAGAGCTTGGCCTCCTTCCCCAGGTGCAATCCACTATGTCAACACCACACTTGTTTAACTTTCATATAACTTGGTCCTCACCTATCAATATTTTTTCAAAACATCTAATAAACATATCCTATTTAAATAATAAATAAAAGACACATTTCACTCCTAATAATTCAATTTCACTAATTTAATAATAGACACTCAATCAATTCAAACTATACTAACCTAGTTCCTATACATTTCAGCACTGGTCATCACTTTTGACTCAACCTCCTCTATCACAAGATCTCATCCCTTTCCCCAAAAAGGAGGCATCATTCCTAATATTCCTATTTATACATGTATCCATCACACCTATCCACTCTCATAGATGGATACACCATGGTTCTCACACCTTTAGCAGTCAAATTATCGAATTAAGATCAAATCAGTTGAAACATATAGTGATTCAAACTACATGGGTCACTAAACATGGTTTTTACACCTCCAATATTCAGACTATCAACATTAATAAATTTATTCTAGTCAAGCTTATACAATGGTTCAAATTACATTGGGTCAATTAGCATTACTCAAAACATTCAAAGGGATACACATTTGATTTACAGATATATAGACTATCCAGATACGAGATTCAAGGGCATGTACATTATTACATGCCTCACACATATAACTTCATACAACATGACACAGTTATATGCTAGATAGCATATTATAGGCATAGTATAGAACACATTATTTTTATATCTAGTTTCACACATGGGACGTGACATGATATATCATATCCCATGTGGTTATACAAATTTATATATATTATCTAGATGCATCACTCACATACCAAATTTGGGGGCATGACACAAATTTTCATGTCCTTCATCTTCTAGGATGATATAGATTAGGATGGTAGGACATACTATCTTATTTTGACAAATTTACCAACATTTTAGTTTACACCCAGGCATTACATAGGTTATCACTAGGTTGGACCATATGATCATCTATAGTGACTGGTCCATAGTATTACTCAAACTCAGACCCAAGAGTTTGTGTGGGATAGAGGATAGGCATTGGTTTTGGAATTTTGAGAACTTCTCAAATCTAGTTTATATTATTTATATTTAGTACAGGGGGCATCTATTATAGTTATTCCTTCTTTATCCATGCATTATTTAGATTCAATATATGGGGCACTTTGTTGGGACCAACATACCCCCTTTTTATTTAAAAATTGGGGACCCTTGAGAAGTCTCTATGCCTAAGTTTTGAGACATCTAAACATTGAAGTCTTTAACATAATTTGAAGATCATCCACTCTATTAAGGAACATTATTATGTGATTTAATCATCTTATTTTAGACTAATCCTACTAACAAGGTTATGTGAGTCATTTTGCAGCTTCCATGAAAGATTTAGGGTTCTATGTTCAAAAACCCTGGGTGGCCCTTGATTCAAATTTAGATATTAGAGGGAGCCAAGTTGGTGGGAACAAATTTAAAATAAGCTATAAAAAAGGGTTTTTCATGGTTTTAAGTCATGTTTTCATAAAGTTAACTCAAACTCTTCTTTGTTTCTTTCCCCTTTCTTTTCCTAAATTTCTTGGGTCTAATTTAACATTGTTCCACAATGTCCCTTTTTACATTACCTAACTTAGCCTAGGTCATTAATACTAAGGCCCCAATAACTATCTCAAACTTAGCATTAATACCTTATGCTAAGTAATTTTATTTATGTCCTTGAGTCTAATAGTTATCTCCCTCACTCTTTGCAGGATCCTATGATTGATGCTTATTCGATGGATTTGATCAGATAGAACATCCTAACTGAAAGGATTTGGATTAAACAATGTGCATCATGATATATCAATGAAAATCATTTATTTATTGGATTTAATCCAATATCATAATGCATAGGATGAAAATTCAAAAGGAGCATAAGGCCCTAAACACTAGACATGTAGTGACTTAATGATCAAAAAGAAGAAATAAAGGGCCCACCTAATAAAGGCATCCAATTAATAACTATACCCTCCACATGGATCGATGGCTATCACCAATTTGATAGATTTGATCCAATGGCATGAGGTCTAGGTGTAATTTTTAAAGGCATCCTAGGCTCCTAGGAATGATGTGTGTCACATATTCATTTGGACCGCAATTGGCCAATAAATCAATGGTAATCACTCGCTCACTAGATTTGATCCAACGATGTGAAAGGCCCAATGAATTTTCAAAGCTCCATGAGTTCAAGACATGGTTAGTGATTGACCAAGGTGATAACTGACAAGAGATATGTAACATGTAAAAAATTTGTGAGGGTGCCAAGTGTCATGACTGCAAGCCTAGAAATCACTGGGCCAATAAAAGCTGAAGACTTGGATTTAGATTGATAGATCATGTTTGCTCATTGGATTTGATCCAATAGTGTGAAATAAAATAAATGTTTTAAAATCCAATGGCTAGTATTTGAATGACACACATGAAAATTGTTGTGAAAAGCCCAGAATGGTGCCACATGGACTCCACACAAGCACAAAAGGAAAAAAATCAAAGATATTCTAGACTCAAGAATGCAAGGGTATAAAGTAAAGGGTCTCCATCAAATACGAAACATGTATGAAGTTAAAGTCTAAATATATCCTACCATTAAATCTCTAAACCTTAAACCCTCTATAAAAAGACCTAAATTAGTTCAATCAGTTATAGTTTAATCAAGATAATGTAATTGTGTTCCCAAAAACAAGTGCTATAACAAGAACCCTTGGTAATATCGTGTGGGAAATTCAATAAAATTATAAATGTCTACTAGAAATAAATAATTGAAGATGAAGGCCAAGTTTTATCTGACCAATGATAATGAAGGAAGGATTTTCAAGGATACAGAGCTGGACCTGGCAGCCTTGAATATCCATGAAGTAAGGAATTGGTCCAAATTATTATTCCTAATAGATGAGTTACAACCTATCTCCTAAGAGGAAAAAAGGAATTCCATAATTAATCAAAGATATAATGACTTGGTTGCAATTCAAATGGCTGGTCTCCACCATGCCATGATGAAACTAGAGGTAATGCACTGCATTGATGTCCTTGCACCCATCTTTATTGATTTTAGGACAGATGGGAATGGATCATTCAGGAGGGTAGTTATAAAAATGTGGCATACATGTTTCCTATGTCCATTGAAACCTATTACAAGATCCCATTAACCCATATTAACCTCCTTGACATGAGGAACTAGATTAACACCCAAGACCTTGATTTAATCCTTTCACCCTAGTTAATCTAAGGATCCTATGTCTTCATAACCCTAGATGGAATTATTCCCATTATCTAATTTAGGGAAGGCATTAGAATAGCTATGACCCTACTGAATTGAGCCTTTGGTGCCCCTTCCACCACTTATATAAACAAAGTCTGGGTGTCCTATGTCTACTTCATGATAGAAGAGAAATTGACTCCTCTATTAGGAGACCTAATTAGCTTCTTCTTGGCTAAGCAGTTCATAGCCATCAAAAGATGGATCTCTAAGAAATTATATATGATGTCCTATTTTTTGGATTCCCTTTAGGCCTTTGTATCCTTCCCTGGCATTAGGAATTAGTCCCCTGATTGTAGAACTATAATTTCTCACTATTATTCCAAATTTTACATATTCAAGTATAGGAACCACATGCAATTCATCTATGATTATGTTTTCCCAACCATATATGAAGCCATGATAGGAATCCCTATGCCAATATTGCATCCCCTTATTAAGAGATAGATAGAAACCATGGGGGATGTATGGTATTATCCAAACTGCATTGTCATTAGAATAGAGGGGATCCTAACTCAACCTTATAGGCTACTAGTCCATGTCAACAACAAGATTTTAAAGTAAGGTATTGCCTTCCAAATGACCCAAGGTGTGGAAAAGGTATGCAAAGAGAAGATGAAAGGCTAAATCCACCCCCTCCCATTGGATATTGGGAAGATTATAATCAAATATTGGAAGCAGTTGGAAATGATGGTAACACATAAGAATTATTTTGATTTCCAATTAGATGACCTTAAAATGTGGGACCCTAAGGACAGGGTGGTTAACCACATTAAGGAGAGAAAGGTCCCTAATATTGAATATGAAAATAAGATAGGTATCAATGATGACATATATATTAAATCAAATAATTTTGAAGAAGTGGTCTCTATAATCAAAAGCTACAATATCAAGTTAGAATGTAGATTGATCAAGGACAACAAGCCTATAGGGGAGATATGGTAGTTACATCCCTTTCAATATCATTTTTTAGCAAGACCATCTGGGACCAATCATGAGGATCCATCTGATCAAGGGAAACCATTTGAACCTTGACCCCACTAGTAGAAGCCTCAAGCTAAATAGTCTTAAGATGAAAAGGATAAAAGCAAGAAGAAAGTTGGAGAACCAAGATTGGAACATAGACTTGGGGAAGGTCCCTCACCTATAGAACTCCTAAAAAGGCAACCTTCTCCTATGGAATTTGTTGACATGACAACTCTTGAGACATAAAATACATTGGAGCATGTTCTCATTGATATAGCAACAACATATGGCTCAGGTAGAGAATGGGATCCCTATGAAGAAACAAGAAAGGAAATGGTTCCATTGGAAAAGGAGAAAAGGAAATAAAAGTTGGCCTTGGTTCCTATGACTCCATGGAATAAGCCTAGGTTGATCTTTACTCACCCTACTAGTGAATTCAAACTCTTTAGTGATGATAATCTAATACATGGACCACTCATCCCTGACTAGTTCATCTATGGGAAATTGATAAATATCTAATCCCTCTCTCCTTCTTAGGCCTTAACATAGGTTGGATTGACAATACATGATAATATCAAACCATGGATCAAAGATATAGTGAAAAATCAATAAGAGAGAAGAATATAGATTCAATATATTCAGGGGGGACAAAAAATTGACATCCCAAGAGCCTCTAGTAGTGCAAGTATGGAGGTGCTTAAGCCTCCAAAGTTTAAGGAGTCAGAGGTTAAAGTCTAATTCAACCTAGACACAATAGGATTGGAAAGGATCACCACAAGGAAAATAGTGGTTAGTGAAGAGGAATTCACCTTTCAAAAGGTGGAATCATTCACAAGGCTAACCCCTATTGGAGGACAATAGCTTGGATAAGATCCCATCCATGAGGAGGATGTGGAAAGTGTAATTGAGGCTAAATTTTAATAGGCTAGGGCCAGTGTCTAGGGATTAGTACAAAGAATTAAGAACCTAAAGAGAGAAAAAAATAATTTGAAAACTCAAGCAATTCTCTCAATAACAAATTCCATGATAAAGATGCTTGAGGAGTCATTCCATGACAAGTTCAAAGCACTAAAGTCTATGAAATTAAGGCATGATGCACAGGAAAACCAGGCCACCTTAGCCAAGGAGCTAGTTATTCAATGGTAAACTTTTGAGGATAAGATTTCCCAACTTATTAATATCTAGGTTAAGAAGCAAATACCAAATTTTAAAGCCATTAGCATTGGGCACCTAAGTGCCATTTTGGGAATTGTTTTAGACAAGGTTCAGGCCTTGAGAGCTTGGCATACCAAAATGGAATAAATTATTGAGGAGGAGAAAGAGCTCATGGGAAGAATTGAGAATCTTTAGGGAACCCTGCTCGAGGATCTTGCATAATCCACTACCCTATGGATTATTAGTGATGAAGAATTCTAACACAAATCCACTTTGGTGACTTAAAAAATCAAGGGTAGAAGCCAAGGACAATTAGGGAAAGCTAATAGAAGAATATTAGACATGATATTCAATATATGGGAGATGATAAATGAATATTAAAAAATTAAGGAAGCTTTGGCTAGGAATGACAAAGATTTTGATGAGTTGGTTGATCAAGAAGAGGACTGTATCATAAGGTCAGTCATAGACATGGGCATAATGGATGAAAAACATGAACAAGCTATGAGCATCCTTTGGCAATAAAGGGCCCCACTTTCAATTTCATAATTATGGTTTACCTAAGAGATGGCATATTCTTTTGTAAAGGTACATGTTAGTTTGTTAGTGTGATTGCCTCTAGATCAACATGATTATAAAAGACATGTATATCATAATTTGTTATAAAGACAACTATCTTTATCTGTGTACACCTATATTTTTAAACTGACCAATATATTTCCTAGATTTTCTATAAAGGTATGTATTACCATTTATAAAAGGGAGAAAATTTAAGATAGTTTAGAACCATTTTTAAGCAATTAATACAAAATATCAAGGAATTCTATAGGAATTATCAAGGTTGATGTGTTTGAATTGCAAAATTTATCAATTGATTGTCTAAGTTTGAATATGAATAGTTTCTAGAAATACTGAGTTAGATCATTAATTATAAGGTTGCTAACTTTTGTAATGCTAGGTTAGTTTAATGAAATTGAGTTTACTTCATTTTATTTGCTCTACAACAAAGATGTACATTTGCTCTCTAGATGTGGTGTAAAACTTTAAAATTAAATCCAATCTTACTTGTATTATCATCCTATCTTCAAAATTAGGCTTGGTTTGTAGTGAAACATCAGCTTAGGATACTTTACACTATATGTTGGTCAAGATCATGCTTGGTAATTCTTGAAAATTTGTCAATATATTCACAATCAAGGATCAACAATCACCATTTCTTTCTTACTCTACCCTTTTCTTTTAATCTTTCTTTAAACAACTCACTTTAGTTTAAAGCATTTTTCATAGCCATTTAGTTTAGTCATATTTTATATCTAGACTGATTTGTCAAAATTAGCATCGAGATTCATAAAAAAAGGCACCAAGATGGCTCCCAACCATCAAAATTTATAAATATTATGGAACAGTCTATGTTGTTTTGCTGCTATTCAACCATAGGCATCCTAATTGCCAAATACCTACAACTCATGCCCTGAATCCTTTGGATCCTAAAATGAGAAGTGTTCTTTAAACACTAACAACTCCTATAGTAAATTTAGAAGAATCAATAGGCAGAAGCTCTATTGGTGCTAGAATGAGGGTTGTTGATACTAATTAGCCTAGGATTTGTGATGTCTTTGCACCTTTGGGTGGATCTCTATTCCCAAGTGTAAAGATTGGTGGTCTTGGAGGTTTATAACATATCTTTGTGCTTTACTAAGGCAAATATCATAGTTATTTGATAAATTACTATTAGTTCTAGTAAATATAGCTTTAGATTTGTGGATCTGTAGTATTTGAAATTAGAATGGCTAAGTCTGATCAAATATCAATCGATCCCTTGCAAATTATGGTCCATCTCAAGCTCAAACTTACAAAGATCAATTATCTTTGCACCATAGGATACATCCTCGAGGTACCTTTATTGAAATTTGATGTCCTTTGTTGCTTTTTACATAAATATTTATAGAATTAGTCTAGGATGCATGTTTTGTCCTTGCTTATTATAAAAATTAACTTGGCATACCGTTTTTTAAATAGGATTTCACATTTTAAAGCTATAATTGCCTAGGATTCACACCAGATCATGCTCAAAAATGAGAAAGCCTTTACTAGAGATACAAAGTCATCAAAGAACTAGGTGTGATAAATGTAGATGAAGAGTTTCCAAGTCTTTACCCACTTCTCCTATTCAAGGGACATTTGTATTCAAACCACATCCAGGTATGTCTTGGCTAGGGAGTTCCCCCATTAATGTACAAGGGGTAGTCCATGATTTACCATGTAATCTTGAGAAATATTTTCCCATATTTAGTCCTACTAGTGTTGTAACTATGGAAGAACATGTTAAGTCTTTTAAAGCTACTTTGAGGTTATTAAATGCCATACATGAATATGTACCATGTAGACTATTTACTTTTACTTTTAAAGATGCAACATATGAAGGGTTCCTCAATTTACCTGATGACTAAATTACCATATAGAATGATCTTACCACCATTTTCATTGATTAATTTATGAATATTATCAGGCTTTGTGTCATTTATCATCAATTTACAACCATCCAAAGAGATGTTAGTGAACATATAAGGTCTTTCAATGCTAGATTCCAAAAAATGTATAGTAGGACTATGGAACCTTAAAAACCTAATGATCTCCTAGCCCTAGAGATATACAAAGATGTAGTAGATCTAATGAATTTTGTATTTCTAAAGAGATCTATCCCAGTTAAAGCTTCATTGGCCTAAACTTATTCTAAGGCAATGGTTATAAGTGATCAGAAGCAACCACAAGGACACATGGCATAACTATATCCACAATGTTAACCCATAAATGCCTAATTTAAAACTTTTTTTAGATAATAACCAAAATACCCTATCTCTTAATCAAATCGCATCCTTGAACATTTTGCCTATTGGTTATGTTGTTCCCAATCAAAACCTAGGATTCTTGAGTCACCAAGCTACTAATAGATCTTCTACTAATGATCAAAAGGCCTTAATACCCACTCCTTGTTCAAATAATAATCAGGTCCATAATTCTGAGACCCCTAAGAGAGAGAATGATTCTATATTAACGTTGGTTCAAAAACTTAGGTCCAATTTTCTCCAATTACAAAAAACAAGTTGGTAATACTGGTGAAATTTTTTGGAAGGAACTTTACTTTCTAAAAGTTCAACAGACCAGGAAATAGGTTCCATAATGATATCTTCTACAATAACAACAAGACTAATGAACCCTCTAAGAGTAAAAAAACCATAAACATTAATCTCATAGACATTGCTTTGCTTGACTATTGCAGAGTGCATACTACTGTTAAACATGGTGAGATTGATTGCATTGAGTTTTACAAAGCCTTTAAAGTTTTTCAAGAACCAGATACATTTGAAGTAGTCCCTAATAAGGACAACAATGCAAATACATCTAAACCTAAGCCTTCTAACCAAATCCACATAATACACACCTTTGATTTATCCTTTCAAGAGGAAAATGAACCAGATGAGATCCTTGAGGAAATCCATGTATTTCAATAGTTTGTGAAAAAGACTTACCTATTGAGGAATAGAGAGCAAAAGTAACTTTTGACTACTTCAAGTCCTCCTAATAATAATGAGACCCCTCTTAACATTACTTCAATGAATGACCCTGATCCACCTAAAGGAAGTTTCTCCAAGCCTAGTGTTAATTCACCGAGCAAGATTGTCTATAATAGTGTTGAAGACATGAAGAAAATCAAGGCCAACATCACCTTGCATGAGTTAACAAAGATCGCAAAGTAAATATATTTATAGTTGTAGTCCTTGAAATTCAATAAAGCTCCTAAGATTGATCATGCTAATGTAATGGTACATAAGGCTAAAGCTAAATTCCCCACTTTCTTGCTCATAGTTAGGATGTTTGGTAAGAACTTGCATACTTAATTATTAGAATCAGGTGGCTCTACAAATACCATGCCTACTAGTATATGTAAACAACTTGGCTTAACCCCTATCAAGTCTGATAAGATTGTCACCCAATTAGACAAGTCAAGGGTAAAGGTAATTAGAGAGCTTATGAATGTTCACATGCATATAGCTTCTAAACCCAGAATTTAATAATTCATTAACATTTAGGTGGTTGATACACCAAATGCCTATGGGATCTTGTGGAGTAGGGAATGGACTAAGGCCTTAAATGGGTATATGTCCACTGACTACTCCCACTTATGGCTACCTTGGAAAGGAGTCCCAAATCAAATTAGAGTTGAGAAGGAACTAATAATGAAATATATGATAATATATTATAATGCTATAAATGAAAGGGTCAACATAATTAACTCAGACTTAGGGGTTTTCAACCTAGAAGTTGATAGGATAGATGATCTAAAGGATAGGGAATGTCCCCTTGGGCTATGGAAATTTCATTTTGATGGTGCTAGATGTAAGTCTGGATCAGGTGTTAGTATTGTCTTAGCCAATCCCACCAGAAAAAGGTACCATGCCTCTTATAAACTCCAATTTCCTTGCACTAATAATCTTGATTAATATGAAGCTCTCATCCTTGGTTTGTAATTTTTTATTAAGAATAAAGCTAAGGAACTACTAGTTTTTGATGACTCTAAACTAGTGGTCAACCACGTCAGGAGTAGGTACCAATGTAAAATATCATACCTCAAGAAATATAAGTTTAGAGTCTGGGACCTAATTAAATCTTTTTATGCTTTTAGCATCACCTCCATTCCAAGGGAAGAAAAATAAGTTGAAAATAAGTGGCATCCACTACAGTAAATCTCATGACTAATCTAGACTCCCCTAATTTTAGTATTAAATTGGTCCCATATCCATTACTACTTGATAATGTTAATCATTTACAAGTATTTAATGATGACAAGTAGATATTGGATTTCTTGACCAATTCTAGAGCATTTGAAACCTACGTCATTGATGAAATTGATGAGAATGCAATTAGAGGGAAAAAATTTGATAACAAGGTCATTTAGTTGAATGATAACAAAATCCCTAAAGGGATGATTGATCTAGAAAGATTGTTTGATAAAGACAAACTAGCTGAGGTGTCTAAAATCCATAAGGTGAGTGGAAAGGATTAAGATACTATGAATATTGGTCTCCAAGAGCAACCCTAACTAGTGAATGTTGGAAAGTCTTGTACAAATTTTGAAAATGAGATAGCCAAAGAAATACTTACCAAGTACAAGGATGTTATAGCATGGTCGTATATGACCTAAATATATTTGATCCAAGGGTCACTACCCATACCATACCCCTTAAAGAAAGTTGTAAACCTTTTAGACAAAAACAAATACCAGTAAACCCCATGTTGGAACCTATGATCTTCAATGAGGTCAAAATATTATTGGATGCTAGGATAGTCTTTCCTATCAGGCATTCAACTTGGGTGGCTAATTTAGTGCCAATTAGGAAGAAGAATGGAAATATTAGGCTCTGTATTAACTTTAGGAATTTAAATAGAGCATCAAAGAAGGATAATTATCATCTCCCTTCTCTAGATTAAGTAATTCAAATTATTTAAGGTTTAGCTATGATGTCCTTCTTAAATGGCTTTTCAAGCTATAACCAAGTACTGGTTGATAGAGAAGATAGGATGAAGATAGCCTTCACAACAAAGTGAGGAAATTTTGCTTACAAAAGGATTCCCTTTGAACTAATCAACCTAGGAGCTACCTTCCAAATATCCATGTACCAAGCCTTCCAAGATCTAATTGGTAAGTGCATTATCATTTTTATGGACGATCTAATTGTTTTCTCCAAAAATAGGGAAGATCACTTTATGCACTTGAAACAAGTTTTTGAAAGATGTAGAAGGTATGATATTTCCTTAAACCCTAAAAAAAACATATTTTGTGTAATTGAAGGAAAACTATTAGGACATGTTATAAAAAAATATGGCATCTCCATAAACCTTGAAAGAGTGGAGGACATATCCAAAATTGAGCTCCCAAACAATAGGAAGGAACTAAAGTCATTCTTTGGTAAAATAAATTTTGTAAGGAAGTTCATTTCTGGTTTTTCAAAAATTATCAAGCCATTGAATGACATGCTCAAGAAAGATGTGAAGGTAATCTAGAATGAAGAATCCAAGAAGGCATTTAGTGACATCAAAGAGGCCATTGGCCAAGCCCTAGTGCTTATAAGTCCAAATTTCTCAAAAGATTTCTACCTTTACTCTTTTGCATCTGACCATACTATGGCTATTATATTGACTTGAAAAGTTGAAGGGTGTGACCACCCAATAGCCTTCATGAGTAATAATTTTAAAATTTTTGAACTAAATTATTCTATGATTGATAAGTAGGCATATGCACTAAAAGTAGTAAATACGTTTAGGCACTACATCCTCAGAAATAAGGTGCATGCTATTCTACCTGACCTTGCTACTAAGCTTATGTTGAGTTAAAATGATTTGGGAGAACACAGAGGTAAGTGGATGTTAGTTTCACAATAATATGACTTGGAAGTGAAGGTAGCAAAAATGGTAAGGTGCCAAGGTTTGATTCAAATGATTGTTAATACTAGTCCTAGGCTAAGTATCATGCAAGTATGCTAGCATAATTTTCAAAATAATGAATGGTATGATTCAATCATACATTTGATAATCAATGGTACTTATCCTATAGGTCTATATAAGGAGAAAAAGAGAGCCTTGAGACTCAAGGTAGCCCACTAATTGATCAAGGATGGAGTCTTGTATAGAAGGAAATTTGAAGGAATCTACCTAAGATGTGTTTCATAAAAAGAAGCCACCCAAATTATGGCCACCTTTCATGAAAATTTGGGCATTAGATATCCCTCTTGAAGAATGATAACTCACAAAATACTAAGGGCTAGTTATTATTGGCCTACTATCTTCAAGGATACTCACAAACATGTGAGATAATGCCACTCATGCCAAATATTCAACACCAAAAAGCCAAAGGTAGTTATGCCTCTAAAACCAGTCATGATTGATACACTATTTGCACAATAGGGTCTAGACTTTGTTAGAGTGATCAACCCCAACTCATCTTAAGGTCACAAATACATCTTAACTACCATGGATTATTTCACAAGGCAGTGGCCACCAAGTAATGTATAATGGAAGAAGTGATTAGTTTCTTAGAGGATAATGTAAGTACTAAATTTGGGAGCTTAGTTTCTTTGGTATGTGATAATGGATCTAAATTAATCTCAATTGAGATGATTGAATGGGTTTATGAAAATGGTATTACACTTAAAATTTCCTCCAATTACTATCCCCAAGGTGATGGTGTTTCTTAATCTATGAATACCTAATGAAGGCAATCAAGAAGTCTATAGAAGATAAACCTAAAACTTGGCATAAACTACTCAAATTTGCACTCTGGGTTGATAGAATAAGAATCAAGCAAGCCTTGAAGGCTTTACCATTTTTTATGGTATATGGGTAGGATCCCATTTTTCCCATCAATCTCAAATTTCCTACATATAAATTTATACAAGAATACATGGAAGAAAGCCAAGAACATGCCACTTCCAAGCTATTAAACACTAGACCATGATGAAAATATGGTTTGATAAAAGGTCTAAAGTCAAAGTTTTTAGGTAGGGAGACTCATTTCTCCTTTGGGACAAGGCATCCAAACCTAAAGGTAAGCATGACAAATTTACACCCTTGTGGATTGGCCCATACCAGATTGCAGAGACACTGGGGAACAACACCTTTAATCTCAAATATTTACAAGGGGTAGAGTTCATATTGCATACTAATGGGAAATACATCAAGCACTATTTCTCTTCCACCCCTCTTGGGGTCTTCATGGAGTAAGATGTAAGGTGATTAGATTAGACTAGGTAGTGTTGATGCAATGGATTGCACCCAGGGTAGGAGGACGAGCTCTTGCCTTTCCACACGCAATAATGGAAACTCCCCTCTCGCCTGTGGGACCGGTGAAGCTGGAGGGGAAAGTATCTAGATAAGGGATAGCTCCCTCTAATGTATCTTTTAGGCCTTGGTTTCTCCTACTGCTAACAAGTAAAAAATGAAAAAGGGGGGGATGAAAAGGGAGAGAGAGATGTTGAAAACAAAACCTAAACCTAAAAGTGAAAAGGTGATACACTAGAAAAGTTAACCCACCTAGCCCAAACATACACTTTTCACCAGGAAGAAACACCCATACACTTCATCTAAAGTGAGAAGTTCTTTTGCAACAGTCAGCTAGGGGTCTGTGGAAGTACAGGGAGGAAGGAACTAGCAAATGTGTTGTAGGACACACTTTGACAGCCTATTCACAGGCACCTATATTCTCTTGTAGACACTTCTAGCAGAAATGTAGAAAGGAGACTTCACAATGCACTAGACATGCCATGATCGATCTGTGAAAGCATGAAAGACAATGACTTAACACAAAATAAGAAAATAGACACATACTTTAAAGTGTAAGTCTAGATAGAGGTAAAAAATCTAAGTTCTGATTCAAGGTAAAATCTGGCATAGCTCTACCTTATAAGCCTGAGAGATTTTTGGGCAGAGTTTTGCCTTGAGGCTAAGAGAGTGGATCCCTTCAAAATGAGAATTTGTTACAATATATAGAGGAAGAAAGAGGCCACTTTGGCACCCTTTGATGAGCTAGCCCTTGTGTGCTGAAAACATCAAAAAGAGGAAGTCATTGTTACTGATGTCATTCTTCTAGAAGAGGCCTACTAGAACCATGTTGTACAATCACCCAAATTGACTTTGGTATTCAATCATTAATGTAAGAACATGGCCACACCTCTCTTCTACAAATAGACTATAGTTTGTCCCCTCATAAATGCCAACTAGAGAAAATAGGCCACACCGCTCATCTGGCAACAACTCACCTCCTCTTTGCCACTTGGACATGCTATCTCTTTATGCACCTTGTCTCATCCTAGTTTTGTCTTCTTCTACTCCTTCATCCCTCGGGGGTGATCTCCTAGTGGGTCACTGCGTTCCTTGGCTCTTTCCATGGTTGGCGCTCAGGCAATTCAAAAAACAAATAGTTATTTCACTGTCTTAAAATTGACATCCATGCACCTGTCATCATTTTAAAAACAACGGCTGATTCGTCTCCTTGAAATTGATAGTTTTCAAGACATCACCATCCTTGGAAAATGTCATTGGGTCTTTTTTGTGAGATTTTTTCTTACAGGTCTTTTGTCCTCCTTGGTCAGGCTTTTCCTTCACCCCCTTTGGCTTTCCCGTCGGGTGGTAGCCTTCCTCTGAATTCCTTTGGACTTTTTATTCGAAGGAATTCCTTCAGACAAAAAGTCTGAAAGAATTCAGCCTAAAAAAAATTCCAAAAAATTACCCTTCAGCTCCCTTTTGAAATGCTTTCTACCCTCCACAAGGGCTTTTAGACTCAGAACTACCCTTCGCAAGGGCACCTCCCATTCAGCTTTGGGATGCCCCCTTGAACCTTGCTATTGAACCAACCTATTGAACCAAAAATGGTTCAATGGTTCAATAGTTCAACGGTTCAATATTGCGTGCTGAGCCCTTTGAACCGTTTGCTTTGAACTTCTCCCACTTGAACCAACCATTGAACCTAGCGTTGAACCGACATGTTGAACTAATGTATTGAACCAATGCATCAAACTAGTCCATTAAACCGGTTCAATGGTTTAATACTATGCACTGATGGACTTGCTGATGACCTGATTGATTGAACTAAGCCGATTGAACCAAGGCCGATGAACCTAGTGGTTGAACCAAATGATGAACCCACCGATTGAACCAAGGCTAAAGCGTTAAACCAACTAAATTAAACCAAGGCTGATTGAACCAAGCGATTGAACTAGGCATTGAACTAGTTCAATGGTTCAATGATGCCAACCTTCTTCATGATTTTATTTAGACAAGAGCCTGAAGAAGCCTTGTAAAACCCAGTACTCTCTGAACTGATCCTTCATGCACCAAAAGACTAACTTGCTGAGTCTGTAGAAATATAAAACCTATAGATTCCATAGATTTAGACCTATAGAGTCTGTAGAAATCTTGTAGAGTTCGTAGAAATGGATAGATTCATGTAAAATAAAAAATGAAATGGTCTAGAACAGCAGGGACAGAAGGGGACCGATTTTTGGCCTATTGGGAAAAAAATGGTCAACAAATTGGTGACTCCAAGGGGAAGCATGCCTGCTATGCTTAAAGACCAGTTGCCTTGTATTCCATTGGGCATGGAGTCAGAATGCATCTTTGAAGAAAGGTTAGCGACATCCCTAAAGATCTAAGAATCAAACATGAAGTTTTTTACCCCACACACAAAAGAAAACACACACAAGGCTAAAAACACTACCTGTGCAAACTACACTTAGGGAAAGAAAGAAAGGAAACTGAAAACAAACTACTATATACAGCTAACCAGGTATATTTGCCTCCCTCCTGGATCAAAGGGAAAAATTCTTAAGTCCCCTTCCTGGCAAGAAGACTTATGGTGCCAAACAAGTGGCTGAATGAAAAGGAGATTTGGCGACCTGCTCCTCTTGCCTGTCACCTGGATTGACTGGTATCTGAGTGGATCATAATCAAACATGCCTCCAACATACATGTATTCTTCTTGTTCTTGGAGGCTTGTTGAATGCTAGTCCTTCATGCTGGTGCATCTCATCAAGAAAATTGTGGCTATTGGATCATAACCATAAGCCCTTTGATATGTATAGCTCCCTTGCAGTGCATCATGGTTTGACCCATTTCCTTCTGCTTCGTTGAACACCCTGTCAAACTCATCCTCTACTCCCTCTTGGCCTTCTTAAAGAAGGATGACTGTTGTGATGTTTAAAATGGAATCACAAAATGATTGCTCATCCCACAGGACGTCACCTCTTTGTCCAAAAAATTCTTCTTCAAGGCTTTCCTCAAGGGAGACCAGCCTCTCCTTTTCCTCCTCAAAGATCAATATCTCTAGATGTTTAAAGGTATCCTCCTAATCCTCCAACTTATGCTCCTCAACGTAGTCATCCTCCTCATCGAAGCAATAAGGAATTTCATCGAACAAGGGGGGAGAGAGCTCACCATGATTTTTTTCCTCCTCATATTGTTGGAACATCTGCATATATGCATGCCTTGTGTCTTCTTCATTGTTGATGAGGTCTTCACAAGGAGCATCAATGATGATTTTTTCTTCATTGTCACTCATGATAGCCTCCTAGAAAACTATAGATTGGATCTTTTGCTTCTCACTCACCTCTTGCAGAACAGGTTCCTCCTTGAGAAAGGGTGAAGTGGGAAAACCATGTGGAAGAGTAGGCAGTCCTTGAGCTAGAATCGAATGATTCTCCTCTTTCCATTTGGTCAAAACTTCATCAATATTACGTGTGGCCTGATATCTCTCTTGGAAATGTGTAGGTGGGGTGTGTTCAGACATGGAATGTGCCACTGGGTCTGAACCATCCATCACATACTGGCTGAGGAAATTATGTTTGGATTCCAACTCTACAATTCTCCTGGCCATGTTTTCTTGGAAGCGCCTTTCTTGGAGGTTATAGGAATCACGGGTAGGAGTAGCTTTATCTTCTTTAAGGTTTTGAGCAAAACCTTGCTTCTCCTCTTTCCTTCCCCATGATTCCACTATTTCCTTCTAGGTTAGGAGCGTACCATTAGGATCAGTGACTTGGGGAAGTTGAGGAAGACTAGGAAAGGTCTACTGATGCATAGGAAAAGTTGATTCAAGTGAAGGCACATTTTGGCATGTATAATCCATTGCTTAGGACCATATACCTTATATTTCTTCATATGTTTTGATCAAGCTCAAGATATTCATAGAATCACCTCAAACAACTCCCCTGGTTACCCTTCAACAATGAAGGAAGTAATGCTAGAGTTTTTGGTGGTTCCATGATAACCTGAGCTCCACCAAAGTTATACAAAAAAGTGATTTTTTGATGGCACCAGGAATACTTAGCTAGTTGATTCAACTCAGAGTTGTCATTGGTGTTGATGCAAAAGCCTCCAAAGGATGGTTGGTTGAAGAACACACCAAAATTATTCAACACTATGGACACAACTTGTCCTAGTTGGTCCCACCGGGTGTGCCAAAATTGTTGATGCAGTGGATTGCACCTGGGGTAGGAGGCTGAGCTCCTACCTTTCCACACGTAATAATGGAAACTCCCCTCTCACCTGTGGGACCAGTGAAGCTGGAGGGGAGAGTCTCTAGATAAGGGCTAGCTCCCTCTAATGTATCTTTTAGGCCCTAATTTCTCCCATTGCTAACAAGTAAAAAATGAAAAAGGGGGGGGGGGTGAAAAGGGAGGAGAGATGCTAAAAATAGAACCTAAACCTAAAAGTGAAAAGGTGATACACCAAAAAATTTGACCCACCTAGCCCAAACATACACTTTTTACCAGGGAAAAATTCCCATACACTTCATCTAAAGTGAGAAGCTCTTCTGCAATAGTCAGCTAGGGGTTTGTGGAAGTACAGGGAGGAAGGAACTAGCAAAGGTGTTCTAGGACACACTTTAACAGCCTATTCATAGACACCTATATTCTCTTGTAGACACTTCTAGCAGACGTACAGAAAGGAGACTTCACAATGCATTGGACATGCCATGATAGATCTGTGAAAACATGAAAGACAATGACTTAACACAAAAGAAGAAAGCAGACACATACTTTAAAGTGCAATTCCAGATAGAGGTAAAAAATCTAAGTTCTGATTCAAGGTAAATCTAGCATAGCTCCGCCTTACAATCCTGAGAGATTTTTGGGTAGAGTTTTGCCTTAAGGCTAAGAGAGTGGATCCCTTCAAAATGAGAATTTTTTACAATATATAGAGGAAGAAAGAGGCCACTTTGGCACCCTTTGATGAGCTAGCCCCTGTGCATTGAAAACATCAAAAAGAGGAAGTCACTATTATTGATGTCATTCTTCTAGAAGAGGCCTACTGGAACCATGTTGTACAATCACCCAAATTGACTTTGGTATTCAATCATTAATATAAGAACATGGATGTGCCTCTTTTCTATAAATAGACTGTGGTTTGTCCCCTCATAAATGCTAACTAGAGAAAATAAGCCACGTCGCTTATCTGGAAATAACTTGCCTCCTATTTGCCACTTAGACGTGATGTCTCTTTATGTACCTTGTCTCATCTTGGTTTTGTCTTCTTCTGCTCCTTCAGCCCTTAGGGGTGATCTCCTGGCGGGTCACTGTGTTTCTTGGCTCTTTCCATGGTTGGCACTCAGGAAATTCAAAAAACAAATGATTATTTCACTGTCTTAAAATTGACATCTGTGCACCCATCATTGCTTTAAAAACAACTATTGATTTGTCTCCTTGAAATTGATGGTTTTTGAGATGTCACCATCCTTGGTAAATGTCATCGGGTCTTTTCTGCAAGCTTTTTTCCCGTGGGTCTTTTGTCCTCCTTGGTCAAGATTTTCCTTCGGCCCCTTTGGCTTTCCTGTCAGGTGGCGGCCTTCCTCTGAATTCCTTTGGAATTTTTATCTGAAGGAATTCCTTCAGACAAAAAGTCTGAAAGAATTTGACCTCAAACAAAATTCTAAAAACTTACCCTTCGGCTCCCTTTTGAAATGCTTTCTACCCTCCGCAAGAGCTTTTGGACTCAGAACTGCCCTCCACAAGGGCACCTCCCCTTTAGCTTTGGGACACCCCCTAAACCTTGCCATTGAACCAACCCATTGAACTAAAAATGGTTCAATAGTTCAATGGTTCAATACTGCGCATTGAGCCCTTTAAACCATTTACTTTGAAATTCTCCCGCTTGAACCAACCGTTGAACCTAGCATTAAACTAAAAGATTGAATCGACACATTGAACCAATGTGTTGAACCAACACATCAAACCAGTCCATTAAATCGGTTCAACGATTCAACACTGTATACTGATGGACTTGTCGATGAGCTGATTGATTGAACTAAGCCGATTGAACCAAGGCCGATGAACCTAGTGGTTGAACCAAACGATGAACCCACCAATTGAACCAAGGCTGAAGCATTGAACCAACTGAATTAAACCAAGGCCAATTGAACCAAGCGATTGAACCAAGGCATTGAACTGGTTCAATGGTTCATTGTTGCCAACCTTCTTCATGATTTTCTTTAGGCAAGAGCCTAAAGAAGCCTTGTAAAACCTAGTACTCTCTGAACTGATCCTTCATGCACCAAAGTACTAACCTGCTGAGTCTGTAGAAATCCAAAACCTACATAGTTCATAGATTTATACCTATAGAGTCTATAGAAATCTTGCAGAGTTCGTAGAAATGGACAGATTCATGCAAAATCAAAAAATGAAATGGTTTAGAACAATAGGGACAGAAGGGGACCAATTTTTGGCTTGTTGGGCAAAAAATGGTCAACAGGTAGGTTAGTTAGTTTTATTTGAGCATCTTTCCTTTCATATCCTTGGTTTCTATATATGTTTGTTCATATTTGTTTGGTTTCCTTGTTTTTATTTCTTCCTTCTATTGTGTGTTGCGTCCTTATGGTTTTCCTTGATTTCAAGATGCCTTTAGAGACATTCTTGGGACTATAAGTTATGAAATGTGCTTAAGATGTGCCCCAATTATAAAAGAAGGTATGAACCCCATTCAAAGGCAACCATAGTCTTATAACTTGTCATTATGATATAGCTTAGATAAAATAAGTATAGACATGTGGAGAGAAAATCATTCCATGAGACATAAGTCATGACCTTGGATCCACACTGGCTTTTAGAAGATTTGCACTCAAGGATTGGAGACGTAAACTATCAAGACTATGCCATTAGCTAGCACTTAATCAACATCCTTGCCTAAGACAAGAGTTGCATCCCTAAGTGATCCTCCCAAAATCAAATATTTGACCAAACCCTAAACCTAGATATCTTGGTTCCCAACCTTACTGGAAGCATAAAGATCTAAAAAAAAGAATAAGAATACAAAGAAAAAAATGAAACTTTCATATAAAGGTGATTTAAGTAACCTCCATCAGGGATATAGATGCTTGGTTGGTAATGGAACAAAGCCATGAGTGGATTCAAAAGTATCTCTATCAAGGCTATGTATGCCTGGATGGTAGTAGAGCAATGCCCAAGCCCTCCCTAAACAAAACCATGATTTATAATGAATGTTTAGTGTACCCTAGGTTAGTATAAATAATTGAAGGTAGGAAGCTAAAGACTACTTCTTGAATCCTATTTAAAATAATAAGTAGAATCAAAGCACACACACAGCTCAGTTATGTCCTAATGTTTGACCTCAAATCCATAAGTGCAAGGTTGTATCAACCCCAATTAGATCTAGATGGTAGTTTTTTTGATCAAGTAGAATGATGAACTCAATGTTTATCTGAAGTTAGAGTCTATAAGTTATAACATATTGCTATGTTTCCCCTAGAAGTTGCCATTTGTTGGGACCAACATACCCCCTCCCTTTTTATTTAAAAATTGGGGACCCTTGAGAAGTCTCTGTGCCCAAGTTTTGAGACATCTAAACATTGAAGTCTTTAATATAATTTGAAGATCATCCACTATATTAAATAACATGCTTGTGTGATTTAATCCTCTTATTTTAAACTAATCTTGCTAACAAGGTTATGTGAGTCATTTTGCAGATTTTATGGAATATTTAGGGTTATGTGTGTAAAAACCCTTGGTAGCCCTTAATTCAAATTCAAATATTGGAGGGAGCCAAGTTGGTGGGAACTAATTTAAAATAAGCTATAAAAAAGGGGTTTGTGTGGGTTTAAGTCATGTTTTCATAACATAACTCAAACTCTTCTTTGTTTCTTTCCCCTTTCTTTTCTTAAGTTCTTCAAGTCTAATTTAACATGGTTCCATGATGTCCCTTTTTACATTACCTAACTTAGCCTAGGTTATTAATACTAAGGCCCTGATAATTATCTCGACCTTAGAATTAATATATTATGCTAAGTACTTTTATTTATGTCCTCGAGTCTAATAATTATCTCCCTCACTCTTTATAGGATCCTATGATTGATGCTTGTTCCCTGAACTTAATCAGTCAGAGCATCCTAACCGAAAGGCTTTGGCTTAAACAATGTGCATCATAATATATCAATGGAAATAACTTACTCATTATATTTAGTCTAACAATGTGAGGCATAGGAGGAAAAATCAAAAGGATCATAAGGCCCTGAGCATCGGATACATGGCAACTTAATGATCAAAAGGAAAAAATAAAGGGGCCTACCTAATAAAGACATCCAATTAATGACCAGACCTCCTGCATGGATTAATGGCTATCACTGGATTTCTATATTTGATCCAATGACATGAGGCCTAGATGGACTTTTTAAAGGCATCCCAAGCTCTAAAGAATGATGCATGTCATATTTTTATTTAGGCCACAAATAGCCAAGAAATGAATGGTAATCGCTTGTTCATTGGATTTGATCTAATGACATGAAAGGCCCAAAAACTTTTCAAATATTCATGAGCTCAAAAAATGGTCAGTACTTCACCAAGGTGATAATTGACAAGAGATACGTAGCATGGAAAAAATCTATGAGGGTGCTAAGTATCATGATCACAAGCCTATAGATCACTGGGATAATAAAAGCTAAGGACTTGGATTTAGATCAATGGATCATGATTGCTTACTAGATTTGATCCAATGATGTGAAATAATAAAAAGATTTTAAAAGACAACTAGTATCTGAATGACACTTATGAAAATTTCACAAAAATCCTAGAATGGTGCCACATGGACTCCATGTAAGCACCAAAGGACAAAATTAAAGATCTTATAAACTTGAAAATGCAAGGGTATAAAGTAAAGTATCTCCATGAAATCCAAAACATGTATAAATTTAAAGTCTGAATATCTCCTACCATTAAAGCTTGAAACCCCAAACCCTCTATAAGAAGACCTAAGTCAGTTTAATTGATTATAGTTCAATCAAGATAGTGTAATTATGCTCCCGAGAACAAATGATATAGCAAGAACCCTTGGAAATCTAGTGTAGGAAATTTAATAACATCAAAAATGGACACTAGTAAGCAGAAATTGAAGATGGAGGTTGAGCTTAATCTAAAATCTAAAAATGAAGGAAGGATTATCAAGGATATGGAGTTGGACCTAGTATAGCCTTGAATATCCATGGAGCAAGGAATTGATTTGAATTATTCTTCTTGATAGACGAGTTGCAACCTATCTCTTAGGAGGAAAAGAGGAATGCCATAATGAATCAAAGGTACAATGACTTGGTTACAATTCAAATGGCTAGTCTATACCATGTCATGGTGAAACTAGAGGTAATGTACTACATTGATGTCCTTATACCCATCTTTATTGATTGTAGAATAGATGTGGAATGGATCATTCAAGAGGGTAGTTCTAAAAGGGTGGCATACATCTCTCTTATGGCCTTTAAAACCTATTACAAGCTCCCTTTACCCCATCTCAACCTCCTTGACATGAGAAACTAGGCTAACACCCAAGACCTTGATTCAATCCTCGCACCCTGGTTAATCTAAGGACCCCATGTCTTTAGAACCCTATATGGCATGATTCCCATTATCCAATTTAGGGAAGGCATTAAAATAGCCATGACCCTACTGAATCAAGACTTTTCTACCCCTTTCACCACATATGTAAATAAAGTCTAGGTGTCCTATGTCCACTTCATGATATAATAGAAATTGACCCCTCCAGTAGGAGACCTAATTAGCTTCTTCTTGCATAATAAATTCATAACCATCAAAAGATGGACCTATAAGAAATTCTATATGATGTCCTATCTATTAGATTCCCTTTTGTCCTTTGTATCCTTCCCTAGCATTAAGAATTAGTCTCCTGATGGTATAGCCACAATTTCTCACCACTATTCCAAATTTTACATATTCAAGTATAGGAACCACATGCAATTCATCTATGATTGTGTTTTCCTAGCCATATATGAATCCATCACAGGAATTCCTATGCTAAGATTTCATCCCCTTATTAAGAGACAAATATAAACCATGGGGTATGTATGGTATTATCCAGACTACAATGTCATCAAGATAGAGGGGATCCTAACCCAACCTTATAGGCTACTAGTCCATGTCCCCAAAAAGATTATCGAGCAAGAGGTTGCCTCCCAAATCACCCAAGGTGTGGAAAAGGTATGCAAAGAGAAGAGAAAAGGCCAAATCCACCCACTCCCATTAGATATTGGGAAGATTATAATCAAAGATTGGAAGCAGTTGGAAATCATGGTAATACATAGGAGTTATTTTGATTTCCAATTAGATGACCTTAAAATGTAGGACCCTAGGGGTGGGGTGGTTAACCACATTAAGGAGAGAAAGGTCCCTAAGATTGAATATGAACATAAGCTAGGTGTTAGTAATGACATATATATTAGAGTAAAGAATTTTGAATAAGTTCTCTCTAGAATCAAAAGCTATAACATCAAGTTAGAACGTAGATTGATCAAGGACAATAAGCCTACAAGGGAGATATGGATATTGCATCCCTTATAATATCATTTGTTGGAAGGAACATCTAGGACCACTCATGAGGAGTCATCTGATCAAAGTCATCCATCTAAATGTCAAACCCACTAGCAGGAGCCTCAAGCTGAACAACCTCAGGCTAAACAACCTCAAGATGGAAAGGATAAAATCAACGAAAAAGTTGGATAACCAAGATTGGAACATAGACCCAAGTAAGGTCCCTCACCTGTAGAACTCCCACAAAGGCCACCTTCTCCCATGAAAATTGTTGACATGATAGATCTTAAGCTATATGAGACATTGGAGGGTGTTCTCATTGATATATCAACAACATATAAATCAAATATCGAAGGAGATCCCTCTAAAGAAGCAAGAAAGGATATGGTTCCATTGGAAAAGGAGAAAAGGAAAGTAGAGCTAACCTTGGTTCCTATTACTCTAAGGAAGAAGCATAGGTTGATCTTTACTCACCCTACTAGTGAAGTCAATCTCTTCAGTGATGAGAATCTAATACATGGACCACTCATCCCTGACTAGCTCATCTATGGGAAGTTGTAGAAGATCTCATCCCTCTCTCCTTCATGGGCCTTAACATAGGTTGGCTTGATAATACATGATAATATCAAACCATGGATCAAATATATAGTGTAAAAGCAAGAAGAGAGAAGAATATAGATTCTACATATTCAGGGGGGATAGAAAATTGACATCCCAAGAGCCTCTAGTAGTGCAAGTATGGAGGTGCCTGAGCCTCCAAAGTTTAAGGAGCTAGAGGTTAAAGTCCAATTCAACCTAGACACAATAGGATTGGAAAGGATCACCAAAAGGATAGTTGTGGTTGGTCAAGAGGAATTCACCTTTCAAAAGGTGGAACCATTCATAAGGCTAACCCCTATTGGAGGACAACAGCTTGGAGAGGCTCCCATCTATGAAGAGGATGTGGAAAGTTTAATTGAGGCTCAATCTCAATAGGATAGGGCTGGTGTCCAAGGATCAGTATAAAGAATTAATAACCTAAATAAGTAAATAGAGAATTTGCAAACTCAAGCAATTTTCTTAGTGTTAGATTCCATGATAAAGATGTTTTAGGATTCATTCCATGACATGTTCAAAGCACTAAAGTCTATGTAATCTAGATAGGATTCACTAGAAAACTAAGAAAACTTATCCAAGGAGCTGGTTACTCAATGGCAAACCTCTAAGGATAAGATTTCCCAATTTCTTAATATCTAGGTTAAGAAGCAAATACCAAATTTTAAAGCCATCAGCATGGGGTCACCTACGTTCCATTTTAGGAATTATTATAGATGAGGTCTAGGCCTTGAGTGCTTGGCATTCTAAAATGGAAGAACTTATTTAGGAGGAGAAAGAGCTCATGAGTATAATTGAGAAGCTTTCAGGAACCATGCTCGAGGATCCTGCATAGCCCACTACCCTAGGGATTATCAGTGATGAAGAATTCTAGCACAAAGCCACTTTGGTGACTCAAGAAATCATGGGTAAAATCCAAGGACAATTAGGGAAAGATAATATCAAAATATTAGACATGATATTCAATGAAAGGGAGAGGATCAATGAAGCCAAACGTATTAAGGAAGCTTTGGCTAGGAATGACAAAGATTTTGATGAGTTGGTTGATTAAGAAGAGGAGTGTATCATAAGGCCTATCATAGACTTGGGTTTAGTGGATGAACAACATGAACGAGCTATGAATATCCTTTAGTAGCAAAGGGCCTCACCTCTAACATCATAATTATGGTTTACCTGAGAGATGGCATATTCTTTTGTAAACGCACATTCTAGTTTGTTAGCGCAATTGCCTCTAGGTCAGCATGATTGCAAAAGACATGTGTATCATAGTTTGTTACAAAGACAACTATCTTTATCTTTGTACACCTATATTTTTATACTGACTGATATACTGCCTAGGTTTTCTATAAAGGCATGTATTACCATTTTTAAAAGGGAGAAACTTCAAGCTATTTTTGTACCACTTTTAAGCAACTAATACAAAAGATCAAGGAATGTTAGGTTGTGGAGCTAAAAGCTTCAACTGTTGCAGACATGGAGGAGGTTGTTGAGTTCTAGGGATACCGACGTTAGCAGTGGGACCGACGTTGGTCATCTATAGTGCAAAAGGGCAATCAACATCGGCAGGAGTCAGCTGATGTCGGTCACCTCTAGGCAGATAGGGACTGACGTCGATTATCTGTGGCAATTCTAGAACTGTTCATTGCATAGACAGTTAGTTTGTTGAACCGAGTGTTTGCATGTTAAGGGCTAATTATAGTCTTGAGCTGCGTGTCTAATTATTGTAAATTAAGAGTCTAAGTTATTGTTTAAGTCTGGGATCTATTTATAGACCCATTGGCATGTATTGTAATTAAGAGTGCAAATAGAGGAAGGCAAGGAAGATCCTTCTAAGTGTAAGATCATTTGAGTTGCAGGTTGTTGCAAGCTCATGGGAGAAGATCTACATGGTAAGTAAGATCACTTTGAGATATACTTGAAGTAATTTAAGTACTTGTGTACTGGTAGGGTTATTACTGACTGGTTGAAGAGGTGAACACCAATTCTATGTGTGAGTTGTGTGTTGGGACCATTTTTGGTAGGAGAGTGAACTCTTGAAGAAAATTACTTTGTACACTTGAGGTGTGGGAAACTTCTGAGAGGTGTGGAGAAGAAGTGGCATCTTCTTTATTGTATTTTCTTTCTGGATGAGTATTAATACAAGATTGTGTATTGTCTCTCATATTTTGTGCTATTTGTGAATTCTAGTTACTTGCTCATTCTGGTATAATTCCGTGTTTAGTTGCTAATACAAGGTAATCATATATACTCTTATTGGTGGAGTAGGATCTTGACAGTTGGTATCAAAGCTTTTGGTTGGGTTACTAACAAGTTGTATCAGATCTGGTTAGTGTGTGTTGATTACAGGTTACTCATAGGTGTTTCTATTTGAGTGAGAGTATAGCAATGGCAGAAGAAAGTAAGCTATGAATGGAGAAGTTTAATGGCAAGAACTATCAATTATGGAGGATGCAGATTGAAGATTATCTGTATCAGAAAGATTTGTACTTACCATTGGGTGGGGTTGATTGTAAGCCCCAGGATATGAAGGATGAAGAATGAGAGGTTCTTGATTGGAAGGCTCTGGGATCTATAAGGTTGATTCTTGCATCGTCTGTGATTTCCAACTTATCACAGGCTAAGACAATGGTAGAGTTGATGGAATCTTTGGCAAATTTATATGAAAAACCCTTAGCTTCAAATAAGGTATTTCTTATGAAGCAATTATTTAATTTGCAAATGTTGGAAGGTGGATCTGTACATAGTCATCTTAGTGATTTCCATGGTTTGGTAAACCAGTTAAATTCAGTCAATATTATTTTTGATGATGAAATTAAGGCTCTCTTAATATTATGCTCATTACCTAAAAGTTGGGAGAGTTTGGTAATGGCAGTTAGTAATACTGCGTCTGCTTCAAAAATCTTAAAAGTGGATGATATTGTGAGTGTAATCTTGAATGAAGAGATTCACAGGAAAAGCACAGGTGAATCATCATGGAATGCTTTGAGTGTGGAAAGCAGGGGAAGGCAAAGAGAGAAGATCGAGCATGGGAGATCAAGGTCAAAGATAGGCAAGAGATCCAAGTCCAAGTATGGTAGAATAACTTGCTGGAAATGTGGAAAGCAAGGGCACTTAAAGAGAGATTGTTGGTTGGGTGAAGATCATCATGAAGGACATGAAGAAGAAGTAGATGTTGCAGATTATGTTGCACAAGATGCTCTGGTATGTTCTTTGGATAAAGTAGAATCTTGGGTTTTAGATTTTGGTGTGTCTTTTCATGCATCCCCAAATAGGGAATTTTTTCATGAATATGTCTAGAGAGACTTTGGAGAAATTTGTTTAGGGGATGGTAAGCCTTATCAGATGGTTGGCAAAGGGAAAGTGAAGCTGAAATTGTAGACAGGTAACACATGGGTGTTGAAGGAGGTCATGCATGTCCCAGTTCTGGAGTGGAATTTGATTTTTGTTAGAAAGTTGGGTGATGAGGGTTGCACAGTAACTCTCACAGTGGACTCTTGGAAGGTTACCAAGGGTGCACTTTTTGTAGCAAGGGGTAAGAAAGTAGGTACGCTTTATCTATCTACTTGTATTACTGATTCTCTTTCTGGGTTATCTACTTCAGTTGTAGATTTGAAGATGTGGCTTAATAGGCCTGGTCACATGAATAAGAAGGAGATGCATGTTCTTGAGTCAAAGGGTATGTTTTCAGATTTGAAGAGCATGGATCGAGGTTTCTGTATGCAGAAGAAGAAAGTGACATTTCTTGAGAAATTTGATGTTAGTGACAAGAGTAGGAAAGCCTTGGTTTTTAAGGAGAAGGTGACGGACAGAGATCAGCGTAAGGGGCAAAATAATTTTGAGCAAAGCAAGGTTGATTTAGATAGGGTTTTGATCCAAAAGGAGCTTGTAGGTAAAGGTCATCACTCACAAGTAAAACACAGAGACCGACATCGATTAGAAAATTGGCATCAACATCCATACAGGGACCGACGTTGGCTATATGCAGCCTAACAGTGACTCTGGATAGATAAACACCAGCATCGGTCAGGGAGAACCAATGTCGGCGATGAGGTAGTCGCATGGAATTGACGTCGGTTGGGTGCAGACTGAGATGTGACTGGCATCGGTCACTGAGACATATTTTGGGCAGACAGCAAGTTGTCAAGGAGTCTCAAGCGCCCATATGGAGGACTTAAAGGGTAAGCAAGCCTCAAATTTGTCATTTCCCTTCTTTACACTACTTGTTGCTCACTAATGGTAAAGAACCAGGAAGTTATTAAAGAAGCAGAGCAGGTAGATCCAAGAAACAGTGGGAGCTTGGCATGGATGAAGGATGTGATTCCTTGGAGAAGAACCAAACGGGAGTTTTGGGTGGAGTTGCCATCTGGAAGAAAGCACTGAGAGACAAATGGATGTTCAAGATAAAGAAGAGCAGAAATGGACATGTGAGACGAAAGGCCAGGGTATATGGTCTTGAATAAGCTACAAGACAGTGGAGGTTTGACCATTGTGTTTCTCTTTACCAGGTTGGATAATATTAGCTACATTATCCTATTACTGTATTGTGTGCTTGTTGCAGGGTTACACTTATAGGGAGTTACTGAACTAAAGGTAAAGCTAGTTCAGAAGTATGTCATGAGGAATCTGGGAGCAACAAGATTCTTTGGCATGAGTGTGTTCTAGGGACATGGAAGGTCACAGGTTGACTTTGTTTCAGGATGATTGTGTGAGACCGATTAGCACACCGATGGTTGGATAGTTCTATGAACAGTGTCTTGATTCACATAATGAGGTTGAGTATATGTGTACTAAACCTGAGTTTTCCTAAGCAGTGGGAGCTGTCAAAGTTTGGAGCCAATCCAGGAAAGAAGCACCAAAGGGTAGTTCAGTGGAGTCTCAAGTATCTGAGAGGGACCAGCAGCAGGCCGACATGCTATGTAGGGTCAAGTTCTTTTCTACATGCTTTGTAGATGCGGATGTGGCAGGTGATTTGGATGACAGGAGGTGCACCACAAGATTTGTGGTGTTTAGTCTTCAAGAGTGATCTTGAAGAGGGATACAAAGTCAAGGGAACAAACTAGATGATGTACAGGTATAGGTATAGTTGCAGCTATTTATCTCCAAGTGGGAGATTGTTAGCTTGTGGAGCTAAAAGATTCAATTGTTGTAGACATGAAGGAGGTTGCTAAGTTTTAGGGATACCAACATTGGCAGTGGGACCGATGTCAGTCATCTACAATGTAGAAGGGTAACTGACATCAACAAGAGTCGGCCAATGTCGGTCACCTCCAGGCAGACAGGGACCGACGTCGGTCGCCTGTGGCAGTTCCAAAACTATTCGTTGCACGGACAGTTAGTTCGTTGAACCAAGTGTTTGCATGTTAAGGGCTAATTATAGTCTCGAGCTGCATGTCTAATTATTGTAAATTAAGAGTCAGTTATTGTTTAAGTCTGGGATCTATTTATAGACCCATTGGCCTGTATTGTAATTAAGAGTACAAATAGAGGAAGGCAAGGAAGATCCTTCTAAGTGTAAGATCATTTGAGTTGCAGGTTGTTGCAAGCTCATGGGAGAAGATCTACATGGTAAGTAAGATCACTTTGAGATATACTTGAAGTACTTTGAGTACTTGTGTACTGGCAGGGTTATTACTGACTGGTTGAAGAGGTGAACACCAATTCTATGTGTGAGTTGTGTGTTGGGACCGTTTTTGGAAGGAGAGTGAACTCTTGAAGAAAATTACTTTGTACACTTGAGGTGTGGGAAGCTTCTGAGAGGTGTGGAGAAGAAGTGGCATCTTCTTTATTGTATTTTCTTTCTGGATGAGTATTAATACAAGATTGTGTATTGTCTCTCATATTCTGTGTTATTTTTGAATTCTAGTTACTTGCTCATTCTGGTATAATTCCGTGTTTAGTTTCTAATACAAGGTAATCATATATACTCTTATTGGTGGAGTAGGATCCTGACAAGGAATTCTATAGGAATTATTTGGGTTGATGTGTTTGAATTGCTAATTTTCTCAATTGCTTGTCTAAGTTTGAATATGAATAGTTTCTATAAATACTGAGCTAAACCATTAATTATAGGGTTGATAACTTTTGTAATGCTAGGTTAGTTGAATGAAATTGAGTTTACTTCATTTTATTTACTCTGCAACAAATATGTGCATTAGCTATCTAGATGTGATGTAAAATTTTAAAAATAAATCTAATTCTTACTTGTATTGTCATTCTATCTTCAAAATTAGGCCTGGTTTATAATGAAAGGTGAGCTTAGGCTACTTTACACTATATGCTGGTTAAGATCATGCTTAGTAATTCTTGAAACTTTGTCAATATGTTCACAATCAAGGATCAATTATCACCATTTATTTCCTACTCTACCTTTTTTTTACTCTTTATTTAAACAACTCACTTTAGTTTAAAACATTTTTCATAGCCATTTAGTTTAGTCATAATTCAGATCTGGACCAATTTGTCAAAATTAGCATCAAGATTCATAAAATAATGCACCAAGATGGCTCCAAACCATCAAACTTTATAAATATTATTCAATAGTCTACGTTGCTTTGTTGTTATTTCACCATAGGCATCCTAATTTCCAAATACTTAGAAATCATGCCCTAAATCCTTTGGATCCTAAAATGAGAAGTGTTCTTTAAACACTAAGAGTACCTGTAGTACATTTAGAAGCATCAACACGTCTATTATAGGGATTCCTTCTTTCTCCAAGCACTATTTAGATTTAGTATAGGTGGCATCCATTACAGGGATTCCTTCTTTCTCTAAGCACTATTTAAGCTCTTCATCCAATTCCCTAGCTAGGAAGTTGGACCCTTTTCTTTAGCACACTTATCTTCACACAGGTAAGTTCAGGTATGCATCTTCTTTCTTTATTTTACTCTAGTACTTCATTTTATTACATCAATAGATTAAAAGGGGGTAAATGTATACACCCTAAATTGGTAAAAAAACACACATATTATAGTTTTTTATAGTCCTTTCACAGTAGACTCTGACTGAAAAATATGAGATTTTATTCATATTTAGCCATGTCCTTTTATTTGACTTGTATTGGTCTTACTATATTCCCTAGACATCATTTTTTTAATCCCTAGTCACCCTTATCTTTTCAAACTTAACCCTTTTAGGCTTAGGTAGCTATTTTAGACCCAAACCTATCCACCCATGTCCCTAACCCCTTGGACAATAGTGCCCAAATAGGACTACAACGTTGAAACCTAGGGTATCTAGTTTTTAGCATTGTTATTTGGAGACACCTAAATCTAGCCACCAATAACCTCCAATCAATATTTTGGCTAATTTCCACCCAAAATGAATAATTTGGCCTAAAAAAACTAAAACACATTAAAATATTTGAACCTGATATAGTCAAGTGCTAATTCTAGCGAGGGTATCCCTAAATGGGGTAATGCAATTTATGGGCCAGCTAACTTTGATCAGATCATTTCAAGTCAAAATGCCAATTTTGCACTTGGGTGCTTTAGATAACTCTTTCCTATCAAATCTCTTGCACAAGACATGTGCCTTCATTATTTATTATTGTTGACATCCTAAATGGAAATATGACTCCAATGCATCTGACATTGACTTCCAATTCCAATCCAATCAAATTTTAGACCAATAACAAGGCATTTTGATCAATTTGAATAATTTGTGCACAAAGTGCTTAAACATGCTTAAGAGATAATTAACCCAAATCAAGGCCTAATTAAGAATTCCATGGAAACTTGTTGAATACTTATTTTTTTAAATGAATATTAAATATATGGATCATCAAGTGACCTCATTTCTTGGGAAGACATCCCTAGGCCATAAATGCCACAAATATTAGGATTCATATCCTCAATGCCTCATCAATGCCTCATCAAAGCCATCCATGCCTTTTAATTTCCCCTTCTTCCAATGTCATGATGTGAATAATTATAAATTTAATTTAAAAAATTTAATTAATCCTCAACCACACATCTTAATCTCAAGATAGATGGTTCAGGTTGATTCTAGACATTCTCAAAAATCTATAAATAGGAGGCCATGAACATCATTTCTAAGTCTTGATAATGAAAATTTATAATGCAAAAATGATTGCAAAAGCCCTTGTAATTAGTGTTAACATGACAAATTGATTCCAAGCCAAGCCAAGCACAAGCCAAAGATGTCAAGGAGAAGAGGAGATAACCAAGCCTCCTTTGATGAAGACTTCATGAGCACAAGCCGAGAAAGCCATTACAACAAGAATTTTAGAACATCCAATAAAGATAAAAGAGGATTTATTTTGCATTTTAGTTGTGTGTTTTATTCATGTTTGTTAACTAAGATCTCCCTAGTGTCTAGGCCTAGAGATGTTATGCTAGTTAGTGTGTTTCTTTCATTTTATTTTCATTTTAAAACTAACACCATACTAACCATCCTCTCTTGATTAAAATTATTAGATTAACATATGGCACACCCGGTGGGACAAGATGCATCCTACACATGAAGAAGATCATTTTGTATCTTTAAAATCTTCATTTGGATCATTAAAACTCTTACAAATTGATTTTATAACTTTGTTTTGCCATTTTTTGTTTGTTATAGGTTTACATAGTAACCGATGTCAGTTAGTAAAAATGACATCAGTTGGATAACTATCATTGGTCACATTGGTATATATGATGTCGGTTAGATAACCATCATTAGTTATTAAATGTAACCGTCATTGGTTATATAACCGACGTCGGTCACTATGTTTTTCTTAAAACACAAGCCTAAGAGCTCTTTATTTAAAGTTCATTATTTCAAACCTAAAAGAGCTTCAAGGCTAAAGGACATGCTAAAAATTTTATTACAGGACCAAGCTTGACATTTCTAAAAACATGTTTTAGATCACCTTTTACATGCTTAAAAATCAATCAGGAACCTTGTTTTGGTTTTTAACATAAAAAAATTAAGATGTTTATGGTGAATGTTTTCAAAGTTTGAAACTACGACCAAGGGGTCAAATGAACACCATCTCATTTTCCATTTGGGATTAAAAATGAAATCACATTTTCAAGATTATTGTATTCACTTAGTTATTTAAATTAAATTTTTGTTTGGAAAAAAAAGGGGTGTTGCATGTATGCTCTTCCATTTTTCCCCTTTAGGGAACCCTTAGAATCAAAAGTGTCATTCCTATTGCAAGTAGCATAGTCTAAGACTTAGAAATAAAGTCATCTAAAGCACTCCCTAAAAACTCGTCAAAGTTTGGGTGAACTTGAAAATGACCCTAAAGTCTTTCTATTTTCATGATTTCTTTATTTTTATGGAAACTTAGCTTGCGAGGGGGGCTTCATCACCTCCCACGAGTTCTTTAGGGAAGATTTGACCTAGGGTTTCACCTCCTAGTATTAACTTCATTTGGCTCCTAATTGGAGTTTCACATAGGATGTAGTGGCACTTTGAACATTGCACTATACTAAGCAAATAATAGGATGTAGTGGTTGTAAAAAAGATTAGACATTTTTTTAATAAGCCAAGTGATATGGACCCAAAATATGTGCTTTTCTTTTGCATTGTTTGGCATTAAAATCATTGTGCAATTGATTCCCCTAGAATGTTCAAAAACTTGTTAGATCTTAGACAAATCCCCACTTGTTATGGAAGTATTATTTGTGTAAGGTGTACCTCAAGGTCCATGTCACAGTACTATCATTTGAGATAGGGGGGCATAAAAACCCTGCTATATAATGCAAATTTACTTTTGGATGAACACTTAAAATCCTCTCAAAAGATGTATATTGACATATTCTAATATTAACAAGCAACCTTGTCAGTTTAGGATCTAAGAGTGATTAATTAGTTGGTCTTGTCCTAGATTAAAGTCTTGTTTGAAGTCAAAACTTGGTGTAAACAAACTATTTAAAACCAAACACATAGTCCTAATTTTCCTTTGAAAAAAGAGGCATTATGTTGTCCATATGAAAACATCAATTTGCCTTGTTCAAAGTTTATCAAAAGCTTGGGAGTCATATCATCCACTTTGGCACAGTTATGCTACCCAATTGAGTCTAGACCTTTACCAAAGTTGTTTTAAGTCCTTCACTTATAATCTAAATTTGGAATTTCACCTTTATAAGTTCATAGGGTTGATGTGTTAAGTGGGTTCGCCATTTACACTAAACTTGAGGGAACTTAGGTTTAATTTCCAATCTAGGTTGAAAGTCGTTTAAGACTCATAATCATTGTCATCACTTGATAGACTTAAGCCATTTTTTGCTAAACACTTTCACTTTGAGTATATGCACCACAATTTTGAGTCAAGAAAAATAGTGTTATGCTATCAAAATTGTGGGAAATTATCTTCACCTTAGAGAGTTTTTGAAAGAAACTTTTTTGTCACACCTTTTGGGTAGTGTAGTGTCATTGCGCTACCCAAAACATTTCAAATATTGTTTTATAGAGCCTCTTGCATAGAATTCAAATTTGTTCCTACATTTTTAGACCAATCTGAATGTACTTTTTTGATCTTTCATCTAGCATAGATATACTGTTCACTTTTATCTAGCTTATTTTTCAAAAGAACCAAGTTTTATACCATTATTTATGAGAAAATATACTATATCTAAAGTGCCTTTTATTTCATACCTTATACCTAGTTGATCAAGTTCATATCCAAGAATCAAATTCTTAGTGTTTTTTAGAAGTGTTTCAAATCCGTTAGATTAAAACTTTCATCTATTTCAAAGTCTATCTTTTGATGTCATTTGGCCAAGAGTCTTAGTGCATGTCTTGTTTGAGCTTATCTTTTGACGTCATGTTTGGCCAATAGATCTAGCAACTTTTAAATTCTTAGATTAGACTAATTTGAATCACTTTGACCTTAGAGTTTGGCATTTCAATTTTTGTTCCATTTACTTGCTTATCTTTATGTGAATAGTGAAACATTAGATACTTTGTGATAGCTTGTTTCCTCACAAATATTTGCATAAACCTTTTGATCCTTTTGATGAATCTAGACCAATTTGGAACATCATCTATTTTAGATTTTGTTTTTTTTTAAATTTTGTAGAAATCTTTGACCTTTTATCACAAAGTATTGACTATGGATCCCAACATGTATTCTTACACTCGTAGTGGACTCATGTACAATCCAGGCATTAGTAATGTAGTTGCACAAGAATAAATGGTGCAAGACCCCTATGCAGATAATATTTATTATGAGATGGATTCTTATCCCTCTTATAATACTCAATTAGGGGTACAAAGCCAAGATCTATTGGCTAACTATTTCGTTAACACACTACCTTATTTAGAATAAGACCAAGAAAAAATTGCACAATACCTAGCTACAATGCCCACAGTGGATGAGCCAATTCTTAAAATTCATATTCTACTAATATAGCTTTTGTGTATGATTGATTTTTGTTTGAGCGACATTTTTTAGAGAACAAAGATGAGATTTTGGTTAGAGCTATAGAGGTAGGGGCTAAATTTCTAGTAGACTTCCCCCATGAGAATTCACCAAGCTTAGTAAGAGTGCCCCATAATATCATTTATGATCAACAGGCTTCTTCTAGCAATCATATGGCTCTAGTCTAAACAACGTATCAAGACCCTAATATATGTAATTGAGGCAAAAACATCATGGAAGATCACTTTAACCAAATGCAAACATCATATCAAACCTACCTGAATCTAACATGTAATTTCAATTAGATTAACATGATGAACAAACCTCTTATTGACTTAGTTCCTTCAACATGAGTGTTGATAGAGTTAACTAGATAAGATAATCTAAGTTTCAACCCTTTCGTGCAAACCACTTTGGTAGATAACTTAATGCATATGCTTGTTATTGAAGAAGTGTCTTCAGCCTCTACACATAATAGTGAGCCAAATGTAGTGGATAATATGAAACTATCATCAAATTCCAATCAAAGTGGTACTAACTCACAAAAAACTAGCCAACAACATATGCCTATAGTAATTTCCATGAGTGGGTCATCATACCAAGGAGTAGGAGTTTCTACATCCCAACCTCAACCGGTTGCTTCCACAAGTGTACAACCTACGAGATTAGGTAGTCAAATAATGACCAACGTCACACCTCAATGATAGAATATGATGAATCCTACTTCTCCTCAACAAGTAATGAGTAGTATTCCAAAACAATAGGCACAATCTAGTATATCAATGCAATAAAGGACAAATACATTGCCACCTCAATCAGGGATAATTAATGTTCCACCTTGATAGGTAACAACAAAAATACCTATTCAATTGTAGACTAATATGCCAATCTAAAACTAAGTAATGATTATTCAATAATGTGCAAATATTGGTCAGTGATAGATATCAAATTTACAACCTATTTTCACTTCCCCATAGGGATTCGTGCAACAAGGAGGTTCCCATGTTTCTCAAGTACCTACTAGACAATCATTAGTTCAAAATGTGCCATAAATTTAAAGATAAGGTCTTGGTCCACAAGTTCTCACTCAATAGCAAGTTTTGATTAGTTAGCAACATGTCCCTTTTCAACCATAATAGGCATAGTATAGTTATATCCCTCCATCTCAATCATAAAATCCTCCAATTCAAACCTTTATTGCCAACCCAAACAAGAATATCACACAAACAAATGTGTAATTTCAAGTAAATCCTAATCCACGTATGCATATTCTTGGTCCATTCTCCAACCAAATCAATATACCCTAATAGGTATCTCCATCATACCCTAGTCAAAGTGTCCCACTTGTGACCTCCCAACCATCTACTCAAACCAATATTCTCCCTCAAATCAATGTCCCTTCCAATTTTCTATCCAAAGAATTGTAATAGATGAAAGATGCAATTGCTACCATTCAGGCTAAGAAACATACTAAAAAGTTCAAATTAGATGACGTGTGTTCCTATCCATTCAACATGGAGTATTTGTAGATTTATTTCCTCCAGGATATGAACCACCAAAATTTGACAAATACAAAGGAAAAGGTGACCCTAAGGCCCATTTAACTGAATTCTTTATTGCATGTCAACCAGTGGCATATAGTGACACATAAACTTTACTATTGTTTCCAAGGAGCTTGGTTGGACAAGCCTTGGAGTGTTTTTTAAAGTTGCCCAAAAATTTAGTGACGAATTTTGATGATCTTTCTAATAAGTTTGTGCATCACTTTTCCTATAATCTTGAGCATGAGATTTCATTAGTGGACTTAATGCAAGTAAAGTAAAAAGCTGGTGAGAGTTTTACAAGTTATTTATAGTGATGGAGAGCCCTTGTAAGCCATTTCACCCATAGTTTACTAGATAGATAATTAGCCATTGTGTTTACCAAAAATTTGCATAGTGAGATAGCATATCATTTGGAGCTACAATGTGCACATACTTTCAAGGAAATCATCGACAAAAGCTTGTTAATTGAGTGAGTGCTCATCAATAAAGGAGTCATCAAGCTTAATTCAACTAATCAAAATCAAGGTACCAATTAAGGAAATGACCAACATCAATATCCCATTCAAGCGCAAGCATCACAACTAACATAGGCCAATAACCAAGAAAGACTGAAGTAATTCAACTATATTAAAAATGTTGTGAGAAATGGAGTAACTAAATTCTATCATGTCCAAATAGTGCAAACATCATCTGCACCACCTTTTCAGCTTACTCCTACCTAGCAACCTCTTCAACCAATGCCACAAGCACAATAATCCAGACCTACACAACAAATACATCAGCCTTTACCATTGCAAACCCCTCATCCTAGGAGAACCATGCCTACATGTCATGTCTTTAGTGACCTAGGAGAACCTATTGAGTCTATATTTCACAAGCTTATTGCTACTAATCTAATTAGTTGGCCTATACCAAAACATTATACATAGGGCATTCCTTATCCTGATTGGTACCGTGAAAACAAATTCTATGACTATCATCAGGTGAATGGGCATAATCTACGAAGATGTGTCCAAATCAAGAATTTAATTGAGAATATGTTGGAGAATGGGGAGATAATATTGGATAATGGTGCTTCTACTTCCAATCAAACTCTTGAGATTTATCAAAACCCCTTTTCTTGACATAACAATTAATAACATCAGAATAATCATCATCAACAACAATGACCAGTGTAGCAACAAAATCAACAGTATCAAAATCAAAGGCCAAACCAATAGAATCAATAAAATCAAAGAAAAACCCATGATGACATAATAATGGACAAAACCAAGGTCAAAATGGTAATAACCAACAAACCTACCATGCAGTTGCACGACTACAATAGGGTTGTAGGTCATATTACAAGGAGTAGCATTAATACCATCTCCATTAATCTAGACTAAGCACTAATCAGCCTAGACCATTGTTAAATAACAACATTCATCCAAATTACATGGAGAACCCTTATTTTACTTGGGAGTGCATATAGACAAACCAATAAACTGGGACTTCCCCTTTTAGACCTTATATCGATAACCCATCCTTGCCATGTGACCACATACGAGTGCACCGGTAATCAAGACTTGTCATGTCTGGTTCCACACCATTCCCAACATTTGTTAGCAATAATAGTCCAATATTTAATCCCAATTATGAAATCACAACTCGAAGGTCGAAGATTACTATCCCAGGCCCACAACCATCTGTCACTTTGCCTGTCATCCAACCAACCGTTCAACCTTGGAATAAAACATTCACTACTAACAAAGATAAGAAGTTTGATATTGTGGAATAATTACAGTAGACACCAGTATAAATTTCTATTTTATATTTATTACGAATGTCAATAATCCACAAGAACATCTTGAATGAGTTTTTGACCTAATCCACTGTTGAAAGTGACATATCCCCTGATAAATTTCAAAATTTGGTTGCACACCTAGCTCCAACCCAACAAGTCACATTCAACCAAAGTGATATGTCTTCCCTTGGCCTGCTTCATAATAACCCATTGTACATAGAAGTTTACATAAAGCATCATAAAGTAAAACGTGTCTTTATAGACAATGGATCAGTCCTCAACATAGTGTCTCTAAAACACATCAAGCTTCTTGGGTACACAATGGTAGATCTTCAGCAAGAAACAATAACCATCAATATACTAAATTGAAATATGTATCTAATAATTTCAAATGAAAACTTATTTCATATGAAATAATAAAAAACTAATTTAATAGGGTTGGACAAATGTTTGTTGCATTTAATTAAATAATATCAAATATAGAAAACCATATCTTCAATAAACTTAAGTAATTAAATTATATAATAAAATATTTGGCTTTTTCAAATGATTTAAAACTATAACCAATTTTTTTAATAATTTTCATTTATACTGATAAGTTTGATATTTCACACTTCTCCATTGCTCCCATAAGATTTCATTTTAAAAAAAAGCTCAATTTCACATATGTATGTAATAAACGAAAGAAGTAGGTGTAAATGAATTGTTATAAAAGTTATCGCATCGAGTGATTACAAAAAAATTGTGCAACACAAATTGATGGTTTGTACAAGGTAATAAAAGAATCTATTATTATTATTATTATTATTATTTTATTATTTTATTTTTTTTTTGAGATAAGCATAGTGTAGCAAGAAATTGTAAGAGAAGTAGTTATAACAATATAATAGTCGTTTTGGATTAAATATGTTGAAAATAAATTTTGTGTTCAAATTGTTCAATTCTCCCTTCTCTTAAAAGGCTTTTTTGTGTTGGTTATTTTGAAAACTAACAAGTTTTTGATTAAGAATAAGTTGTTTTGAATCATCGAGAATGGTAAAAATGCCTTTTTTTAGAATGATTCTTTGAATGGTTATCCCCTTATTATTAAATAATATCCCCATTTTCATGGGCTCATAGAATAGATGCATCATGCATATTGTATTACGGTTTCCAAGAATTCAAATAGGGCTAACAAAGATGAGACAATTGAAAGGAAGTGGATTTCTCTTGAAGTTTGGCCAATTTAAATTTTTTTAGAACCTAAAAGCCAACTTCTTCATATTCTTAAAGAAAAAAATCTTTCTTGCCTAGACGAGGAAGACATATTGACATGGGAAGAATAACTTAATAGAATTTACACTGTTGTAGATGGTTATCATTCTCTTTGTCATCCTTCAATTCAACATTTCAAAAAAAAAATAAGCAATTTTGGATTCATAATATATGGCCTAAAGTTAGGTTCTTTATCTAGATTCTTCTTCATGGCAGAGCTCTCATGAGAGATCAACTTATGAAAAGGGGTTTGAATGGACCCTTTAGATGTTTCTTGTGTTTGGATCATGAGAAAAAAATTTCTCATCTATTTTTTTCTTGTCCCTTCATTAATGAGTAGTGACAGTGCTTGGTGAGTTTTTTGGGCATCCTATGGATAGTTATTTCATCATTGATTTAACCCTTTCAGGATTGGAACTACATCTTCTAGTTTGATGTCTTTTCTAATAAAATTCTTTGGGCTGGGGTTTCTTTTGTCTTATGGAATATGTAGGAGTGAAATGCTAGAATTTTCAAGCAAAGGGCTATTATTATTGTTTGGACTTGATGAAACACCTTGTGGCACCTTCTTAGCATGGGACACTCATTCTTTAGGATCTTCACATTATTCCTTCTCCCCCTTCCTAGGTAGGCTCTAGTGGCAAGAATTGTTCCTTTATTCCAATACTAGCCTTCAACAAAATCCATATGGATGGAGCTTCGAGGGGAAATCCTGGTTATGCCAACATTAAAGGTATTGGTAGGGATTTGGATAACTCTATAGCTTTCTTTTTTTTTTTTATAAAAAATGGTATTACCACTAACAATTCAGTTGAAGGGAAAACTATTTTGGAAGGTATTAAGACTGCCTAATAGGTTAGGTGGAAGAACATCTAGTTGGTTACTGACTTTGAGTTTTGGATAAAATTGCTTGCAAACCCTAGTTCTAATAGTTCCAAGGATTGGAAAATTTGTAGAATTCTCTATAAAATTCAATTACTTCAAGAGAAATTTGACAAGGTTATTTATTCGCATACTCCTTGGAGTTTCAATAAAGTTGTGGATGCACTTGCTAATTGGGCTTTTGATCAATATGAAGTGAAAGACTTTGGTTCTCCTCCCTTATGGTGGCTAACAAAACTAAGGAATTAACTTTTATGCATGTTAGCCCTAGATGATAATAGAACTAATTGCTATAAACTTTGTAAGGCCATTCTTTCTTCTTCAGTTGGTGGATTTGATTTATTGGTTCTCCTTGAGTGATCATTGGCTTCCTCTCCATTGCTTTTGGTAGTTGTGGGATGGGCTTGAAATTTTGGTTTGGATTGGAATTATGTTGGGTCTTCTTTGTGACTTTGGTTCTTGTATGAGCCATAAAGTATTAGTCTTGTTAGTTTTCTTGATCGATACATGTATAGCTTAGTGACTGTTTATATTTTAGCTAGGCATGTTCTTTAAGCATGATGAAGATGGTAGGTCAGGTGCGAGTCCTTAGTAATTTTAGTGAAAGAGATACCCCTACCTCCTTGGATCTTTTAGCCAACTATAACATCTCTCTTGATATGTTTTCTAAAAAAAATACATAATAGTTATTTTATTAAGCAGTCAAAAATAATTTAAAAATAAATTTTAAATAATAATTAATCAGTTTTAATAATTTTCTAAAAGCTTATTACGTTTTTATATGTAAAAAATAAGATATGTTTTATTAATTTTTTTTCATTAAACTTAATATTTTTAGAAAAAAATTAGAATATTTGTAACCTCAAAATATTAAAAGTGAAATACCCTATTTTATTGTCACTTAACATTTTTAATTAATCTTTTATTATCATCAGTTGTAATCCATTTTATATAATTTAAAATATAGATAGAAATGCTAATCTTTATATAATTTTAAGTTTCTATATTAAAATAAAAATAAAAATATTAACATAAATTTAGTAAAAATAAAATACACATTCATAAACACTCTTAAATAAATATTTTAATAAACACCCATAAACAGATAAATATTTTAATAAAAATCCATAAACAAATAAATATTTTAATAAACATTTGTAAACAAATAAATATTTTATTAAGTAATTGAACTTTGAAAAATATCCAAAACACAAAATAAAATTAGCTTTTTAAAAAAAAAAAAAAAATGCATTTACTAAAGTGAGATAACAAGACTATAATAATGACTTGCTTTAGTCCAAATAAAGGAAATAGTGATCCTCTCAGATATTTCTTTCAACTACCAATTCTTCATTGTTTATATATATATTAACTATATTAGTTGCAAAACGTAAGGTATGATATATATATATATATATATATATATATAGATTAGTTGCAAAACGTAAGGTATGATATTTTAACTATATTAGGTATAATTCTTGCTATGCAGGTTAGGTCGTCTGCTGGTTTTGATGGCTACGATGCGTAGATGCTCAGACTCTTTTCAATCTGACATGCCTTCTTCATGGCCATCCTAATCCATTGTCCTTTCTAGTTTAGCTGGAGATTGTTTTTATCTATAAACCCAAATTTCTTTAAGAAAGTAACCCATCAAATTGTACTCACACCGGACACACATACCCATCAAATTCAGCTTTGCAGGCATCCATCTCTTTTCTATTTTACAAAAAAGTTCCACTCTTCCAAAACCAACTTAAATTTTATAAGAATAAGTTTCATAATTACATATTGCAGGGCTTTAAAAGCAAAAATGCAGACTTAGAAGTCAGTCTGCTCTTGGAAAGCTACATAAGACTACCACACTCAGAAGATAAGCAATAATTATACACTGGAAAATGCATAGTTAGAAGTCAGTCTGATTTTGTAAAGCTACATAAAACTAACACATTGAAATAATAAATAATTATAGTACTAGAAAATGCAGAGTCTGATCTTGGATAGTTACATAAGACTATAACACACTACTCCAATCCAAGCTGAAATACTTACTAAACTGTATACTACGAATAATATGTAGATGCAAAGAATCAAATCTACCATCATCCAACTTACTATAGATGGTAGATTGTAATATATAGATGGATGAAATACTTACTAAATTAATAAAGGAATGATGGAAGACGCAAAGAAAATTGGATAAAATAATAGGTCCATTGGATAGGTAGTAAAAAAAGTGAACTCCATGTCATGAAACTTGTTGATATGTTTTTTATGCACATTAAAAGTTTAGGTATTATACTATTTCATTTTAGAATCACAAAATGACCTAAGGCACGAATTATAAGTATGATTAATGATTAAATGATGGAATACATTTTGAGTAGTGCAACCATACACCTATTCAAAACTGTCCTATGTGATTAATTGATATTTATATACAGCAACATTGTTATGACCAACACACCCCACCTTCAAAATATTCACATGGGGACTCAAGTTGCATTCAAAATTTTCATGATCATACTTTATGTATTGCATATTCAGGTCTGGCTCACATAAAAAGGACTTTAATCTTTAATAGCTATTTAGTTCCATTACAAATATCTATAAGCAAGACTTGTTATAATATTAAGGTTCTCCAAAGTTGATTTACATATTTTATGTCATGTTAAATTTGGGCTAGAAAATGTTTTGGTATGAATATCATGGACCTCGACATTTAAATTTTTGAAATGTGACTGTTGAAAGGTTTTAGTATATTTCAATCAAAATATTTTACAGCTATTTTATGCCTTTTAGAATCAATAGTTGGGTGGAATGAACTTAGATCATGATTTATTTGAATAAATAACTAATCTAATGTCTTTTTTGAAGTCCTTTATATGTCTAAATGTGCAGGCTGGCCCTGAAATTACATGGTCTTAATATATGTCTTCATCCAACTTACTAACTTGTGACATCCAGAGTTTTAAGTCTATTTTCCCTATGAACAAGTGACAACCATCCACACATCAAAATTTGGATTATCTACAATCCATACGTCCATGATGTAGTCTACAAAGTCATCCAGGAACTCAAGTGGGAAAGATCATGCCACATGTCATCATCTCATTGACTTGTAACCTATAAGATCATAGTACATAGTTAAAACTTCAACACTATCTAAAGCAACAATAGCCCACCACATGGCATCATCTCGATGACCCACAACTTGTAGGATCATAGTACATAGTCAAAACCCTAAGACTATTCATAGAAATGATGACCATCCATGTGGTATCATCCTGGCAACCCATGACCTGTCAAAGCATATAGTACAAAGTTTAGATCTCAAAACAATGATAAATGTCCATGAGTCATAGTCTGATGATCTGTGAATGAAATGTACTTACACAATTTTCCAAGTTTTGTTACCCTCCAGAGTAATGACAATCATCCATGTGGCATCATCTCAGTGCTCTACGAACTATCAAAACATAGTAAAAAGTTAAGAGTTTGGAATAATGATAACCATCCATTTGTCATCATCCAAGTGACCTGCAATATGACTTAGTAAGGTACACAACCATAATTCATCAACCTCTTCAATGAAGTGATATTAGTCCACATGTTGTGATCCTACTAAATCACAACGTGTACAATGCATAACAAAGTAATTTCATACTCTAAATAAGCAAGTCCTTGAAATTTTTCCGAATGTCATCATCCTGCTAACCCATGACCAAATAGGCAAGGATACAAAATATAAGGTCTAACACTCAGCAGATGAGTGATATGCTACCATGAGCCTCTGACCAAATTAATTAATTACAAAATGACATATTTTTCATCAAATCAATCTCTAGAGACCTAAAAAGAGGACATCTATCATGTTAAGATGATGAGGCACCCAAAAGTAGTGGAAAGATGCCATGTGGTAATATGAAATTCACCAAAGGTTGGCAATACAAAATTCAAATTCAAATAAGAAATGAATGAGCAGGTAATGAATTAAAAGTCACTGTATGCAATTAATTCACATGAATTGGAAATCTAATGAATTCAATTCTCAGAACCAATACATCTAGTGACATATTTTATTTGTAAAGCACAATTTAGTTATATTGCCTTCTCGTTGTCTTGAGCACTATGTGAATTCAAGCTCTCCAATGATTAATAGGCAATTATGGTTTTTAGATCATTTAAACATTACCTTCACAGTACCAATGACTTTATCCTCTCACACTTATCTTCCTTCTGCATATTCTATTTCCAATTCTACTAAGTTCATGGATACAATATTTAATATTGTAGCACTAGAACACTAATTCAAACATTATTTGACTATATGGATGGAAGTAAATGCTACATAGCCATATGGAACAAAGGACCAAATGTCTATATTTACATAGAGATATAAAGATGACATTTTATCCATTAAGGTGGAATGTCTACACAATGCAGCGAAAAAACTAGAGGTAATGCTCTTCATCAACTTGCTTTTTGATTTATTTGCAAACGGACATTTTTTTGGAAAAATATTACACCACCAACTTAGTAAAACTCATGCATCCTATATTAGTGGGAACACATTTGAGAAATAATATAGGTTCCCTGTTCTTGAAATAACCTATGGTTAGGCTATGCTGAATTCATAGTTGATTTCAAATTAAATCAAGGATAAATTGAAGCAATGGACATCCAACCCAAGAAACTTTGTGATTAAATGCCCAATTTCCTCCATTCATATAGTAATTTTTAGTCTTGGGGTAAGAATTGCCATGGCCATGTTAAATTTATTATACAATTTTCTAAGCATTTCTTATGTCCATGAAATATGGGTCCCATTGCTGGACATTATTTTGAGTTCAAATTTAATAGTTGCCTTTGGAGATATAATTATCTCCAATTTAATACACCAAATTAATAACCCAAAAACTTTACAAGATGAAATTTTTTACATGATGTCATACTTGGTAGATTCCATCACTGCTACAATGCACCCATCTTATGTAGAGCCCTGGGAACTATCCACAAAAAACCCAAATAATAAGGTTTGTGATGAAATTAATATTCTTCACATCTATAAGTTGAGGGAAAAAATCTAGAGACTCACAAAGATGTTAGAGGTATAATCACTAAGGGGGGAAAGGGGGTGAATCAATGATGCTAGATATTCAAAACAGATCCTAATCCTTCATACCCATTAATCATTCAACACATACAATAATGAAGCATATACATCATTCATAACAATGAACATGGAATATAAAACAAGATAAAGTACATAACACATGATATACGTGGGAAACCCTCTTGGGGAATAAAAACCACTAAACCTTGTAAGATGGACTACAATCCTATAAAGACAAGATTCAACATTTAGACCAAAACCAACTAATCAAATAACATCTATTCCATAATTTAGTGAGACACCAATCCCACAAGGAGCTACTTCCCCTATCTAGCTGAGGACCGACAACAACTAGACCTTTAGCAAACTTTACCTTGAAAGGAGGAACCAACCCCTTAGGCAACCAAAAACCCACCCAACTAATTTGATCTGATATCTACCTCTGATCTAATGTCTTTTACACCTGATGATGGACTTATCTTACTTGCACTCTTTCCCCTTTACACTCTCACAAAATTTCACACACAAGCAATGCATCCAAAACACCCTTTTGGATCGCTCTTCACTTCTTAGCACATACACAATCAGAAAACCTGCAAAAACTCTATCAAAAAATTAGCAACATGACCTATAGGTCATGTTCACAATCCTCAACCTGCTCTACTCTTCAATCCATCCACTAAGCACACTTACTCATTCAGCCTCTAAGGCTTACTCACTCAATCTGACTCTTCTAGGTTTATTAGGTCCAATGACCTATGTGTTCACCTTCATCACCTTGATCAAATAAACATGACTGATCCTATTTTCTCTTTGATGGCCCTCACTAACCTATACCTTCTCTTTCAAAGGTTCTCTCCTTCACTCAATATTACATCTACTCAACTCTTTTCTCTCAAGTCTTGAGACCATCACCTTTACTTTCACTCTTTATAGAGTCTTCATGAATATCAACTTCTAGGTTAGCCACAATACTTATCTTAACCCTTAATACTAGTATCATGCTAACACATATCTTAATACCATCCTCATATATTGACCATATCATCCATGGGTCACACTTAAGTAGTTATGCCTTTCAATTAGGCTTTAGTAGCCCTTATAGGTCTCATGGAGACCTATTACTCCTTTAGCACTTAAACAAGAAAATTAAGAACATAAGATTAATTTAAAATACATGGGTCCAATTCACATGACCCTTATGACATCTTCAGGTGATTACTCCCACCAAAAAACTCTTCTATAAATGCACAATTTACTCAAACATTGGTCTATACTATGAACAAATAAATAGTCATCTTTCAACTACAATAAATGCATCTGTACATATAGTCAAACCTCCAAACAATTTTCATGGATATCCCTTGAAATCCTATACATATTTTCCTTTTACACCACCATCAAATTTTTCCATATGCTCAAGATATAGATTAAAAAAACCCATCACTAGTTTTCTTTCACAAATTTGAATATTTAAATTCCAACGATCACTGTGTAAAGAAAAAAGCTTCAAACATGTGTCTTCATCTCGTGTCCCTTATAAACTTTAAAAAAATATGATCTATCAATTTCCTTATGATATTCATGTCTTTAACTCTTTAACACTCCCTATTGATCTTTGATCCTTACTTTCGTGATCGTGCCACTTGGCAGCTCTGTGTGCCTTGTGTGCACCCTACTCCATTCAGTCAACGCACTTGCACCACTTGGTAGTTCTACATGAAATATAAGAATAATTTGATATATTTACTTCATACACACCATTATGTCACTATCTATACAAACATATGATCACTATTATATCTCCTCTTATAAATTTGGCTAAGTATAGAAACTAAGTGAACTCTGTCTGAGAGGCCAACTTTGCACTATTATAATTTTTTCTATGCTCAATGTATAGACTTGAAATTTGAACCATATGATCATATATCATAGGATAATCCATCCATACATCATTTTTCTCTTGAAACCTTCAAACATGTGAAATATGATCTCATCAAACTGCTTACTCAGCCTTATTTGCCAAGATGACTACTTGAACCAAGACCTTCATGTGATTATTATGATGAATTCCATTCAATTATAGAAGCATTCCAATCACTCATATCACCTCATAGTGTATCTAAAACATATAAACACTATCAATAAAATCTATCAATTACCTCACTAAGTCAAACACTGAAGAAACATGTAGGAATGCTGAAACATATTGAAGCACACTTTATCATTGTCATTCTAGCACACATGACACCTCATCAACATTCTTGGACACCTTGAAGACATAATTAAAAATTATCCAACAATATCCCCCTTTGTTATTGATGTCAAAACCAATACAAAGCTTATGCTCAAACTTTGTCTCTCTCTCTTCAAGCACTTTCTCCCCCTTTGACACAATGACAAAGTGGGCTCATCTTCTGATCCTAAGGACCTAAAAAGAATTCATGGACCAATAATAGAAAAATTCAAAATCTAAGAGATGATATAAAATTTTCCTAACATTGTGCATACCTTTCTTACCTTGAGCTTATGAAATATGCTCCATGACTACACTCTTCTTTTATCATACAGATCTCTATAAACACAAAACATATAATAACAACATAAACTGCTTGAACTTACCTTGAAAACATTAAGAGGGAGTCCCCTTACATTATGCACATCTCTTCAAGCCTCTCAAACTATCTATGTTAGCTCCCCCTAACTCCATACTCTATTTGAAAAGTCATCTTCAATAAGTCTTCTTAACCAATTCTATTTTGACACCTAGAAACCTCTATACACTACCTACATACCTTCAAGACCAAAATCACTGAATACATCTTGAGCACACACAATTTATTCTCCACAAGAAACATGTCTCTTAAGAAGCATAGGTAGAGTCACCCTAACCCGCAATGTCATAAAACAATGTGAAACTAGGAGTTACCCATAACTCCTTATATTCCTTCTCTTCTTTGAACATTTGAAACTGATAGTTCTTATTTTTCTTATGCTTAAGAGAAACAACTTAATCATCCACTTCAAAATTTTCCTTCTCTTCTAAGATATAATTAACAATACATGGAGACAACAAATATTTATGGCATACCTCATCACTAGACATGGACAACTGATGTTCTTCACATGAAACTTGTTCAACAATAGCAAGATGTTCACTTAGATCTATACACACCTCATGACTAGTCTCAACTAATATCTTGATCTTCTCCTAGAGCTTTTTCTATTCATTCACAACATGAGTAGAAAATGAGAGATCTTGACATTCTTCAATCTTTTTAGCATTCTCCACCACAATAAATAGATCACTTGGACCTGCAAACTCATCATGACTCACACTTTACACTTTTGGTTTCCATGAGTTAAAAAGCCTTCTTCCTTGTACTCTAGGAGCCTGAAAGAGCTTGTTTTGACTTGATAACCTTTGCTTGCAAAACCTATCAATGTGACCAATATTCTCATAGTTCTAGAAAACCACTCTTATTGAAGGAAATTCAACTTGCCTTACTTTATTTGGACAATGTTTTTCCACTCTTTATGATTGTTTAAACATTCAACCTTGATCATGCTATTTGATAGATCATTCCATTCATTCTTAGTAGGTCTTCTACACTCTTTAGCCCTATGACCAAATTGATTACAAGTATAGCAGTAATCATTGAAATTTACATACCTCATGGCATTTGGTTGACAAATATGACTTATCCTCATTTTACCAACACCTTCATTCCTTGATTGATGATTTATCTTCAAGGTCTGATTGTCCTTGTTCATATTGGTCTTTATATTATTTTGAGTTGTAATATTTTGTTCTTCTTTACAACCAAGTCTAGTTTTATCACTAGCATGATTTTGACTATTCAAAATGTTGTCTGGATTACTTGAGCTCTTATCAAACATCACATATGACTTCATCTTATTGGATGTCTTTTCTAACTCAACTTTTAATGACTCATTTTCAATTACATACCTTGAACACTCATCTTCTTTAGCTTTTAGGCTTGTAGACATGATTTCTAATTGATAACTAAGATGTTTGACTATATCTTCATGCTCCTTGGTGTATTCATTCATTCTTTCTTCAAACACATTGAATTTATCTTCATAGTACTTGATTTGAGAATTCATCATCTTGTTAATCTGTAGTTCTTCATGAGCATTCCTTAATTTAGTCTCATAGTCCTTGTTTTCTTTATTAGATGTATCACTCCAAGTAGACTCTTTTTTATATGAGCAACTTCCTTTCTCAACCATGTAGAGGACTTCATCTTCAATATCAAACTCAAAATCACTATCTTCACTCTCATCTGGTGAGCTACAATCTTCATTGGTGTAGAGGATTTTCTTGTTCTTGAAGGACTTCTTCTTATTGTCATACTTTTTAAATAATTTCTTCCTCTTATCAGACTTGAATGTCTTCTTGCCTTCATCTTGGTCTTCATCATGCTCTTCATCATCATAATTCTTATGCTTATGAGGGAACTTATTGGAAAAGTGTCCTACCTCTCCACAATTGAATTATTTAAAGGTTAGTTTACTCTTATACTTTCTTGAACCTATTTTCAATTTCCTTTTAAATAAAGCAATTAGTTCATCGTCATCAATATCATCATACTTGACTTCCTTACCTTGAGTTTTCTTCTTTAGCTTCATTTCTATCTTGAATGTTGATTATTTATTTGGTGGTTTGTCATCATTAAATCTCACCTCATAGGCTATGAGAGTACCATGAAGTTCATCCATCTTCATTTTTGTGAGATCATGACTCTCTTCTATAGCAGAAAATTTTGAATCAAATTTGAGGGTAAGAGACCTTAATACCTTTTACACAGAAATAGCTTATTTAAAATCCTCTCCTAGACCTCTAATGATGTTCAAAATTTCATCAACTCTCTATATAAATGATGTTATTGAATCCCTTCATCTTGAGACTCTCAAATCATCTTCAGTGAGTCTATAACTTGGCTAACTTGACCTTTGAATTCCCTTCATAAATGATCTACAATTTATCCTATATCTCTTTAGTAGATTTAAAATGGATCACCTTGGTGTACTCAGTCTCTAAAATACCACAAGTGATGGCATTTATTGCCTTATAATTTCTCTCACACAACTTCTTATCAACTGCACTAGTTAGAGGGGTTGAGGGGGTTGAATATCCATCCACAATAGATTGCCAAATGTCAAACCCTATTGGCATGATGTAGGTATTCATCCTCACTCTAAAAATCATCATTGGGCCCATTAAAAATCAGTGAATGATTAGTTTAAAATCATCCTTGAATTTTATGACTACCCATATTATACCTCAGATCACCTTCAAGTGGTTAAACTTGCAATGAAGGTCTTGCTCTGATACCAATTATTAGAGGTACAACCATTGAGAAGGGGGGTGAATTAGTGATGATTTATATTAAATATAATTTCAAACCCTTCAAAACCATTAATCATTCAACACATATAATCATGGAGCATACACATCATTCATAACAATGAGCATGGAGATAAAACAAGATCAAACACATAACACATGATATACGTGGGAAACCCTATTGTGGAATAAAACCCACTAAACCTTTAAAGATGGATTAAAGTCCTATAAAGACAAGATTTAAAATTTATACCAACACCAAATAATCAAGGAACACTTGTCCCTTAATTTAGTGAGACACCATTTCCATAAAGAGCTATTGCCCCTATTTAGCTGAGCACCCAAAACAACTAGACCTTTAGAAAGATTTAATTTTCAAGGAGGAACCAACCCCCTAGATAACCAATCACCCACCTAGATACCTTGATCTAATCTCCACCTCTGATCTAATGTATTCTACACCTAATTATGGACTTCTCTTACTTGCACTCTTTCCCTTTACACTCTCACAAACTTGCACACATAAGCAATGCATCCAAATCACCCTTTTAGATCACTCTTCACTTCTTAGCACATACACAATAAAATAAAATACAATAAATCTATAAAAATATTATTAATATTAACTATATTTCATTCACATAATCCTCAACTTGATCTACTCTTCAATCCATCCACTAAGCACACTCAATCAACTTCCAGGGCTTACTCGCTCAATATGTCTCTTCCAAGATTATTAGGTATAATGACCTATGTGTTCACCTTCATCATATTGATAAGATAAACATGACTAATACTATTTTATATCTAATGGTACTCATTGATCTATACCTTCTCTTTCAACTGTTCTCTCCTTTACTCAATATCACATCTGCTCAACTCTTCTCTCTCAAGTCTTGAAACCATCACTTTTATTTTCACTCTTTATAGAATATTCATGAATATCAAATTATATGTCAGCAATAGTAATTGTATTAACCCTTAAGAATTATATAATTCTAACACATAACTCAATACCATCCTCATAGATTGGCCATAGCATCCATGGGTCACACTTAAGTAGTTATGCCTTTCAATTAGGCCTTAGTAGCCCTTATAGGTCTCATAGAGACTTATTACCCCTTTAACAATTAAAAAATAAAATTAAGAACATAATATTAATTTAAAATAAATGGGTCTAATTTTCATTACCCTTATGACATATTCATGTGATTACTCTCGCCAAAACACTCTTTTGTAAATGCACAATTTACTCAAACATTGTTCTGTACTATGAATGAACAAACAGTCAGCTTTCAACTACAATAAATTCATCTATACAGATATTCAAACCTAAAAACAAATTTTTATGGATAGAAATTGAATACTCTAAAATTTTTCGTTTTACACCACCATCAAATTCTACCATATACTCAAGATATAGACCAAAAACTCATCATTGGTTTTCTTTCACAAATTTGAATATTTAAATTCCAACGGTCACTGTGTAAAGTAGAAAGCTTTAGATACATGTATTCATCTCATTTCCCATATAAAATTTGAATGAATTCACTCTTCCCATCTCCTCATGATATTCCTATCTTTAACTCTTTAATGCTCCCCATTTATCTTTGATCCTTGCTTTCGGGATCATGCCACTTGGCAGCTCTGCATACCTTCTATGCACCCTGCTCTATTCAGTCAATGCACTTGTGCAACTTGGTAGTTATATGTTAAATATAAGAATAATTTAACATATTGACTTAATATTCACTATTGTATCATTATCTATATAAACATATTCTCACCATTAGATCTCCTCTTGTAAATTGGCTAAGTATAGAAACTTAGTGAACTATGTCTAAGAGGCTAACTTTGCACTGTTATAACTTTTGCTACACTCAATTTCCATAACTAAAATTTGAACCACATGATCACCTATCATATTTGAATCCATCCATATATTATTCTAATATTTAAACCTTCACACGTGTGAAACATGATTTCATCAAACTACTTACTCAACCTTATCTGCCAAGATGACTACTTGAACTTAGACCTTCATATAACTCTTCTTATGAATTACATTCACTTTAATAAGGATTAAAATAACTAATATCACCTAATAGGGTCTCTAAAACATGTCCACACTATTAATAGCATCTATCAATTGCCTCACTAAGTCAAATATTGAATAAACATGCAAGAACAATGAAACATATTGAAACACAATTTATCATTGTCATTCTAGTACACATGACACCTCATCAACATTCTTGGCCACCTTGGAGACATTATTGAAAACTATCCAAGAAAATACATTCTATATGATGGTGTATAGGGCCATCTATGGGCAGATTATGACCAATTTATCATATAATATCAGAAGAAGCATTTGGAAAAAGGGTGATTACTATTTTTACCTAGACTACACTATAATAAAAATTAAAGGTACTAGGGTACAACATTTATATCTACCACACACTATTATAGACAAGGTGGTTGAACAATAAATTGATGTATAATTATCTGACAACTTGGGCACTAAACTAAGGGGTGCTAAATAAGGAATCTTGCATCCAACACCTTTCAGCATTGGTTGTATACAATACACCAGATGGGAGCACCTCATCTCTATGAGAAAAATTAAAACACATAATGACTTGAATATGGAACAATTTAGGTACTGTGATTCTAGGAATAAGGTCAGATAACACCTCAAGAAGTATGAGGAGAAAGTTAAGATCTCCTATGGACACCAGTGGTATAATCATGATTCCATATTCCTGAATGCTAAATATGATAATGAGGTTCCTATTAATATACATACATTTGTCATGCCCATGATAGTATATTAAAGGATATATTATTATTATATTATCATAGAGGAGGATGTGAAGAGAATAGATAGTGAAAAGTGGACCTCAACTTTATTCCATGGACCTCCTCCTCAACCAAAGGTAAAGATGGGAACTAAAATTATTGAAGAGGTAGTAACCTCTGGGAAAATAGACCCACAAAGCATATTTAATTTTTCCTAAGTTCTCCCATTCCTCTAAGTATTGTTATTCCTCAACTTGTAGCTGATGTAGAGCAATCCATAGTTTCTAATAGGACAAAAGGATAAATTTATTCTGCACCCTTGCCTCCTTTAACATCATTACAACATGTGAGTCTTCCATCTTTTATTTCACAAGTTCCTATTACTTTTTCTCCCTTGTCACTAGTTCATACTATGATCACCAGTAATCACAACCATTCCCCTTCCACTTTCCACTACTATGTCCCCTTCTTGTTCCATTCCATCCACTTCAAGACCAACCCTTAATTTTACTAAGTAACCATTAAAGACCTACCAAAAGAAACCTAAGGTCCCCCTTGTGTGCCCTAAGATGATACAATAATAATAAAGGCTTATTTATTAGAGGAGGATATTTTTATGAATATTTTGAAGAGGATCCAGAGGAAATTAAACAAGAGGAAAATAAAGAGGAGGAAATTGAACAAGAAGAAACAAGTCAGAAGGAACCAAATTATATTAATACTTAGAGGTGGAACAAGAACAAGATGACTATGTTGAAAGATAGTTAATATCATAAGAGAATAATGAAGGATATTTATTGGAGTTGAAAGTAAAATACAGGCAAGAAGTTCCAACCCATGAACTTGCATCATCATTTACACTTCCTAGCTCTCTACCTCAGGGTCTAGAGTAACAAAAAATAAGATATTTAAGGCTAAATAAATCTCTATGCAAGAAAAAACAAGGGATTAAAGACCTAAGGAGATCTCATTCATGACTAATGTTGATATATTTTTAGATAGAAGTCCTAGAGATGGACTTAATGCAAAGGTCTCAATTGAACCAACTACAATGACAACTTCTACAACAACAAGTTCCATTACCACCATTATTTTGAGTGATGGCCAACCATGAATTATAAGTACCCATAATTTTGATTATTTGATGTCTCCAACAATTCAACAAGAGATACCCATTCTTTACATTATTTTATTTCTAATTCTTATAGTCCACTTAAGAGGCCATAGGCATTCATTATGCCAATTTTACAAACTATGACCCAACACCCATTACATTTTGTTATTTCTACTACCATACAACTTGCTATGAGTTCTAATACTAATATAAGCTTGTTTCAGACCCCAATAAATTATACATCCATTATTAAATCTAATCCATAGTCTATTATATTCAAGCAACAGGTACATTTAGAAGACTTAGTGTTTAATTTTATTTTTGGCTACACAAGTTAGTCCTCCTAGGCCATCTACATAGTTAGGTGTTCCCATTTATCCAGATACCCAAAAATATTTCTCCATAGGATAAATATGTAGGACATATGAAAAGACTAATTATATTATTGAGACACCTCCACAAAATAAGATCACTACCTAGAGAAAGGTAATTCCATATTTTATTGAATTGGCTACATCTTCTCCTATTGCTCAGTCTACCTCAACATCAATACTCCCACTAAGTTAATTCCATCCTTCCACCTCTGCATTTATAGATATTGTAGAAGCATAATATATTGTGAGCATCCCCCTTGGATTTAGAAATTATAAGAAAAGGAGATAGGTAGACGAGATTTTATTATCACTAAGTAGCCAAAAGAGGGCTTCCATTTTGACATGAAAACTAACACATTAAGGAAGGTCAAGAGAAAGATCATATTTATGGAAGGTAAAGATCTCCAAGTACAACATAGATAATACATTTTATCTCTAACTAACCCATAGACCTAGATGAGTATTAAGAATATCCTTATAGTTTTTTTGATGCAACTAGGGGAGTACTTGTTTAAGTATTTTTTTGGTTTATTTTATTTAATAAACTTACTAAAAATAAAAATGATACATGGTTTTAAAAGGGATACCTATGATGGAGGTTGCACACCATTGATCCAACAAAGTGGGAACTCCTTTTTAACTAGGAAGGATTACCTACACATAAGAGACAACTTGGACGAGATTGATTAATAAGATAGATAAGTGGACTGCCTGATGACAGATCAATTCCAAGAAGTGGTACACTTCCTTAAAGAGATGTTAGTCCATTAAAATAGATAATGTAATGACAGAAATTATAAAAAAGCATATGATAAGATGCAATACTAAAATGAAACATATTAATCTATTGCATAGATGTTATCAAAGTATTCATTCCAATAGGCTAGAGATAAATTTTCTTATTCTTGTATTACTTCTAGTTGTTCAGTGACTACTTCTAGAGTAGGGGCAAAGATGATGGCACAAAGTCCTAACTCAAAAGAGATATCATTTTGATCAGTGAATAATGAGTGAGGGACTATGGGTAAGTCATGGATTGAAATCATGTCATGTATAACATTTAGTAATGTTATCTACAAATAGAAATTCATAATTTCAAGACTAGAAATAACAAATTGGAATTAATTTAGACTGTTAAATTAACTCAGGATTGTAGACAAAAATTAAAACATAGGGATCGATGTCAATTATCTTAGAATTAGTATCAATTATCAAATCAATGTCAATCATATGAGGAATCATCATTGATCCTAATAGTGGGTACAAAAACCTCAAAATGGGGCCTATCTAGAAGAATGTAAATGTACAATGTCAATAACACTCATATATTGCTTTAAATTTTTGATACACATTCAAATAATTTATTAAACTGATCAAATATCTCTGGAAATATGAAATATGTAGCTGTTAGATGAAACACTTCTCTAAATTAGATAAGAAATACATAGTCCCAATAACCAATAGAAATAGCCAAAAGTTGAAAATTTCTCAGTCTTTAACTTCCAAGCAGATATTACATATAACATAGAATTGAATAGCCATTCTTGAATGTAAAATATAACTATACTCCATATTAGATTATGCAGGTTGTATAACTTGAAAATAGGAGGAAAGAGTGAAAAATAAGTGAATGAAATTCTAAGCTCTGATACCAATGAGAGGCTGGATTATATTATGAATGCACATAAAATTATATTTCACAATTAAAGTTTGAAAGAGAGTGAACATTAAAAAATAAAAACCAAAATGGATGTTCACTTCACATTTTTAATGTGACATTTTCCATTCCTATGGAAATGGAAAAACAACTTATTAAAAAAGACAAAATCTAAACACTTAGAATTAGCAACTATATACAATATTATTACACATTTTGGAAATGTGAATGAGCACATAATCTTTCAACTAGCCAAATATGTTTTCTATACAACAAAAAACTATAAAATGCAGGTATCTTAACTAATAAAAGACATGTAACCAAAAAAGACATTAATGAAATATTATGCAAAAGTAATATTGTAAACCTCAATTTTGTATCTTCAAGATTTAAATATAATGGAAACATAAGATTCAAATTAATTACAAGATTTAAAATGAAATAAAATATCAAAAAACACTAAAGAATATGATTCTAAAGATAATTTATCAAATCATTTAATAATAAAAACTCAAAATAAAATTTATCAAAACTCTGAAAATGACCACAAAGATTTTTTGTTAACCTTAAAATTAGTTCATTTTTAAAAAATGATTGAAGCCAATATGCACTATGTATTTGTACAATTATAATGTTCACCATTTTTAAATATGGAAACATGTAAATTATATTACAAACATCCTTCAATTCAATATACTAGATTACAATATGTTTTTAATATTTTTTTACATATTAAATCTGAATTCATATGAAATAATGGAAATTTTATTTTGATTGGGTTAAACACATGTTTGTTGCATCTAGTTAAAAAGTATTAATGATTTGAGGAAATCCATGTTGTCAATAAATCGAAGTAATGAAATTATACAAGAAGGCATTTCGCTCTTTCAAACGGTTGAAAACTCTTAATACACCCAATTCCTATAATTTTAATTTATGTTGACAAGTATATAAAAGCTTTGATATTTCACACTTATTCATTAATAAATTGTTACAATATTTCAACAAAAAGAGGTATATTTTCACACATTTATGAAAAATAAAATAAAATGATTTTTTTTAAATTTATAAATGAATCATCATCATCATCATCATCATCATCATCATCATCATCATCATCATCATCATCATCATCATCATCAAAAAACAACCATTGTAATAGTTTTTAAGCTACATTTTATCTCTTTAAAGTATAAAATAATTATATATAAAAATCAAATTAGTTAATATTTTCCATTAAGTAGTGAATTAAGATTTCTTGCAAAAGATCTCTACTATGATTTGATGGAAGTTTTATTTAGGTTTTGAAGTTTCACCCTTTGCCTATTTAGATTTTTTTTTTTTAAAAAAAAAATCAAGATTAAGTGGTTGATCCATCAATGAATAATTGAGAGCGGGGGGGGGGGCAAGAAACCCTCATTCAAACAAATATTGGTTGGTATGAGAAAAACAATATTGGATAAAGAAATCAATGAAATAATGGATGCAATATGAAAGAAAAAAGATTCAGAAGAAGATTCTAGGGATAAAAGGTCATGCATGTAAGCCTTTAAGGATAATCTAGTTTCCATGCTTAATTCAAGAGAAATAAAAACTAATATAGTAGGTTTGCATGAAATAAGATTGATATGTTAATTCTTAGGAGTGCAACTCTCTCTGGAAGAATTATATGCATGGACAAGAAAATTTTGGAGAACAAATAAAGATTTTGAACTAAGAACATGTGTAAGAGAGTATTTCATAGCGTTATTTGGAAATGATTCAAATTGTGATAAGGTAGTTAGGGGAGGTTTATATTTTTATAGAAATATGGGGCTTTTGATGAAATATTGGCACACTACATTCAAGCCAATGAGGGAGATGCTAACAAAAACATCAGTCTAGATACACATGTATGCCCTACCCTAATAATTCTAGTCAAATAATGTCTTTGAATATATGGGTAATATTTTTGGTATATCTATGGAAACATAAAATTTGTATTATGGAAAAGGCCTTTCTAATTATGCTAGAATCTATGTTAAATTAGTTTTATCTAAGCCTCTACCAAAAATCAGAATGTTAGAGCAACAAAAATGTAATGGACCCAATATTTGGATTATGAAAGCATCCCCATTAAATGTAAATAATACCATGGATATGGGCATCTCATTAGGGATTGTCCCATGGTGAAAAAAGTAGGAGATCAACATCACACAATAAAAATGGTTGAAAAATATGCTGATGGATTTAAGAAACCAAAAAATAAGTATATAGCTAGAAAGAAGACCATTAATAAAACCCAAGAAAGCCTTGTAAAATCTAGGAAGGACTTGAACTAGCCAAAACTATTTCAAGGGAATTGGAAAGTGTTCCAAAAACACAATATCAAATAAAAAATAATGTCATGGAAAAATAAGATGTAAGAGAAGATTACGGGTTCAAAAAAGACCTAGAAAATATTCTCCAAGTCCCTATCAATGAAATCCCAAAAATTAGGATAATTATGAAGGTAAAGAATTATAGAAAAAAAAGAATAACATAGATCACAAAATAAAATGAGAATAGTGAGCCAGTCACGAGGAAGAAGAAGAACCAAATTCTGACATGGGAGAGAATAACTCTCCATCAAAATCAAAAATGATATTTTAGGTCTAACCCAAGAGGGATACAAAATAATCAAAAGAAAATACATGAGGTACTATGGAAGAGGTAGTAGGAGTCATCCTTTAATAGATAGATACTCTTTTGGTGAGAAAAAAGTGAAACAAACATACTTAATGAAGATTGTCTCTTGGAATATAATGGGCCTTAATGTGACATAAAAATAATAAAAGTGAAGCATATTATTACTTATAGTAACCTAGATATAATCATGCTTTAGGAAATCAAGATCAAGATTATCTTAGCTCAAATTAAGGATCTTACTAGTAGTTTAAATAGGGGTTGTTTGGAAGCAATGCAGTAAGAACAATTGAAGGATTGATTATCATTTGGAATCTGTTCACAGTCAAACTAGAAAATCTCATAATAGATAGCCGATATGACTCATGTAGAGTGGTTAGCCTTAATTCCATTCTCAACCTTAACTCGGTTAATATTTATGGCTCACAAAAATAGGGATGAAAATAAAAAGTTTAGAAGTAGATAAGACTGAGAAAGGGCAATGATCCAAACTCTACATGGATAGTTAGAGGAGAATTTAATGCCAAGTTAGATGCTTAAAAAAACAAAGAGGAATTCAAAGAATCTTAGTAATTTTATTTTATGTAGATTCATAGATGAGACAAAGCTCTTGGATGTCAAACCCTCTAAAGGGTGGTTTACCTACAGTATTAGAATAAAAGGTAAGGATATTATTGTAGACACCGCAAACGTGTCTGCACCTTGGCTCTCCCCCTTGGTCCTTTCTCCCTCCTAGTCCTCCTTGGTCCCTAACCCACCTAGGTCTTATTAATTGGAAATAAACATCTATTTTTAATTAAATAAGGCCCCCTTTCCACCCTACCCTTGCCACCTTGGATCCTCCCTTGAATCCCTCCACCTTCCCCCTAGCATTTATTAGGCCAAATCTCTCCATTATATCCCCCCGTGCCCATTTTGGCATCCTTGTGACCGTTCTTCCCATGACCCCTCGCCCGGCGGCGTACAAGAGTGGGCAGAGGCTATTTTTAGCCTCTGTGCCCATCCTGCGACCACCGACGTCGGCGACCCTTCGGTCGATGTCGGCGAAACTGCCGGCGTCGGCAGCCTTCATTATCCCTTTCTGCATCCGTTGCAGCCCCCTGGACTCTTGAGCTCGCAAACAGATTTCTCTTGGCACTTTGGCTTTCGTCTCTCCTCTGTCTTGACCTCGTGCAACAGCAGCAACAGGTGAAAAGGCTCTGCATCAGGTATTCTCTTCTTGCAACAAGTCTTCTATGGCTCCAGCAACATCTTCTCCTCTCTTCATTCAGCAAGCTAAAAGGTAAGCAAGTTTGGTTTTTTTTATTTCATTTCTTTAGTTTATAATCATCTATCCTCTATTGTCTTTTGCTCCCTCTATCCTCCCCCCTGAGAGGCTGCAAAGTCTTCTCAGGCCCTGTCCTCTGTGAATCCTCCTCTTCCCTGTCCCTCTCTTTTTCCAATCACAGACAACTTTCTCATCCCTCTACCAAAAAGACCTTGCATCAGGCACCCAACCCGAACCAGACCACTCCCCAATCCATCCAAACTTGTCCCCGTTCAGTCTCAGACCCGTCCACAGTCCAGAAAGCAACTCAGACCTGACTACAGGCCACAACCCCGACCGACGCCGGTCACTACCCCAACCGACGTCGGCAGGATAGCCGACGCCGGCAGATCAGATAACCGACGCCGGCGACATTTTCAACCTCGGCGACTGTCTTCAGCCCAACAGCTCCTTCAGGTAATCATTTTGTTTTCTTCTTTCCTATCTAATTTCTTTGTCACTTCTATATTCAGGCATTCTATCTTTTTATCAGTCATTTATCTTTATCAAACAGTGGGTTGACCTCCCTTAAGGAAGTTTTTACACTTCTGGGAACAAGCTTTTTGCTTGGCAACCCACTGCCCATCTATCTAACGTTTTCTTGTCCAAGCTTCCTTTTTTCTTGCAGGTGTCATTCCTCCACAGCCAAAGAGGAGTGCTCACAAGCGTCTGGATTTACGGTGCGCAATCTTTAGTCCAGGTACTTCCCAAGCCTTGTCCATTACTTTCTTTTAGTTTCTTTTTCTTAAGTCTGAAAAGCAAATTTGAGGTAGAAACATCTCTGGCACGCCCGGTGGGACCCTAGGTTCCTCCTGGGTTCTTTTCTTTTTCATTCATTTAGGTGCATTTAGGCTCCTTCCTTCTTGTCTCTTTCTTCTATTCCAAATGACACTATAAGCAAGACTAAAACGAATCTTTCTTCCTTGCATTTCTAGACTAGTCCAACATCATACTCTTAACCCTTTCTCAATCTTGTCTTCATAACAATATCACATTTCGACTTGGGCATTAAAACGTATTGCACTTTCATCTCTGCTTGTGCTTGCATTAGTCCACATCTAGTAACTTAGGCACATATTGAATAAACCGTAGACACTTGATGTTACACTACCGAACCACATGCACTAAAACACACATAAAACTTACCTGAGACAAGGCCCGACTGGGATTTCATCACCCAGCGGATACCTTACCCGTCCCGGTGACCCCACTTGGATTTCATCACCAAGGGGGAAGCCCACTCCGTTCTCTGGCGGAGTCTAAACTCTAGGCGAGGTATATCTTGGCTAAGCGAGACTAGCTAACCACTGGAATCGTGAAGTGAGGGGAGCTTGCTCCTTAGCACCAGGCCACGTACCAGACCCTAACACAGATCTTTGAGCACCTAAAACAACACCTGAAACCATCTTTAGACTGCCTTCTTCTAGGACCCATTTTTCAGCCAATCTCCCTAAACATTCATCTAAGGCATAAGCCACAAGTTTCTAAGGTTAATTCCTAGGATTTATCGCTTAGGCTTGTCTGTCTTTCTCTATTTTCCTCTTCTCATCTGTTTGTTTGAGTGTGTGAGGACGCTTTCTTCTTTGTTTTTCCAAGAACCTTTTGGTTCTCTGGAAAACACAGTCACCGACATCGGTTCTGCCACCGACGTCGGCTTCTCCTGTCACCGGCATCGGTCCTGCTACCGACGTCGGCTTCATCTGTTACCGGCATCGGTTATCTGACCGACGTCGGCCTTATTTCTTACCGACATCGGTTTTTCAACCGACGTCGGTCTCTGTCACTGTCCTTTTTTTCCAAAACCAGCAACCTGAAACCTGTCCCTTCCCTGTCAAAGACTCCATCCTGATCTTCTGAAACTGAGCAACACAGTTCCTGAGACCTGAACCTTCTTTGCCTTGCATGGTTTTGACTCGTAGCCAAGCCAAGGCTCTTGTCGACCACGCCAGCCGTCAACCACTTCCGTCCACCCCATCCGTGACCAAGCCTACAATGGAGTTCAACTCGGAGACCGAAAGAACTCCTGCCCGTCCAACCCCGCCGCAGACTCCCATTGTCCAAGAAGGGGACCAAGACTTCGAGTGATTCTTGGACCTCAACGTCAAGGCCTTGCAACACTATCTCGCGCATAGCCGAACGTGGGACTCCTTGGGCAATCCGATCTACGGAATGCCGACCTCCCTTATCGCGACTACAGCTGTATCGACAACATCCATAGTTCAACCTTCAGACACTCAAGCCATCGCTTTGACCACTGACTAGACTTTGACCAATCCTCCAGGTGTGGCCTCTCCCTCTATCATTGGGCCCACTTCCACCGGGGTTCCAGCCCCTTGTCAACCTCAACCCGCTCAACCTCTATCCACTCCTTTTCAAAACCTTGTCATCTCTATCCCGCCTACTCTGGCCCCTATCAACACCAGGGTGGCTTCTTACCCCTTGGCCCCCGTTACCACAGTCCAACCTCTCGTGGCAACAACGGGCCCAGCTATGTCTTCTAACCAACCACCTTTAGCCTTCACTTCTGCCCCTGCGATTAGTCATCCGTATATTCTACAACTGACTATGTCGCACGCCTCCTCTAACCTCTTCCAAGCGCCCTACAACTTAGGGGGCGCGCAACCCGTCAATCCGTCGGCAGACATCATCAAGATGCTGATGGACAAGATGACCAGTCTTGAGACCTCTATTTCCGGCTCGCGCAACACTCTTTCATACGAGCAGATCTGTAACGAGCCCATTCATCCTTCTGTCCCAATCAGACCATATCCTAGCCAGTGGGAGCTTTCAAAGTTTTCTCGTTTTCAAAACAAGGAAGACCCACAACAACACTTGCGGGCATTCAGACATGCCTGCTACCTCATTGGCCATGACGATGCGTTACTCTTACGCACGTTTCCTATGTCTCTCTCGGGTGCTGCACTTGACTGGTACAGCTCCCTTCCTAGCCATTCTCTCTTCTCATTCACACAATTGGCTCAGCTATTCCTCGATCACTTTTCCATCAACATAACCAAGAAGGTCTCAATCACGGACCTCTATTCTATTCGGCAATTCGAGGATGAGTCCATAGCCGACTTCGTTGCTCGATGGAGAGGCCTTATCAACCAACTCTCCTTTTCCTTACCTCAGGCCGAGCTTATTGAACTCTTTTCTCAAGCCTGTGCCCGACATATCTCTTCCACCCTGAGGGTTCAAACCTTCCGCACTTTTGACGAGGCCTTCATGATGGCCCACAAACTTGAGTTGCGTGCCATCGAGGAGAACAAAGTCAAGTTGCGGAGTAAGAATCCCAGCTCTAAGACCAATGACTCTTCTTCTGCCAAGCCATCATCATCCAATTCTAAATCCAAGGCTTCAGCTAATACCGTGGTTGTCAGACCTTCATCTTCTTCGACCAATCAGCCTGAGCCCTCTACATCTCAGAGCGCTACTCGGCAATTCCAGCAAAGATACGTGCAGCGACGATATACTCCTCTTGGAGAATCATATGCGTCTATGCTAGAAAAGCTTCTTAAACAGGGAGTCCTCAATCTCCCTCAAGCCCGACCTCCTCCGCAATTTGATCCCTCACACGCCATCCCCGCGTGGTATAGGGAGCAAGACTTCTGCAGCTTCCACCGTGTTAAGGGCCATGACACGGAGAACTGCAAGACCTTTAAGAACATAATACAAGACATGCTTGAAAAGGGGGATCTCATCTTAGACAATCCAAATGCACCCCCTAATCAGGCCATTGACATCTTCAAACAACCTTTCCCCAATCATCCGCCAACTCAGAACAATGTCCAGACCTTAATTGATGACAATCATGAGCACAATATTCGGACAGTCAATACAGTCTCTCCTTTCGTCCCCAATCAGCCTCTTGAGGTTAGTCCATCAATTAGTCCGTCACATGTGGATGAACCTCTCTCCCCAGCTAGTTCTCCATTGACCTCTCTCATCTTGGAGGACGCCTCGGCCTTACCAGCACCTCCAGTCTCGCCATCCTCCTTTCTGCAGCCTATGGAGGACCCGACCCTTCCTGCTCCTCAGCCACAAGTGGAGGGCACCGTCATCCCTGCCCCTTACCCGCTGGAGGAGCCTCGCTCCCCAGTTTCTTCTCCACCCAGGGAAGAACCTGTCTCCCCTTCATCTTCATCTAAATCTGTCATGACTTCACCACACCATGTGTTTGAGACCACTACTCCCATCTCGTCTTCAACCTCGCAACCATCAACATCTTCCTCTCAGCCATTTTCCCAGTTAGTGGAGAAGATCGAACTTCTCCCTTCGAGGAAAGTGATGCCTCAGGTGTTGTGGGAGCGTCTTAAAGCCCTTCAACATACCCGCGCCCTCTCATCCCATGCCGCTAATCCTCCTAAGGTGGAATCTCGTCAGACTCTTGACAAAGACCAGACTCTCAAACCTCAACCAAACCCGTCCAAACCAAAGCTTGCATCTATCTCGTCTAAACCCATCAAGTCATTTGGCGTTCATCCTATCTCCTCCCTCACTCACCCGCAAGTGAAGGTGAACCTAGGCCAGACCTCGACCAGTAGTAGTCTTCCAACCAAGGCGAAGAAGACTGCCAGACCACAGAAACGAATGCCTCCTTCTCCGTCACCATTGCCATCCATTTGGGCCCCCATCCTTCGACCTTGGATAGCATCCTTCCCACTCCGGCCTTCAACCAAAACTCGTTGCCTCCTTTGCTTCCTCTGCCTATCTCCAGTCGTCCCTCTCCCAAGAAGGTGGTATCCATCACCAAGAAAGAGCCGTCTCCATCTGTCACCGCGCCATCAACCCATAAGGTGGTACGGAAACCTCTTCTAACCTCGCCTAAGCAAAAGTCACCAACCTCGCACATATCAAATAGCACGGACCCTCTATTGGGCTCATACTCGTCGATACTGCGCTGACTTCTCCAGACTTCCGACATAACCCTTCCGCCCATCAAGCCTTTCCAACCTCTCGGGTCCAAGCCCTCCTGGTTCGACGATACGAAAGTTTGCTTATATCATCGTACACCAGGACACGACACCGAGACTTGCTGTGCCCTCAGGCCGTCATTCGCCGCCATATGGAGAAAGACACTCTTCTCCTTGAGGACACTCTTGACCAGACCCTGACTCCTTCCTGTCCAACCTCTTCAAACACGTCAACATCTCACCAGCAAGACATGACCCCTTCTTCGCCTCCCATTTTCAAAATCAATGCCATCCGTATAACCACTAGGTCGCAAAGGGACAAGGCCAAGGAAAAAGCTGCCATTCCTTGGACCTATCCCTTCGTCAAGCCACCCCTTGCACCCAAGCCTAAAATTTCTATCCTTGGCGCGTCCCAACCTTCTTCGTCTTCCTCTTCTGGACCAATTCATGACTCCATGCTGAAGCAGCTTCACCAGACACCTGTGAAGATGTCTCTCTATGACCTTATCCAAACCTCGCCTCAGCACCGTCAAGCCCTTATCCAAGCCTTACAGGCAGCGGAGGTCCAACCTGAGGACCCCCAACCACTCGCTACCCTCGTCCATTCCTTGTCTCCTGTCGCTTCCATCACATTCAGTGATTCTGAGATTCCCACATCTAACACGAAAGATCAGGACGCCGCCCTCTTCATCACTACCTATGTTGATCGGACACGCATTAAACACGTTATGATCGACGACGGTGCTAGCATCAACATAATCTCTACCCACGCATTTGATCAGCTGGCTCTTCCCAAGAACTGCGTCTCCAAAACTGATGCGATCTTATGCTCTTTCAACGACACCACCGCCACGACCATTGGCACAGTCATCCTCCACATTCGCGTTGGTCCACGCACAGTCCCGGAGCTCTTCTATATCATTGAAGGAGAGTTTCAATACAACCTTCTACTGGGCCAACCTTGGATCCGTGCCATGGCCTGTATACCCTCCACCCTGCACCGTTGTGTGAAGTTCGAGCATGACGGGCAAGTCCACACCATCCCTACTGACCCTTCACCCTTCAAGACTTGCAACACCACCTACCGTCCTAACGACGTCCTCATTCCCATCAAGCCGTCAACTCCGGCACCGCCTCCATCTGCGGAAGCTTCGACCAGTTTGCAATCGGCGGTTGCCCTCACCCCTCCTCTTCAAGCGCCGACCAAAGACCCCATGGAAGACATCTTCCAACGACTATCACTTGGGGAATATCGCTTGTTGACCCTCGACATGTTCCAAACTCCGCAAGAGTATGGACGCCTTCACCTCAGTCCTAATTACGACCATCGGATCGGGACGGTCGTACCTTATGGTCCTCCTCACTTCCAAACCAACTTTGTCTATGGGGGGCTTAATCAAGCTCCTACCAACGGCACTTCCCTCTCTTCACCCCAACCTTTCACATCTGATTTCTCATTTCTTGGCAACCCCGCCTTTGCACACACTTACCTTCACAGGTGTGCATGGAAGGGTTTTGGTTTCGGACGTTATGAGCAGGGCTCCCATCAGCCCATCGAGCTGCTCAATGATCACGATGCCAAGAAACAGTATGGCCTGGGATATCATGACCCCACTCAGGCTCCTTCCGACCTTTGTCCCGAGCCAACCATTGACCAATCTCTTCCAGACTCGCCCATTTCCCCTTCGTCACCTACGGAGTCGGTGGTTTCCATCCCTCCTAGTTTTTTTTTTCCATAAACACCATCCGCCTGGAACCCCTGACTTATCAGCTCAATGGGGTGCCCAGGTCTCTCCCTCTCATCTTTCCTAGCATGGTAGAGGATGAGTCGGCAACCATTCACACTGTCCACTGCGTTGACAATGACGCCATCCTTTCCTACATGGGTGCCGATGACTCTTTCGTCCAGCGTTTCCTCCCTTCTGAGACCCAGGTTATGTTAAATGAATCCACCATTGACATCAACCTCCCTTCTTCTTCCGATGTTCCTCACGTCTTAAAGATTGGCCAATCTTTAGACGCTCAGGAGCAGCTTGACTATGCCCAGTTCCTTTCCAACCATAGCAAGGCCTTCGCCTAGACTTACAGCGACATGCCTGGCATCGACCCCACCATTGCTACCCATAACATTGTCACCAAACCAGAGGCTAAGCCTGTTAGGCAGAAGCTTCGAAAGATGCATCCTCGCGTTGCACTCCTTGTCAAAGAGGAGCTTCAACACCTTCTTTCTGTCTCCTTCATCCAACCCATCGATTATCCACAGTGGGTCTCTAACATCGTCCCAGTTACTAAAGCAACTGGGGGGATTCAGATCTGCACGGACTATCACAACCTTAACCTAGCCTGTCCCAAAGACGACTTTCCTCTTCCTAACATTGACCAGCTTGTTGATCTCACGGCCGGCCATGAAATGCTATCTCTCATGGACGGGTTTTCAGGATATAATCAAATCCTGATCGCACCGGAAGACCAGCACAAGACTACCTTTATCACCCCATGGGGGACTTTCTGCTATCGAGTCATGCCTTTCGGCCTGAAAAATGCTGGTGCCACTTATCAGCGCGCCATGACCTACATTTTCCATGATCTCCTCCACAAAATCATGGAGGACTATGTGGATGACCTTCTCGGCAAGTCCAAGCTTTGCCGCGACCACTTGACCATTCTCACAATCATCTTCTCTCGTCTTCTGCAATACAATGTCCGCCTTAACCCCAAGAAGTGTGTCTTTGGGGTCCTCTCAGGCAAACTTCTCGGCTTCATCGTTTCCTTCCATGGTATCGAGATAGATCCCGCCAAAATCCACACTATCCTCGAAATGCTGCCCCCAACCAATCTCAAGCAGCTTCGCAGTCTACAAGGGAAGCTCCAGTCCATTCGTCGTTTCATCTCGCAGCTTTCAGACCGCTGCCAACCTTTTCATCACCTCCTTAAGAAGGACGTCTCCTTTAAATGGGATAAGGGCTGTCAAGAGGCTTTTGAAGCCCTCAAAGGCTATCTGGTCTCTCCACCAGTCCTCATTCCACCTAAGGACGACCAACCCTTCTACCTTTATATCTCTGCTACCAACCATTCGTTAGGTGACATGATCGCGCACCGAGACGAGCATCATCGCGAGCAAGAGGTTTACTACATCAGCCGAACACTGGTCGACTATGAAACTCGGTATACTCATACCGAGAAACTCTGTTTGGCATTAGTCTTTTCCGCTACCAAGCTCCGCCACTATCTTCTCAACCACAAAACCTTTGTCGTCACTCACACCGACCCTCTCAAGTACATGCACTCCAAGCCATATCAGAATCAACGTATGGCTCGGTGGCTCATGCTGCTTGCTGAGTTTGACTTCGAATTCATCCAACAGAAATCTATCAAGGGGCAAACCATCGCTGACCAACTGGCAGATGCCCCTCTTCTCGACAACCAACCTTCACACTGTGAGTTCCCTGACGAGTCTATCGCTACCCTTTCCACCGATGACACCGTCTACCAGATGACTATGTTCTTTGACGGCTCCAAATGTCAACTCGGTGGGGGTGCGGGGGTCATCCTCATCCCACTCGAAGGGGAGCCCATGCCTCTATCTTTCAAGCTTGACTTTGATTGTACCAATAATATGGCCGAATACGAGGCCTTAATTTTGGGACTTCAGACTGCCCTTTCTCTCCACATCAAGTCTATTAACATCTTCGGTGACTCGCAGCTCGTTGTTAATCAAGTTAACGGTTCATATCTCTGTAAAAATGAAGTTTTACAAAGGTATAAGAATCGTGCTGACCTTCTTTTGGCATCTTTCGACTATTACCTCTTGCAGACTGTTCCACGCTCTACGAACAAGTTTGCCGACACCATGGCCTCTCTTGCTTCGCATATCCCGTCTTCATCATCATCATCTCGCCTTTTTGTCATAGTGCATCGCGTACCTTTACCTTCATACATCTCTCCTCACATCGACCATATCAACACTGTCAATTCTAGCCCACAAGATGACTGGTATAAGCCACTCGTGGACTACTTGTCTCTCTCTGTCACTCTTCCCAACCTCTCTAGCAATGCGCGGCGAGATTTCATCAAGCGCACAGCCCGCTATGCCATGCTAGGGGGCCTTCTCTATAAGCGAGGCTTCGACGGTCTCCTTCTTCACTGTCTAACCACCGCTGAAGCTTCTCATGCCGTAAAGCAAGTCCACGACAGGATTTGTGGTGGACACTTCAGTGGAAACTCCGTTGCCAAACGCATCCTTCGCCTGGGTTATTATTGGCCCACCCTTCATCAAGACTGTAGCGATTATGTTCGGCGTTGCATCAAGTGTCAGCAGCACTCTAAACTGCTTCACCTCCCCAGCCACGCCTTACAAGTCGCTCAAGATTTTTGGCCTTTCTCTCAGTGGGGCTTAGATCTCATCGGTGAGATCAACCCTCACTCGTCTCTTCGTCATCAGTCCATCATCACTGCCACTGAGTATTTCACCAAGTGGGTGGAAGCCATTCCTCTTGTCTCCACAAAAGCCGACAAAATTGTTGACTTCATCAGCAGCCACATCATCTGTCATTTCGGTGTCCCTCACAAAATCATCACCGACAATGGCAAGTCCTTCAAAAACAAGACTGTCCAAAAACTATGTGACTCATTTGGCATCAAACTCAGCTTTTCTTCGCCTTACTACCCACAAGCAAATGGGCAGGCCGAGGCTTCCAACAAAATTCTCACCAAAATTCTCATGAAGGTGGTCGACGATACAGGAAGGGATTGGCACGTTCATATCCCCTTCGCTTTGTGGGCCTACCGCACTAGCATCCGAACCTCTATGGGTGCTACTCCCTTTTCTCTCGTGTACGGAACAGAGGCTGTCTTACCTCTCAAAGTACAGATCCCGTCTCTCCGCATCTCCCTGCATGACATTCTCTCCAACGACGACTTTCGTCAAGATCACCTAGCTCAACTGGAGTTACTCGACGAGCACCGTCTGGCTACCCTTAATCATCTCCATGTCTACCAAAGTCGCATAAAGCGGGCCTACGACAAAAATCTGTGAGAATGAGATTTCAACATCGGAGACCTCGTCCTCAAAGAGAATCAGCACGTGACCAATATGGAGTGAAGTAAACGAGGCAAATTCGCCCCCAATTGGCTTGGACCTTTTATCATCACGCACAAGTATGGGTCAGGGACTTATCGTCTGTCTTCCCTCGACGGACGGCCAGAACCTGAGCCTCTTAATGCATTGCACCTTCGACCATTCTTCTGCTAGTTGAGTACTCGTCTACTTGACACGTAACTTGAGCTCGTCCCTTGAGCACTCCTCGTCCTCTTAATCCTCATTCCTTTCAACCCTATTCCCCTTTAACAAGTCCTCTACGACCCTTTTATGATGCATGGATGCTTTGTCCTAATAAAAGGGGCGTCCTTGAACTTCTACAGTCTTGTCCGTGACTCTAATTTCTATCAATATAATCCAAATCAAGATGTCAAAACATATCCATGGTCACTAAATCAAGTCAAATCAAAAAGACAGACTGATCCCTCGAAGGACAGCTGTACTATCATTGCTGTATTACTAGACTGATCCCTTGAAGGACAGCTAGGCCAACTTTTCAAACATTATTAAGCAAAAATATAGACCACTCCCTCGAAGGATGGCTATGACTAATCTGGCAATAAACAGCACTATTTTAGAAGCTTCCCGCATCGATCAGCTTTGCAACATGACCATTACATCAAATGACATCTCTATGCAGGCTTCCCGCATTGATCAGTCTGCGCCAAAAAAAAAAAATGAGTCACAGACATTGGCTTGTAGTTGTCTCAGGGTCTCTTATAAAAAGGGGCAAGGTTATTCCTGCTCTTAAACTGGGTTACCCTATCCTCCTCCTATCACCTTCTCAAGGGACTTCGAGCTCACTTTAATGTCAAAGTGATTTGATTACCGTTCTAACACCATACTGGTCAACGACGCAATGCATGAACGGGGCTTTTGTTCTAACAACCCCTATCTATGCTTCCTTTCTGGTCCTTGTCAATGAAAGAGCAATTTGCCTTTCACCTTTTCTCTACACTTTGGTCACGCTTTGGCCATGTCAATTGTCCACTCATCCTTAAACCAAGCCAACTTCAACATTTTTCAAACCAGCCTCGACATTTTCAACACGACATCAGGGATCATCCTAGACCATTTCACATAGTTCCCATGGACACCAATACACATGGAAACTATCAACCAGACCCAATTTATGATAAGCATAAACCAATACTTGCTGAAGCATAAATAGACTCTCCATTCATTTTTAGCATACATCCATCACGACTATGGAAACTTGCTAGGGATGAAAGACTCTTGACCAATTCTACAAAATACACCATCTGTAACATCCTTTTATCCTCATCTTACCCTCGTCATTTCGACACTCAACCAAGCTCATCATCGACCAATCTTCTCAATTAGTCCGAACTACATTGGTCTGAGGCCCTGTCACCAGGGCTATGTAGGCAGCACTCAGATACTACATCTTCTGAGGTTAGCTCGACCACCCCCTTTTGTTCATCTCTATGATGGACAAACCTTCTCTTCTTTGACTCTTAGCATGCCCGACTTCATCAACTTTGACCAAGACCTTTGACCAAGACCTTTTGACCAAGACCTTTTGACCAAGACCTTTGTCCAAGACCAATCATCGACTTTGACCAAGACCAATCATCGACTTTGACCAAGACCAATCATTCCCTTTGACCCTTCCTCCCTTTTAGGGAGAACTACATCGGCCTGAGGCCCTGTCACCAGGGCTATGTAGGCAGCACTCAGTTGACATGGGGTCTTTTGGGGTTAGCTCGGCCGCATCCTTTCGTCCATCCATCCTCTTGACCAATGACCATTGGAGATCATGCTTATCTCCTTCGACCTTCGCCTTCTTCCAAGCCAATGTTGCCTTGGTTGTTTTTGCATGTGTGCTATTCCACGGCTGGTTAGCAGAATTGTCCGCAGACTATTTTTGACCCTTCACAAGTATAGGATCGTGAGCCAGTTGATCCCTACTACTTGTGGCTTTTTCGTGTTTTTGGGAGCACTTCCTGAGCCCTGGATACCTGGGACACGACGACCATTTGGAGCTTCAGCTTAGATTGAGTGACCCGATCAGCAGACGACTAAATGCTGGGGCTCGGTTACTTCAATTTTGGCACTCCTTGACCCTTGACATGCGACAATTTGACCTGACCCTCTCGTGAAGTGGACTACGCGCAATCACGACTATGGCAGCATTTTCACTCACTCTCTTCTATCCATTTCTCTGTCAAATCGACACTCGATCTTCGGTTCCCTTCTCTCGACTATCGCTTTGAGGGGGGAACACCTCATCCTTTTTCTGGGGCAACCAACTCCTGTTTTTGTCTTGCAGTTCGTCTAGAACAACCAACAAGACAAAAAGGGGCAAATGTAGACACCGCAAATGTGTCTGCACCTTGGCTCTCCCCCTTGGTCCTTTCTCCCTCCTAGTCCTCCTTGGTCCCTAACCCACCTAGGTCTTATTAATTGGAAATAAACATCTATTTTTAATTAAATAAGACCCCCTTTCCACCCTACCCTTGCCACCTTGGATCCTCCCTTGAATCCCTCCACCTTCCCCCTAGCATTTATTAGGCCAAATCTCTCCATTATATCCCCCCGCGCCCATTTTGGCATCCTTGTGACCGTTCTTCCCATGACCCCTCGCCCGGCGGCGTGCAAGAGTGGGCAGAGGCTATTTTTAGCCTCTGTGCCCATCCTGCGACTGCTGACGTCGGCGACCCTTCGGCCGACGTCGGTGAAACTGCCAGCGTCGGCAGCCTTCATTATCCCTTTCTGCATCCGTTGCAGCCCCCTGGACTCTTGAGCTCGCAAACAGATTTCTCTCGACGCTTTGGCTTTCGTCTCTCCTCTGTCTTGACCTCGTGCAACAGCAGCAACAGGTGAAAAGGCTCTGCATCAGGTATTCTCTTCTTGCAACAAGTCTTCTGTGGCTCCAGCAACATCTTCTCCTCTCTTCATTCAGCAAGCTAAAAGGTAAGCAAGTCTGGTTTTTTTTATTTCATTTCTTTAGTTTTTAATCATCTATCCTCTATTGTCTTCTGCTCCCTCTGTCCTCCCCCCTGAGAGGCTGCAAAGCCTTCTCAGGCCCTGTCCTCTGTGAATCCTCCTCTTCCCTGTCCCTCTCTTTTTCCAATCATAGACAACTTTCTCATCCCTCTGCCAAAAAGACCTTGCATCAGGCACCCAACCCGAACCAGACCACTCCCCAATCCATCCAAACTTGTCCCCGTTCAGTCTCAGACCCGTCCACAGTCCAGAAAGCAACTCAGACCCGACTACAGGCCACAACCCCGACCGATGCCGGTCACTACCCCAACCGACGTCGGCAGGATAGCCGACGCTGGCAGATCAGATAACCGACGCCGGCGACATTTCCGACCTCGGCGACTGTCTTCAGCCCAACAGCTCCTTCAGGTAATCATTTTGTTTTCTTCTTTCCTATCTAATTTCTTTGTCACTTCTATATTCTGGCATTCTGTCTTTTTATCAGTCATTTATCTTTATCAAACAGTGGGTTGACCTCCCTTAAGGAAGTTTTTACACTTCTGGGAACAAGCTTTTTGCTTGGCAACCCACTGCCCATCTATCTAACGTTTTCTTGTCCAAGCTTCCTTTTTTCTTGCAGGTGTCATTCCTCCACAGCCAAAGAGGAGTGCTCACAAGCGTCTGGATTTACGGTGCGCAATCTTTAGTCCAGGTACTTCCCAAGCCTTGTCCATTACTTTCTTTTAGTTTCTTTTTCTTAAGTCTGAAAAGCAAATTTGAGGTAGAAACAATTATTATGGAGACATTAGACAAATTCCTTGCTTCAAATAATAGGGTGACCAAAAATTACCTTCTATATTCAAAAGTCCTAAAGTTTTACGGATCAAATCATTGGCTTTATGGATAGAATATGATACCTAACCTAGGAAATTCCCTTTTAAATTTAAAAATATATGGATGGAATACCTAGAATTTGAGGACCTCATTATCAAGCATTGGACTACTCCTAAAAAAATGTATGGTACAAGAATATTTCAATTCTATCAAAAATTTAAGAGTCTCAAATTAGTTTTAAAATCCTAGAATAAGGAATCTTTTAAGAACATCTTTCAAGGCAAAATTAATCTAGAAGATATAAGTTAAAGTATCCAACAACTAAAGATGAAAGGAATTAATAATGAAAATATCCTAGAGGAAGAAGAGGAAGTACCCTCTAAGTTGGAAGTGATCCTCAAGAAGGAGGAAATATATTGAAGGTTGAAATCAAGTATCAGATGGTTCAAAGAGGGAGATAGGAATACTAAGTTCCACAAAATATATAAAATGAGGAGGCAATGCAACTTTATAAGGAAGCTAGACATAAGAGAGGGTTTAATAGTGGAGGATCCACATGAAATCAAATAGGTTTTAATAGAATTATGGAAAGACATTCTCAACGAAGGTCATAATTCAAGCATAGAAGAATAAGAAACCTTCCTTAATTATATCCCTTATTTGGTCACCAGTTAGGACAATGATTTATTAATAGTAGAAATTTCATTAGAAGAACTCAAATTATCCATTTTTTACATGGTAGGGGATAAATCCTTAGAAACTAACGTCTTCCTGGATCTATTTTTTTAGCATTTAAGAGGTCTTTGGTGAAGATTTTAGAGAGGTCATTCAAGAGTCTAAAATATCCAAGGTTATGTTAAAATATCTAAATGCTACCTTTTTGGACCTTATCCTTAAGAAATTAGATTCAAAATCCCCAAATGATTTTAGGCCTATATCTCTATGTAATATGGTCTAAAAAAATATCTCTAAAGTTATTTCTAATAGACTCTAGATAATCATCCCATCACTAATATTAGAGGAACAAGGTGGGTTTGTCAAAAGAAGACAAATTTCAGATGGTAGCATCCTAGCCCACAAGATTATACATGTCTTGAGTACTTCAAAAATAAATGGAATGCTTATCAAGTTAGATATATCTAAGCCATGTGATAGAGTCAACTAGAATTTTATAAATGATATGTTGCAAAGGTTTGGTTTTAGATAAAAATGAAGAATTAGTTGGATCAAATTTTGTTTCACTACCCTTACATTCCTTGTGCTTGTCAATGGTTCTCTGAAAGGATTTTTTCTTATTCTAAAGGTTTATGACAAGGGGACCTCATCTCACCCTACTTGTTTATTCTTATGGGAGAGGCTCTTAGAAGAAGATTAAAAGATTTAAAATATTACTCCAAAATTGGAAGAAGATTAAAAGCTTTGAAATATTACTCCAAAATTAAAGGTATCCAAGCTACCTCATTAGGAACAACCCATACTCATCAACAATTAGTAGATGATACCATGATTTTTACCTCCCCTTCATTTCAAGAAATATGGGATATTAGAGATATGTTATCAAGCTATGAGAAATCCTTAGGATAAATAATCAATAGGACAAAATCTATGGTGATATTCCTTAATGTTAGCTCTAGGCACCATAATTTTTTAGGTAGAATCTTGGGTATGGAGAAAGCCACCATCCTAGAAAATTATCTTGGATTTCCTTTTTTTAAAGGAATAGGGAAATAAAAAATGTGGAACAACTTATTTTATAAAATTATAAGTAGGATTAATAGTTGGAAAGGTAAGCTATTGTACTCACTAAACATACTAACTCTTATCAAAGTTGTCCTTCAAGTCATGTGTATATATTAGATTTCTCTAATGGTTGCACCTAAAAGAATCGTCAAATAATTTTTAAAACTCTAAGAGATTTTTTACATCAAGAAACATGTGAGAATTTAAAATTTCCCCTTTTGGCTTGGAATATGGTTTGCAAATTGACTTATCTAGGAGGAATAGGCATAAGAAATATCAAAATATTCAAGACAACACTTATTGCTAAAATAGTTTGGAGACTTGGCATATGTACCTTTGAACATTGGATAAACATTCTAAGGGAGAAGTCTCTTGATAGTGGAAATCTTGAAATAATCTTTGCTATAAAAGGTTTTCCTCAAGGATCAAAAATTTGGAATAGCATCAAGGAGGCAAGGGATTTGTTACTCAACAAGATGTTCAAAAAAGTGAAAAATGAGGAAAATACAGACTTATGGGAAGATTCATGGATTTACGAATGCCATATTTAAATGGAGGAATTTAGAAGAATTAGTAGGGAAAACAAAGATATTGGGGGACACAAGGTCAAGGATTACTGGGTGGAAAGTATCTCACAAAGATATATTTCACTAGGAAGTTAGAAGATATTCTAAAATCAGGATGGCTCCCAAAATGAGGCTCACGAGAACTAAATAAGCTCCTTCAAGGTTTTTTGTATTCCTTGGAATCCTAATAGAGATATTATTCTCTAGAAATTTAAAGGTTCAAGTCTTTACATGAAAAAATATGGATATAATCAACAAATTGGAAACTCTAACACTAACACTAAGGAGTATCATTGGGATAAGATATGGGTGTCTAAGTCATGGTTGAAAGCTAAAGTTATTCTACGTTTGGCTATTCATGGGAAGATTTTAATAGGTGAGTATCTTAAGAATAAATGATACTTAGGTGAGACAAGATGTGTTATGTGTTTTAATAGCACAAAAGAGGTGAACCACTTACTCTTAAACTGTGATTATGCATAAAGGATCTGGTATGAATTCCTAAAATTCTTTCAATACTATTTGGGTGTTAATAAAGTCCCTATCAATGCAAATCCAAGCATGGGAGTGTGGTATTAATTTGGACCTCCTTAAATATCTGTGGAATATGTGTCTTAGTATTTTAACTTGGAAAGTGTGGTTAGAGAGAAATGCAAAAATATTTAATGAGCACCATGTTCATAGAACTTAGGATCAACTCTGGAGAGAAATAAAAAAGAATGTAATTAACTCTCTTTATATTTTGGAAAGGAAAAATAATAAAGAGGTTAATCCAAGTGAGTTGGTTTTTGTTCGTAATTGCCCCCCTAAGAAGATAATATGAAAAGATGAAACCATCAAACAAAAGGATTAAAAAAGAAAATAGAAGTAATTATGGGAGGGAGCTTTTGCCAAAGGGTTGGTATAAGTAAAATTTTGATAGAGTGTCTAAATCAAAACCAAGAAAATTAGGATTAGGAGTAATCATAAGAATTGATAAAGGATACGTAGAGGCTTTCAAGAGTTTTTACACATGGATTAACACTAATAATATAGAAGAGGTGGAAGAGTTGATTATGGGATTAAAACTAACTATCTAAAATAAGATTATCAAGCTAATTGTTGAGGAAGACTCTCTTATCTTGATTGGGGTAATTCAAGAGAAGAAAACATGGAACTTGAAAATTCAAAGTCTCATTCAAGAAGGTAATAACCCCTTGAACCAAGTGAAGGTAACAAAAACTAAGCATGTATATAGAGAAGGTAATAGGGCTACGGATTGGGTGGCAAATTTATGTGTGAACTCAAATGCATGAGCCATGATTGGAAGGATGGAAGATATCATACAAGACCTGAGTTTTCATGGGTTAAAAAATATTATTGTTGAAGAGTGTGAGAAGAAATAATCAATTTAACTAGTGGGTCAATTAACAAGAAGACTCAGTCTTTTTAACAACTATCATCAATTAGCAAGTACATGCATTATGCATACGAGTTCATTTTAGAAAGTATGTTTAATTGATAATATTGCATACAAACTCCATAAACATGCCAAAATAATGCATTTATTTTTAAAAAGTATGCATAGTTTCTCATGATGTAAGATTAGAAAGTTTTTTTTTTTAAAAAAAAAAAGCTAGTCTCTTCATGTATTTGGAAGATGTTATTTTGGTAATTCTTGATATTAACATAATTTTTAAATTATTAAAAAAATAAAAAATCAAGTTAATTAATTTTTATACCACTTAGAATTGAAAGATTAAAAAAGATGTATAACACAAATTGATGATTTTAGAAGCAAGTTTAATAGAAAAATCTATTCGAATCTTTATTAATCTTTTCTTTGAAAAATGATTATAATATAATAAAAAAATATAATTGTTAGAGCATAATAATTATCTTATTAAACAACAAAAATAATTTAAAAAATAATAAAAAAATAAATTTTAAATAATAACTAATAATCTTTAATATTTTCGAAACATTTATTATATTTTTTATATATAAAATATTAAATATACATTTTATTAATTTTAATCAATTAAATTAATTTTTTTTTAAAATAAAATTGAAATACCTATAACCACAAACTATTAAAATGCGAGACACCATTTTATTATCATCTATAAAGACAAAAATATTGATGTTATATCCAGTAAAAATGGAATGCATCATTCAAAGTTTGAAAAGAGTCCTAAACACAAAATGAAATAAGAATCCATTTTACTAAAGTGAGATAACAATAGACTATAATTATGACTTGCTTTAGTGGTCACAAAGAATTCTTCATTATAATTGTTTTATATAGTTCCAAAGCATATGGTATAATATTTTAATTATATACTTTCGAGCAATTAGGTGTAGTTCTTCCTATTCAGGTTAGAGTTTATAAGAATAAATATTTCTTGGCTTTAAGAGATATAATTATAGTACTAGTTTAAAAAAAAAGCATATTTAAATTTAAACTTAGAAGTCAGTCTGTGCTTGGAAAGCTACATAAAAGTAATACACTTAGAGTAGCAATAATTATAGTACTGAAAAATGTATACTTTAAAAAAGTCAGTTTACTTTTAGAAAGCTACATAAAACTAATACATTTAGATAATTTAATATTATTTCATTTCACATGATATGAGATAGAAGATCTAAAAAAATATTTGTAATTTTATATTTTAATTATCATTGTATGTATTTAATTAATGATTTATTATTTTAATATATATTTTTTCTTTTAGCCTTGAAGGGTTATGTTAGTTTGAGTGGATGGGAGCAATGATTTATGTCATCTAGATCTCAGGTTCAATCTTTGATTTATTCATGGTGTATAGAGTGGGGCATTTACACACCACTTATATTTTGAAGTGGCTATAGGGATACCTTGAGGTAGGGGTCGAACTTCTTCATGTGTTCCACACGGATCATAGTGGGGTGATTCAGTTGTGGATCATTCGGTGAATATTATGGACCTAGGCCCACCCTCATTAAGATTCAGAAGTAATTACAATTTTAGCCCCTAAGGGTTAGCTTGAGTGGATGGGAGTAATGATTTAGGTCAACCAGGTCTTAAGTTCAATCTTTGATTTATCTATGGTGTGTGGAGTGGGGCATTTGCATATCACCTACATTCTGAAGTTGCCATGGGGATACCTTGAGGTAGGGTTCGAACTTCTCCATGTGTTCCATGTGGATCACAGCAGGGCAATTCAACTATAGATTGTTCAACAGACATTATGGACCCAAGCCCACCCCCATTAAACTTCAGAAGTAGATTAAATTTTAAACCTTCAAGGGTTCTCTTGATTCGATAGGAGTAATGATTTAGATCATCCAGGTCTCAGGTTCAATCCTTGATTTATTTGTGGTGTGTGGAGTGGGGCCTTTGCACACCACCTACATTCTAAAGTGGCCATGGGGAAACCTTGAGGTAGGGGTCAAACTTCTCCATGTGTTCCACGTAGATCACAACTAGGTGATTTAGTTGCGGATCATTCGACAGATATTACAGACCTGGGCCCACCCCCATTAAGCTTCAAATGTAGATTAAAATTTAAGCCCCTAACTACCAACAACAATTCAAATCTTCTCATTTTGTGGGAAAAAACTCTGGCAGGCCACTCAGATTCAAACCCTAGACGTGTCCAGATCAACTGGGATGTCATGGCAATGGAGGCAAAGGTCAGAATGGAATGCATGCCTACCTCCTTCATTGACACAGTCTCTCACCCATCTTCCAAATCGGATCCTTAACCTCTCATCCCTGCCTCTTTTACCCCTATGGTAACTTTTGATGAAGAAGAAACTAGGGTTCTCAAATCAGAAGAATATTTTTCTACCAAGGGTTTAATCTATAAATTTGTGGATTACTGGACAAAGCTCTTGGATCTTAACAAGTGGATCTTGCAATAATGAAAACTCCTTTCAGGTAAACTTGATATTTACCCTTACGCTAAAGGTTACTTTATTATTATTTTCCATAATATCAAGGATAAAGAAGAGATTCAAGATCAATTCTAGAGCTTGAATCATCACCCTTACTCCCCCACTTTCAATCCCCTTAATGAACCTATGCATATCAAACCCATCTTGATTCGTCTACCCAATCTTCTGCTTTAGTTTTGGATGAAATCTAGCTTGAGGGCTATTGGTGGATCCTTGGGTAGGTTTCTATGCATGCATCTAGATATTAATTAGTTCTCCCTCACTACTTTTGCTAAGATTTTGGTGAACATTGACACTTCCAAGAATCTTCTAGAAAAAATCACTCTGAAGGTCAAAAATTGCACCTAGTCTTAAGTCATTGACTATAAAGGTTTAATGTTTCATTGTCATAGCTATTTTGGCACTGGACACTTGACTAAAAGCTACAACCTCCCTAGGAAAAAGATAGATTCTTCTTAGTGGAAAGACTTCATCCTCAAAAACCTCAAGGTGCTGGACGTAGATGAAGAGTGGGCCATTGACAACGAGGATCCTGCCTCTTCTTCTGAAGCCCCTGCTTCCCCTACTTTAAAAAAGGATCCTATAATCTTGTTACACTCTGAAGATAAATTTTTCGTTGATTTCATCTCTCCAAGGAAGGTTGCACCAATTTCAGCCTCCTCCTTGAAGGAGATCTCATATTTGGACTCATCCAGGATAGATACTTTTCCATGGACAACAGTGGAAGACAAATACCAGCACTGCACCCTAGATGAGGATGTATCATTAGGTCTTCAGACAGAGAACAAGGATGGTCAATGGTTCAAAAAAAGAAAAAAATAGAAAAGCAAAGGTCCAGCCTTCTTGTATGTCTCTCTGTTCAAGGGGACCCCATGACGAAAAAGGGGTAAGTTTGATGAAAACTTCGCAAAAGTTTTCTGGTAGGTGAGTGTTTCATTTTGTTTCTTTCTATTTTTGGTGGAAGTTCTTGGTGTGTGGGGATCTTGCCACCCATTTCGTTGTCACTGGTAGAGACGTCCCATTAAAGCTTTAACCTCTGATTTTCAGCTTTCTCTATTGTATAAGGCTATAGGACCTTTCAAAACCTATTTTTTAACCAATATAATAAAACATGATTTATTCTTTTATATATATTTATTTTTATTAAAATAATTTCAACTTAAAAAAATAAATTATCAACAAACGTAATAGAAACTAGTCATAGTCACAACGTATTAGATAAATGTTGACTACCATAAAATCATTGTAAATATTATAATTTAGAAGAAGTTATAAACAACATTTAATAAGTTGGTTTAGTTATATTTTTCATTTAAGGTTATTCTTTATAAGTGTAGAGAATTACATTGTTTATATAAGTTACATTGAGGTTGAGATTTTTTATTGGTTGACATTAGAAGTTGATAAAAAATAAAACCACTATCAGTAAATTAATATAAAGAGTGAACAATAGATTTTATAAAACATTTTTATACATATAATTTAACTAAATAATTGTTTTAGAAATGTGAATAATCATATAAACAATGTTTACAATCATGTCATTGCTAAATATATTTGTTATAAAATTAAAAAATCATAAAATATGAATAAACTAATTATTAAAATAAATATAACAAATAAAAATAATAATAAAATATTTTATAAAATTAATTTTATAAATCTCAATTTTATATCTTTAAAATTGAATGATAATAAAAATATAATATTTAATTTAATTATAATAATTAATATAAAATAAATTATTAAAAATAATAAATAATATTATCTCAAAAATAATTTATTAAAATATTGAAAAAAATAATTTCAAACAAAATTTATCAAAAAATAATTCCAAATAAAATCTACCAAAATAATGAAAAAAAAATCCAAACACTAAATGTTTGTACAATTATAATATTCACCATTTTCTATACAAGAAACATGTAAATTATATTGCAACAATCATTCAACTGAATATACTAAATTGAAGTAGCATCTAATAATTTTCAAACGAAAACCCATTTCATATGAAATAATGGAAAAGCTAATTTAATTAAGTTGGACACATATTTGTTGCATTTAATTAAATAATATCAATAACATAAGGAAAGCTATACCCTCAATAAATTTAAGTAATCAAATTATATGATAAGGCTTGGTTTTTTCCAAATGGTTGAAAACTCTGAATATACTCAATTTTTATAATTTTTATTTAGGTTGATATATCTAGAAAAATTTCGATATTTCACACTTCTTTATTAAAAAATTGTTACTACAAGATTTCATAAAAAGTGTTAATTTTATATATTTATATAATAAATGAAAAAAGTATTCGTAAATGATTTTTTTAATTTTTTATACATGTAATTATAATAGTTTTAAGTTACATTTTATTTTTTTAAAATATAAAATTGTAAAGAATGTTGGGAGAGATTTTTTTCCCTTTTTTCAAATGTCAATATATTAGTGATATGGATGAATAGAAGTAACAATATAGTTTCTAAGATTTTAATGTATTATCCTTATATTAGTAACATTGTATCATTGATTTGAGCTACACATGAAGGATATAATCTTTTTTCAATCAAAATAGATATCATGACATCTTTCTCCACTTTCAATAATAGAAAATGACAAATCAAATATGTTGCCACCTTACAAGCTATGGACCTCTTTGTAATAAATGATGTGAGTCATGTAAATCCAACCACTACCTTGAATTCAAGTTTGGTGTGTAATATGGCACCCCACACCAGATGTTAGTATTTTCACAACATGGATGAACATAAGCTACAAGACAAAGAAGGTCAACCTCATGAGATTGATTAGACTCAAGGTTATGATTTGATATTGCATTGATAGATGTGGCATGTTATTGAACTTTATACATGAATTTTCTCAAGGTTCATCGAGTTAGGGGTTTGAATATAGTGTTTTTATATATTTTTAAACCTGATTTAATTGTCCTATATACTTTAATATATTCACAACATGGATGAACATAAGCTACAAGGTAGACTCTGGTGCCTCAATAGCTTGTCTAGACATAAAAAACATTGTAATGTAGGTTCAAGCCACTCATTGGGCGTGAATCCCTTTCACAATCAAATCAACTCTCATGATGTCCTCATTCACCCTTAACAATAGAAAACAATCAATAAAAAATGTTATCACCTTGCAAGCTACACACCCCTTTGCAATGTGTGTAAGTCATGTACATCTAACACTTGACCTAAATCTAGGTTTATTGTATGATAAGGGCACTATGGTGTCCGATATGATATGAAATACCTTATCATTGCTCCTCACCAACACAACCCAACTCACCTTGAAATATTTTGATTTGCACTCTTACACTTTACAAAACAACACTTTACCAAAACCAAAAATTACATCTTGTATGCTTATATTATATTAATACTATAATATAATATAAATGTATAATTATGTCGAGAGACATTTTATAATGAGAGAGGGGAGTGAAAAAGACCTTGATATTATGGCCATGTTAGGGAAAACAACCGACATCTATTTAAAATTCAAAATTGATAACAACTGAAACTATCCACACACACACACACACACACACAATTGATTGATAAGGGGAGACATAATATTTAAATCAACTGACATGACTTTTGAAACACATTAAAAAACATATAAATATAAATAAATACAAATCAAATCAATTAAAAATTAAAAACACAAAATCGGAACAACGAAAATAACGTATTAAAAAATACAGAAAATAGTGATAAAAAAACATAAAGAAATTATAAAAAAAAGATAATTATGTTGCTTTGTTATAAATTTACTTTCTCTGTTAAATATACAACCATTTCTGCAAGTTTTTATGTTTTTATGTTTTTAGTTGAAACTATCCACACACACACACACACACACACACACACACACACACACACACACACACACACACACACACACACACACACACACACACACACAATTGATTGATAAGGGGAGACATAATATTTAAATCAACTGACATGACTTTTGAAACACATTAAAAAACATATAAATATAAATAAATACAAATCAAATCAATTAAAAATTAAAAACACAAAATCGGAACAATGAAAATAACGTATTAAAAAATACAGAAAATAGTGATAAAAAAACATAAAAAAATTATAAAAAAAAGATAATTATGTTGCTTTGTTATAAATTTACTTTCTCTATTAAATATACAACCATTTCTGCAAGTTTTTATGTTTTTAGTTCAAAATAGAGTGAATAATCTATTATTTATGACAAACATCTATTCATACGGTTTTATTGTGTTTACTTATTGCAAATCAAACTTTTGACCTCTAATAAAATTTTAAATTGGTGCATTGTTCTAAAGTCACTACAACATTTGACAAAATTCCTTATTCTATTATTTTGATAAATGTTCCAAAAATATATATATATATTATTAATTTATTTACAAAACATTTGTATGGATTCCAAAATATGTAATGTCTCCTTTCAACTATTTTTTTAATATAAATTATACGATTAATACTCTCTTAAATTTTTTTAATTAATTCTAGAATAAAAATACACAAATTGATCACTATAATTACATAAAATTCTTTAATATTATCAAAGAGCTCATGGCAATATTTATTCTTTTATCCTATGAATCTACTATTTTATTTAAATTTACATAGAATTCTTTAATGTTATCAAAAAGTTCATGGCAATATTTATTCTTTTATCCTATGAATTTACTATTTTATTTAAATTTATAACATACTTGTGATAGATCAACAATTTATGATATAAGTATGCTAACATAGGTATATCATTACCTATGATTTCCACAAATGTTAATATCCACTTATACCTACTATGTACCTATAAAATTATCTATACCTATGATTTATGAACTAATATTATAAAGTAATTTAGGTATATCACATATTGTTTATACCTTATAGCATATCTATACGATATAAAATAGGTATGCTAACAGGTAGTTATATATTTTATTTAAATTTTACAAAATATGTATAAATTAAGATAGGCATGCTAATAGTTTATAGGTATGAGAATGATATGTATATATAAATTACACGAAATTTTTTAATGCTATCAAACAATTTATTATTTAGAAAATAAGTTTGTGAGATATTTACGATATCATGTTATCTAGTTTATAACTATTTTTTTATTTTTTATTTTAACATTGATATGTTATATATGAAGTAGATTTTCTTAAATACTCTAATGTGTCTTTTATAGGTTGTGGACCTCATTTTATAATATCTTTATGTGTTTTAAATATTTTTTTCAAATATATTTTAATTTTGTAGATATTTAATTTCTTAATGTGTTTCAATGTTCATAGTTTCTATTTATTCATTTTATTACGTATCTCACAAAGTCATGATATGAGTGGTGACATAAATAGATATTTTAATATAAATTTTTTATTCAATCAATATTAAATTTTTTATTCAATCAATATTATATTTTAATAAATAGTGTATGTTTAAGTAGAAAAATATTTTTTTAAGGATGGGGTTTTTTTGTTTTATATCATAATAATTTTAAATAAATTTTGTATATTTATATTATTCTTATATACAATAAATAGTAATTGGAATACCCACCTATATAATCTAGAAATGCTAGATAATAATTTTAAGTAAATTTTGTATACTTGTATTATTCTTATATACAATTGTGATGCGTATCTTAGTTTAGTTTGCTTGATGCTTTGATATATTTGTGAATTGTGAATATCATTTAGATATCCCTACAATGATCAAACACAATATATCATTTCATAATATAATAAATATATTATTTTTAAAGATTGTGTAGATATGGCTTGATCAAAATTGAATTTTTCAAATGAAGAATGAAGAGAATATTAAAAAGAACAAAGATAATATCGTAGACAAAGACAACAACATATAATAGATGTAAAAAGAGAGGAAAAAAGAAAAAGTCAAAATGATAATGACAGACAAAGATTTAAAGAATGCAGGGGTAAATTGAATGCTAAATAATTAGAAGTAGAAAAGGGGCAACATACAGATAAGATGAAAGACATTTGGGCACAAACATTTTAAGATGAACATTATGTATTAAGAACAAGATTACAAAGATAAATGCATTCAGATCAATTAACTGAGATAGAAAGATAACACAAACAAGAACTTCATCGTGAAGCATCTCAAAGGCACTATCAACAATTGATTCATAATGTTGACATCAATTCTGAAGAAGAAAACTCAATATTAATAGATCATGTGCTCCAAACATGAGATAATGCATTTGAAGTTGCAATGGATGTCGATGTTGCAGACACTACACAAAATAAAGATATACAAGAGTAAACAAAATCTCAACCTACAAGAAGAAGATGAATAGAAAATAATGATTTAGAAGAAGAGTCAACTTTACAACTTAAAATAAGAATAAAAATACAAGATATAGAAATTGAAAGAGAGAAAAATATAATTGATTCTAATGGAATGGTTGGGAGAGATTTGAAAACATTTCAAGTGATTTTTCAACATATCTTAGATAAATTTGCTTCACCAAGCATATGATATATTTTTTAATAAAGTTAGATTGGAATAAATGTTTCTTGAACCCCTAAAGGCCCTGCATGCAATAGATGTTGACAAGAGAAACGTCATCATCGATTTTCAACATCAAATAATATGGATCCTAAACCACAACCACTAGAACTGGTGAACTTAACATAAGTTGAGGAAATGTTCATATTTATGTCAACTTAATCCTATAAGTGACACATGAAACATGAGGATAATATAAATATAAAGGAAATAAAATTAGTTTTCCACAAAATGTAAAATAAATTGCTAAAGTTTTACCGTATCAAATAAAATATTTACTAATGATTATAGTTTGACGAAGGGATCAACGTGGCATAAATTACAACTTTACTATCAATAGAGAAAAAGCATATAAGGCACTAAAATATAAATTATAACATGACATGTTTTATTCAAATGTTTAGATTGATGAAAATACACTCAACGATCTTACACCTGACTCTGATGAAAATGTCTTTAACCAACTAAACTTTGTCAATATACAATTTGATTTTGATGCAAATGAGGTTGTATTTATGGGTCCGTTGATGGATATAGATGAAATAAATATCATTAATCACATAACTTTAATGGCCTCTAAACCCCCTGTATTAGAATTTTGAGTTCTATATGAATTAAACAAACTAATTCAACTCAAAACTCAAACTACCTTTAGGAAGGATTCAAGAAACAAATCAAAATGATATAAAACTTATGAAATTCCTTGTTTCTTCATACCTCCTTCCAAGAATTGTAAATGGATTTGTGATTGCATATTAGACTCAGATTTTTAGTATAGTAATGGCATGATGCTAGATTTTGATAATGGATGCAAGGACTATTTTGACATGGATTGGCGTATGGGGAGATACAAGGGTTATAAATTATCCAAGGAAATTAAAATTCCTTAGAAGCCTCTAAATTTAGATGCTTCTAGGGAAAGAGGATAGGTTAGAGAAGGTTCTATATTTAGATGAGTCTAGAAACCTTCTTAGGAGTTAATTAGGATTAGAAGGGGGTTAGATGGGGATCAGGTGAAGATTAGGGACTAGGGGTGTAGGATAGCCTAGGCATAGGCTAGTAGGTGGTTAGGTACGATCATGGAAATTTAAAATTCTTAAAAAATAGATACGTAAGATTAGATAAGGATAAGGAGATGATTAGGGAAATTAATGAAGAGATGGGATGACTAAGGTTAATAGATGAAAGAGAATAAAGGAAGGGGATATTAGATACATGGATAGGATTAGGATAAATTAGGAGGATAAAGAGGGATATTAGAACATGATGAATTAGAATAAATGAGATTAGCAGAATTAGTGTCAACAAATAATAATAATAGTGATATTAATTTAGGCGAGTCAATTTAGGTGTATACATTTTTTCCTCTTTGAAAGGGCATTACGATTGGAGTGAAGTGGAAGGAACAATGGTCTTTCAAAGAAAAACATGTCATGGATGAATGTTAGTAGATGATTTCAGGGGATATGATGCCCCCTCGAGGGGACATGTGGGGAAGAATGAGATGGATGGCCACTCAAAAGAAGAAACAAGGGGTGGGATGTGATGGATAGATAAGGGGATGGGATGTTAGATGCGGGATAGATGATGAAGCATAATTTGACTTGAGTAATGAGATGAAAATTGATGATGCCCCTGGTAAAGATACATGTACAAGGAGTAAAGATGATGGGTGTCATGATTGTTGACACATCCCAAGGGGGAATCAATACTAACATGATGATGATAAGATTAAAAGGTTGCAAGATTTAAACATATCCCAAGAAACAATGCATGCAAGGGAGAGCTAGAGGCTAGGATAAGATGATGATTTGATAATGATGGGTGTAGCTCAAAGCTAAAGTTGATCAATATGATGTAGGTGATGATAGAGAGGAATGATAGAGTCAAGTGAACAAAATATTGTATTGCATAAAATAAATGAACCATAATGTGATGATGCCCCTAGTAAGGACACATGTAAGGGAGCAATAATCAATCAGTGATTTATGGAAGAAAAAATGGATATGGTAATTTTGTCAGGCCCAATTGATAGGTGCAGGTGATTGAGATAAAAAATTAAGGAGATGGTGATGGTGATTGATCAATATATTAAATTATTATATCTCAAGGATTAAACTAATGCAAAATCATATGATGATGATGGATGATGAGAGAGAGTTGTTGAGCTATCCTTGGGCATGAAATTTTTTCCAAGTGTTGCCTACATAGTCTGAACAAACCTCATGCCAATGTAGTTCTGAATAAAAGATTATTATGATGATGATGATGATTAGTGATTATAAAGTGATGATGATGATGATTAGTGATTATAAAGTGATGATGATGAAGATGATTAGACTTGTTAGTGATTGAAATATATTATTTAGATGATGATATGAAGATGATAAGGATAAAATATGGGATGTTAGTTGGATGAGTCAAGAGGATTATATTAGTGATGGGTATAAGGATGATTAGATGAATGAGGAGGGTGGAGGTGATCAAGCCATCATAAACATCATAAAGATCATCCTATTCTAAGTAATCCATTAAATATATCACTTGTAAGTATGCCCTATGATATAGACATGACCAAGAGGACATGATGCTAAAGTGTGTAGGAAAATGGTGAACTTTGCATCCTTGAGGGAAATTTTGGTGACCTCATATCATCCCTATTCATCTCTCGATAGAGAAAATAGATGATGGAAACTAAACATAAGACAAACAAGATATGATAAAATACATAAAAACAAGATACATAGAATAAACAAGTAACACACATGAGTATCTACATGTGGGGTCCCAATGTCTTATCTAATGATGGAATGAGTGATTGGGTGATGGGTTGGATGATCATGATGTGATTATGGACTTAGGATGGACTTGGTGTTGGATGATCACTAGGGAATTTAATCAGTGAGCCCAAATAATTTAACTTTAATTATAATCTTTAGAAACACTTAATAAGTTATCACAAGCATTCATGAAGCATACACATCATTCATAGCAATGATCAAGAGATATAATACAATATAAATCACATAACACATGACATACATGGGAAACCCTCTCAGGGAATACAACCCACTGAAACCTAAAATTGGACTACTAACCTATAATAACAAGATCCAATTTAGACCATTTACAAATGATCAAGGAACTACAATCCCTATTTAGTGAGACTACAATCCCACAAGGTGCTGCCACACCTATCTAGCTGAGTTATAATAACAAATAGACCTTTTATCAAGTTTCACCTTGAAAGGAGGTTGTAACCATATTAGATGTTGAGTTGCCACAACAACACCTATGAACACATCCACCTATAAATTAATGTCTTCAACACCTGATGATGGACCTCTACTTATCACTCTTCACCTTCACTCATACTCAAATAATAAAAGCATAATTATACCAATAAAATTGTGACCAATAGGTCATAAAAATAGTCCTCAATCTATTCTTCTCTTCAACTCATCCTCATGGCACTCTCCCTCAAAATCTAGAAATCACCAACTTTTATTTCACTATTTATAGAGCAATCTTGATAATCAACACCTTGGTTGGCCATTAGGTCATGCATTAGATCATAAGGTATCTCTCACATGAATACATGAATCAAAAAAATATTCATATGTTGGCCATATCATTTATGGGTCACCCTTAAGGAACTACACCTTTTAAAAAGGCCCTTGTAGCCTTTATAGGTCTTGTGTGAACCCATTCACCCATTTAACATACCCTCAAGAAAAAAAAGAATACATGACCAATTTAAAATAGATGGTTCCAATCCTTATGTCCCCTTATACATCCTCAAATGATCACATTCATCTTATCTCACCTTTGTGCATGCTTAATCAACTCAAATAGAGACCTTATACATAGGAGCACCTTTACCAAACATACAGTCAAATTATTAAGCATTGTTCATACTCAAGATAGATTGATCACACCTTAAAAATGCATACAGATCATACTCATGGAGTCTACAACACTCCCCAGTATCCAAGTCATGATGATACATCAAAACAACATCAACACAAACTCATACATCCTTCTTGGGTCACTTGTAAACAAGCATGAACACATAGTTAACTTGAAACCTTAATATATTTGACCATACATACTTCCAAATATTTAAATCCATATTTTAGGATGAGCCTTGGAGTCTTATACCACTTTGGTTTTTACAACATGAACAAATCCATCTTGGATCAAAAGTTATAACCCAAAAATGAGACACTAGTTTCTCCTTTGCAAATTCAAATATTCAAATACAAATGGTCACAATTAACCTTTGAACACAATGCTGACATCTTTTTTCCTCTTAGCTTTGTATTAATATATCACCATCGATCTAATATTAAATTTAATGCATAATTCGCCAAATCCAATTGTTAAACATATGTCACTTTGACCTCATCTCATGTAATTTGGAAACTTTGACTCAACACGCTCCATCGATCTTTGTGGATCAGTGAGCTCTTTAGCAATCAATGTTCACCATTTAATCAATCTATAAAAATACCTATTCTAAATTGGATCCTTATCCTATACATTTTATTAGTAATTAAACAACATTTACTTATTTCCATCTCACTCAACATGCACCATTGATCTTTGATCTATACGATCATCCGTGCATCATTAAATCTTCATTTAAACCTAATATTTAACTTTTCTAAATAGCTATCTCATTAACCCATTTGATTCTACACACACCATTTGATCTAGAAGTATAAACTCCCACTTATTGTTGGATCTCCACTAGGTCCAAATCTTTAATATTATGCAAATTGACTAAGTATAGGGACCAACTATACTAGGCCTGTAAAGCGTACTTTGAACCTCAATAACATCTTCTGCACTTAGACGCATGATCTCAAATTTGGAACTCATTATCACCTTTAAAAATAAAATCCATCCATATAAAAAAATTCTTCTAGAATATTCATGCATGTGAGATATAATTCCATTAAAATGCCTTCTCAAAATCTTCTATCATAGAGCTAACTATTCTTAGAACTTGTTTGGGAGGCCAACTTTACACCTGCATAAATTTGTTGTGCTTTGGTGCATGATCTGAAATTTAGCACAAATAAACTGGTTTCAAAACTATATAAACCCATATTATTATATTTTCTTAAAACATCCACATGTGTGAGATATGTCACTATAAAAATTCTTACTCATCTCTTCTTTCCACTTTGAAAATTTGGCTAAGTATGGGAACTTAGTGAATTATGTTTGAGAAGCCAACTTTGCACCCTCATATCTTTAACCATGATTCGACAAATGAATTGAGATATAGTTCATAAAAACTAGGTAATAATGTGATCATAACCATATGAACAACTCCCCTTGACTCACTTCCACATGGTAATGGTGATGTCATTAATCTGCCTACTGAGATTTTATGCAATTGGATCCAACGTGTCTAGATAAAAACTATGGACAACCAGATGAAAATTTAAATTATGCACACAAGATCTCCAATCATAGAAAACCTATCAAATACCCATTTCACTTACTAAAATCATCATACTCATCCCTAAACATCCTTAACCATGTAAACCCAAAAGATCAACCAAGGCAACTTGAAGCACACTAGGACAAACACATTGCGTACTTTGTCATTGTTACTTAGGCTATCAAATCACTATGTCCACTCACTGGGATACCTCCATGACATCATCATGACATAATTTACAACTATCCAACAATATCCTCTTTTTTCATTGATGTCAACAACCATCATATATAGCAAAATACAACTCACCTTCTCTCTCTCTTCAAGCACTCTCATAACAAGAATTTATCCCCCTTTGAAATAATGAAAAAGTGGTCATAAACTGATCTTTATGACCTAAAATACTACCAAAAAGAGTATACCATCTGAAAAATATAGTACACACTCCCCCTTACCTTGAGACTACCTCTTCTTGCCTTGACAACTTCCTCTTACTCCATGCTAACACTTTCTTCAACCAAGCACTACAACCAATGAAAAAAGAATAAAAAAATCATATAAATATGATGGAACACATAAATAAATATCTAAGATGGAATCCCCCTAATAAATCTGAGCAATTACACCTTCTGAGCATCTTCAAATCTCCACACATCATAAAGAACCACCACATATGCTAATTAGCAATGTCTCTCAAGCTACCACAAGGATCACCAACGAAACTTAATTCCACTCAAAAAATAGGAAAAATGAATTAAAACAACTTGATAACTTAAATTGAAACAAACATACTTTTCTCTTTTGGAGAAACTGAGCAAAAAACACTCCTCTTCAAACTAGGCATGTCTAGCCTCCTTGTAGCCCTACCTGGAACTTACAGAGCCCATATCTTTTAGTAGGCACATCTTCAAGACCTAAAAATTCATATCTAGAGCACTCTCATATGCCCAATCAAACACACCAATTTTAATCACTAGGATCATCCTCTACAACATACTTCCTTCATAAACTTACTAACTAATTAGCCCTCCATATTGACAAAAACTTGAATAATTTGAGAACCTCAGACCTTAAATTATCTATGAATCTTTATTTAACCACCCATTTTCCCCATTAAACATATTAAGAATACTTAGACCTCAAATCACAAGGTAAACTACTTTTCTAGGATAGCCCAAAAACCCTAGAATCTTAAAACAAATAGGGTCAACAAGATTTCTTCTTGTCAACACACATCTCTAAAAATTATTAAACACCTAGAGACAACCATCACACACTTATGGACAAAAATATGAGATTTAAAACCTTTGGGATCATAGAATTACTATAACCCATTTTAGGCCTGCTTGCCATTAAGCCAAAAATTGAGTAAACCAAGAGCACACAAAAATCTTCAATTTATCACAAATATACCTTCAAACCTCAAAAACACCTAGATAAAATCATAAATAAATTTATATACCATCATAAGCACCAAAAACTTCTTGACATTATAAAAAACTCATTATGTCATCTGGAAACACCCATTTTGATCCTGCATAATATCTCCTTCACAAACCTCTAGAACAGGTTCGTAAACTTATTGCTCCCCCTTAACCAAAGAAATTCTATAATTGGAATTATCATATTGAGCACACAAAATTTATTCTCCATAAAAAAAAGTTGTCCTAAGAATCATAGGCAGAGACATCCTCTACACCACAATGCTCTACCATGGTGTGAAACTAGGAGTTGCCCACAACTCCTCATATTCCTACTACTCTTTGGTCATCTAATACTTATAGTTTTTATTATTATTAGTGGGCTTAAGAGAAGAAACATGCTCACCCACTATAGCATTCTAATTTTATTTTAGAATTGGATTGACAATAAATGGAGACAACAAGGATTCATGACATACCTTTTCATATGAAGAATCCACATTGTAGTTTAGAACCTCATCATTAGGCACAGTTAATTGATGTTGTTTTCATGAAACATGATTAAAAAAAACAATATTTTCCCTTGGATTTATATGTACCTTAGGACTAGCTTCAACTAATACCTTTGTCTTCTCTTTGAGCTTGGTCTCTTCACTCACAACATAAGTAGACCATGAGAGCCCTTGGAACTCTTCAAATTTTGAAGTGTTCTCTACCATAGCAAACATATTACTTGGACCTGCAGTCTCATCATGACTCCCACTTTTTACCTTTGTATTCAATGTGTTAACTTACCTTATTCCTTGAACTCTAGGATCCTGATTAAATCTATTTTGTCTTGTAGGCATTTGCTTGTAGAACCTAGCAATGTGACCTTTCTATTAACAATTATAGCACACCATACCTTTTGAAAGAAAAGTATCTTGCCTTACCTTATTTGGATAGAAATTTTCAATATGTCCTATGTTATAATAATTAAAGTACTTAACTATATTCATACCTTTTGATTGATGACCCCATCATAGTTTCATGCAAACTCATTTCTAATAGGTCACTTGCACTCTCTATCCCTATGATGAAATTTATTACATGTATAGTAATAACTATTAAATCTTACATACCTCATGGCATTTGAATAATTGATCTAATTTTTATTTACTCTATTATCACCTTCTTTCCTTATATGATGATTTATCTTCAAAGTATGATTTTCCTGGTTCACATAAGTCTTCATCTTGTCTTGAGTTAGATTTTTTTGTTCTTCATATCCAAGACTAGTCTATCACTAGCATGTTTTTGACCACTCAGAATATTATCTAGATCACATGAGCTCTTTTAAAATCTCACAAATGTCTATACCTTACTAGTAGATTTCTCTAACTCATCTTTCAAAGATACAATATCAGAAGCATACCTTAAGCATTATTATTCTTTAGCTCTTAGACTTTTAGACATAGATTCCAACTTAGAATTAAGAAACATAACAACACCTTCATGCTCCCTAGAGTCTTCAACCAATCTTTCCTTAAACACACTGAATTGATTCTCATAGTCTTCAAGATTATATTTCATCATCTTATTGATCTTATTCTCAATCTTTAGTTCTTCAAGATCATTCATCAAAATAGTCTCAGAGTCTACCTCATATTCATCATCATCTGAATCACTCCAAGTAGACTCCTTTTGATTTGATTAAATTCACTCCTCAAACATGAATATAACTTCATCTTCATCAAGACCATCATCTTCATGATCACATTATGAGTCACTATCCTCATGCTCATCTGATAAGATGCAATCTTATTTATTTTAGAGACTCTTCTTGTTCTTGAAGTACTTATTTTTATAATTTCTAAATCCTTTCTTGATATATGTCTTCTTGTCTTCATCTTGGACTTCACCATGGTCTTCATCAATATTTTTATCATGCTTATGAGGGCACTTCTGAGTAAAATGTCCTATCTCTCCATAATTGAAACATTTGAAGGGTAGGTTACCCTTATACTTACTTGAGATTGTGTTCAATTTCCTAGTAATCAAAGCAATTAGTTCATCCTCATCAATATTAGATATGTCATCTTCTTTGGATTTATTACCTTGGAAATTATTCTTAGGCTTCATCTTTGTATTGAATGTAGCTTCCCTATTTGGGGGTATATCATCATTTATTATCATCTCATATGCAGTAAGGGTGCCATGCAATTGATCCATATTTAATTAAGATCATGAATCTCTTATATAATAGATACTTTTAGATCAAAATTGAGATATAGACACCTTAATACCTTTTGGACTATAGTTACCTCTTCAATATTCTCTCTAAGACCTTAGATTATCTTCACAGTCTCATCAAATCTCTACAAAAAGGATGTTATAGAATCTTCTTCCTTCATCTTGAGAATTTTAAATTACCTTCTATGAGTCTAAAATTTAGCAATATTGACCTTTGAATCTACTTCAAAAATGATCTTCATTTTGTCCCATATCTCTTTAGTAGATGTACAATGGATTAATTTGGTGTATTTAGTCTCTGAAAGACCACAAGTGATAGCATTCATCTCCTTAGAATTGTTCTCACATAACTTCTTGTCTACAACATTAGATGGAGGAGTAATAGGAGTAACATAACCATCAAAAACATATTTACATGCATGAAACCCTAGGGAAATAATGTATGTCCTCATCCTTTCACTCCAAAAAACACACTTGGATCCATTAAACATCAATGCTTGCTTAGTAGAGAAACCTCCTTGATGACTACCCATATTATACCTTAGATCACCTTCAAGTTGTTAAGCCTTTAAAAAAGGACCTGATCTAATACCAATGGTTATAAGTACAATCACTAAGAGGGTAGGTGAATCAGTGAGCCCAAATAATTCAACTTCAATTTTGATATTTACAAATACTTAATCAGTTATCATAAGCATTCATGAAGCATACACATCATTCATAGCAATGAGCAAGAGAAACAATACAAGATCAATCACATAACACATGACATACATGAGAAACCATCTTAGAGAATAAAACCCATTGGAACCTAAAATTAGACTACTATCCTATAATAACAAGATCTAATTTAGACCATCTATAAATGATCAAGGAAATACAATCCCTATTTAGTGAGACTATAATCCAATAAGGTGTTGCCACACCTATCTAGTTGAGTTACAACACCAACCAAACCTTTTAGCAAGTTTCACCTTGTAAGGAGGCTGAAACCACCTTATATTTTGAGCTACCACAACAACACTTATGAATACATATAACTATAAATTGATGATGGACCTCTACTTATCACTCTTCACCTTCACTCATTCTCAAACAATAAGAGAATAATTCTCCCAATAGAATTATGACCAATAGGTCATATAAATAGTCCTCAATATATTATACTCTTAAAATAATCCTCAGGTTACTCTACCCTTCCTTCTCTCCATAATCCACACACACAAGCCTCTCTCAAATCTCTCCCTCAAAATCTAGAAATCACCAACTTTGATTTCACTATTTATAGAGCAATCTTGATAATCAACACCTTGGTCAGCCATTAGGTCATGAATTAGCCCTTAAGGTATCTCTCAAATGAATACATGGCTCAAAACAATATTCATAGGTCAACCATAGCATCTATGGGTCACCCTTAAGGAACTACACCTTTTAATAAGGCCCTTGTAGCCCTTATAGGTCTCATGTCAACCCATTCACCCATTTAACACACCCTTGAGCAAAAAAAGAACACAAAACCAATTTTAAATACATGTGTCCACTCCTTATGTCCCCTTTGACATCCTCAAATGATCACAATCATCTTAGCTCACCTCTGTATATTCTCAATCAACTCAAACATAGACCTTATACACAAGAACACCATTATCGAATATACAATCAACTTACTAAGCATTGTTCATACTCAAGATAGATTTATCACACATTTAAAATCCATATAGAGCATAATAATGGAGTCTATAACACTCCCTAGTAGCCAAGTCACCATGAGACATCAAAAAAACATCAACACAAGCTCATACATCATTCTTGGGTCACTTGCAGCATAAGAACGAACACATAATTAATTTGAAACCTTAATATCTTTGACCATATATAATTATAGATATTTAAATCCATATTTATAGATGTGCCTTGGAGTATTCTACCATTTTTATTTTTATAACATGTGTAAATTTATCTTGGATTGAAACTTTTAGCCCAAAAACTAGACACTAGTTTTTCCTTTGTAAATTCAAATATTTAAATACAAACGGTCATAGTTAACCTTCAAACACAATGCTCACATCTCATGTCCTCTTAGATTTAGATCAATATCACACCATAAATATAGTTTGAATATTAATTCATAGTCCACCCAAGATAAATGTTAAACATTTGTCACTTTGACCTCATCTCATGCAATTTGGAAACTTTAACTCAATGCACTCCATCAATCTCTATGGATTAATCAGGTCTTTAGAAATCAACACACACCATTCGATAAATTTGTATGAGCACCCACTCACAATTGGATCTTTATCCTATACCTTTTCCCCCTTTTTAAACAACATGTACTTCTTATCATCTCACTCAACATGCACCATTGATCTTTGATCTATATGATCATCCACGCACTATTGGATCTTCATTTGAACCTGATCTTTAACTTTGATAAATAGTTTTATCATTGACCCATTTGACTCTATGTGCACCATTTTATATAGAATTATGAACTCTCATTAACCATAGGATCTCAACTAGTTCTAGATCTTTAACATTATGCAAATTGACTAAGTATAGGGACCAACTGTAATATACCTATAAAGCCTACTTTGAACCTCAATAACTTATTCCATGCTTAGAGGAATGATCTAAAATTTGGACCTCATTATCTCCTTTAAAATTAGGATCCATACATATATCAAACTACTCTTTTAACCTTTACATGTGTGAGATATAATGTCATTAAAATGCCTTCTCAAAATCTTCTATCACAGAGCCAACTATATTTAGAACTTGTTTGGGAGGCAAACTTTGCTCCTACATAACGTTTTCCATGTTTTGGAACATGATCTAAAATTTAGTGAAAATAAACTATGATAAAAAATTAATAAACCCATGTGATCACCATTTCCTGAAACATCCACATGTGTGAGGTATGCCACCATAAAAATGCTTACTCGGCTCTTCTTGTCACTTTGTAAATTTGGCTAAGTATGGGAACTTAATGAATTCTATCTGAGAAGCCAACTTTGTACCCTCATATCTTTTACCATGTTTTGATTCATGACTAGAGATATCGTGCATAAAAACTAAGAAATAATTTTATCACAACCATATGACCAACTCCCCTTGAATCACTTTCACGTGGTAATGGTGATGTCATCAATCTACCTACTTAGATTTTATTCCACTGGATCCAATGTGTCTAGATGAAAACTATGGACAACCATATGAATTACACTTATATACACAAGCTCTCCAATCATATAAAACCTATTGGGGACCCCTTTCACATTCTCAAATCATCATACTCATCCCTGAACATTTTTAACCATGCAACCTCTGAAGATCAACCAAGCCAACTTTAAGCACATTAGGACAAACACATTGCACACTTTTTCATTTTTACTTAGGCTATCAAAGCACTCAATCCACTCACCAAGATACCTCCATGACATCATTTAAAAATATACAACAACATCATTAGCATCTCTCCAATACTTGGATGGGGGATAGGCTAACCATAATGATGAGGATTGACGAGTGATTTAGATAAAGGAATGGACTTGGATGAGAGACTAAGATTAGGATAAGGATGTGATGAGGATATGGATGTGATGATGACCAATTATTATCAATATATAAAGGCATTATAAGAGTCCAATATAGAAATAGGAGGATTGATGGGATCAAATACCTTTCATACTAGTAAGAATTGATTTGATGGGTGCTAGGTATGAAAAATAACTGATAGGTGATGGGATAAAATACCATTCACACTAGAAAAGAGTGATTGGATGGGTGATAGATGTCTAAAAGAACTTATAGGGAAGTGATGGGTGACAGATTAAAATCCTTGATAAGGTAATGTGTGTCAATAAGACTTAACCAAAAGGATGAGATTGAAGAGATGGACAGATAGGTAACCTCTTGCGATTAGATTCCCAAACTAAATGTGGTATGCAAATATGGGAAAATACAAGATGGATGGATATGGATGAAACTAGGGTATTTGGGATAAGATAAGATAAAATGGACAATTTTTAACTTTTTAGATTTTATGATTTTTAGGGTTTTTTGACATATTTCAATTTTTAAGGCTTTTTAGGATATGCATGTACACTATACAAATGGGGTTACTAGTAAAAGGAATACCAATCCTAGCAATTGGGATAAGGATGGATGAGATGACAAAAGGATGAGGATGATAGGGATCAAGAAAGAATGGGCTAGGGATTGCCAATGAACACATCATGAAGGAACCAAATGTCTATTGACCTATGTCTTTATTAGAGGATATGCCAAGATGATTGTAGAATTTGGCTTAAAACACCTTCTGATTCCTTACAAAGGTTAAGATTGAAAGAAAGGGAGGGATAAGATGCATGATATGAGGGAAAATGATGGGTTGGACCAAGGGATAAAATAGACGTGGGCGGGTGATAGAGACATGGTTGATGAAGGATGAGACATGTATGGATGGATTGAAAAAGGATAGATGAATTTTTCCCCCAAGTGTTGATATATAATTTGGATAATAGATTATTTTACCATGATGTTGGAAACTAGTTTTCATCATGGTACTTTCCCAAGGCACTATAAAATTGGTTTTCACCATTGGATGAATGATTTGTTTTGACTTTATTGATGGAATCTCAATTTATTAGATGATGGGCAAGATGCAAGGTGCAAACATTTGATGGATTATTTATCCAACACTTGTTATGTGATGGATGATAGATGTGTGGATGTCCTGGTGGCCTTTATTGACTCTTGATCCAATGTCTTCTAAATGTTTTGACTAGGTTTTCTTGTTACCCTTATGAGGGATAATGCTACCCAGGGATGTGAGAGGGGGTATACTATGAATGTGATGATGGGATATAGGATGTGAATGAAGAATATGATCAGGATTAGTGATATGATGGGATGAGGAATGGAGAGGGGGTTCAACATTCACATACACCATTGGATATGATGGAGGGGATTATTTAGATTGGTTTTATGAGACTACAGGATCTAAGACCTTTTGATTTACTTAATTTTTTACCCAAGAATTCAGAGGATGATCAGTTGTATGATTATTATTTTTGTCTTTCTTTTGAATTTCTAATTGGAATTGACTTTGACTACCCCCTAATGCCTTATTTTGGGCTTCACTAGAGGAGATTGATTTTTGACTTGATATATAATTATTTTGACTTTAGTATGCCCCTAGTGCCAGATTTTGGGCTTCACTAGGGGAAGATATTTTTTTATTAGGCCAATGATTCGATTTTACTTGATTTTGATTGATGGGATAAAAGATGATTTGATTATGATTTTTGGAATATGGTCTTTTATTTTTGTATTTGCATCACATGATATAGAATGCAGAGGGGAATCCAATGATGCATGTTCCTATTCGTTCTTATTATATAATGGGATGTAGGGATTATAGAGGTAAGGTGGATAAGTAATGTTATGCGATGGATGAAGGGGCTAATGGGAAACATAGTCCTCATAAAGGTCACTAGGTCCCTAGCCTCAACATTAGAGAAAGTGTCATCAATAATCTCAATAGAATAATTAAGACACATATCCAATGTAGGATCAGATCCACTCTAAAAATATTCAATAGATAAAGCATTTAAGAATTTAGTTATGACTTCATCATCCTGATTTCTATCCAAAGGTATGCCTGGTGATGTATTATAGGTACTTATATTAGAGTTATCCTAAAAAATAAAGGCATTATCATCATTTGCTATAATATCAATGAGTGATGATGATTTTGATGAAGAATCTAATGTGGATGCTAATGCTGAACACGATCATAATAGTGGCTCTAATGTTGAATTTGGTGTGCAAGATGTTATGTTGGTAGTAGGGAAATGATTGTCCATGGTTATTCTCTCATCATGAGGCATTTGATGTGATGGGTGAGAGGGGGGTTATGGATAAATGATGGGATGAGAAAAGAGAGGGATAGGCATATGTCTTGACCTTGGCTTGTAAGGGGAAGGCATGATCATGATAAAGAATGGTATCTTAACATTCTTCTTCTTATTCACCTAGGGAGATAAACTCATCTGATTCATCCTCATTTAATATGTCACCATGATAGATGAGGTCTTGGACATAATCTCAAAAAGGTCAACATCATTTAGGGGAGTTTCCCCAAGTTTGATGATATAAAAAATATCGGTTTGCTTTATACCAAGAGGGCTTAGGCTTGGTAGGATCATGATGTCATATGGGTGGATAAACCATCATGTTAGTGACAAAAAGTTGGTTAAAAAGGGCTTCCAATGACATAGGAAGGGGAGTATAAGGACTCATTTTAATTTGTGATTTGGATGTGGAAGCATTACACTTGTGATCAGATGGTTGTTGATGTGATTGGGCAGATAGACTAGTGGACAAGATTGGATTCCCTTTGTTAGTAAAGGAAGGGGAAGATGATAGGCTATAACTAGTGGATGGATGGGTTGGGATGAAGGGTAAGGTAAATTGAATGGGGTCAAGGTCTTCAAGAAATTGGACACCCATCTCAAGGAGCCATAATAAAATTTCTTGTGGTTTTTCATCAAGATATTTATAAAATGAGGTAATTTGTGAATCAAAAAGGCCATGGCTAGGATGAGGACTAGAAGATGGTAAAATGGAGTAAGATGGGGATGAGGATTGATAAGAATCTTACATGGGATATGACTTGAGGCTTTTGGGCTCAATGTCATTGGGGAAGAGGACACCCATCTTCCATAGCCATAATAGGAATTCATCTTTATTCTCTATGATGTATTGATTGATTAGGGTGGCTGCATCAAGGAATGTTGAGATGGATTTTGATGGGCTAAGGGGTTACATTTGAGGTAGGATACAAGATGTGGTTTTGAGTCAAATGGGATCAAGGTTAAATGGGAGGTGATCACCCATTTATAAAGCTCAAGAAAAGGATGTCATCCTCATTGGCCAAGACATATTGGTCTACTTAAACCAGGTCTAAATCTATGGGGATAGATGGATGATGATAGGGGAGATGAGGAAAGACTATGAATTAGGGGTTATTTATTGAATAAATTAGGTCAAAGGACTGAGCTAGTATGTGTAGACACTATAAAATCTCACATAATGGTTCTTGATGTCAAAATACCCCTAAATTAGACCATTACCCAACCTCCAACCATGACCCTGAGTTAGTTTAACTAACTAGCTAAAACCAACTCACTAAACTACCCTTTTAACTTAATTAACATTCAACACTTGATTACTGATGGTCACCTTGATATCTAATGGTCACCTTGATCGATAATGGTCAAGTCTTCTCCATCTGAACAAAGATAACTCAAGTAGTATGCAAGCTAACATGTCAAAATTTAATATGGATGGCAAGCTAGTGCATCATAAAAACTAAATAAACCTCCTATGGAACCTTCTACCTCCATATCACTTTTCCTATAAAAGGAGGAGAGCAAGAGGTGAAAGAGGATCAAGGAATTAAGCAATCAACACTCAAGTAATCAATCAGACAATTAGGCTAGCAAAATATCAAGAGTTTCTTCATTAAGAAGTTATTTATAAGTCTTCCTTCCAGCCAACCATCAAGTATAATAGAGACCTATTACTCTACCAAAATTATTCTTTAAATAAAATACCATTACTCTACTAAAATGGATTCTCAATCTACCATCAAGTAATGAGCTAAGTACATTTCTTGTTTCAAGTTTTGATTATTTAGTTTTTGACATCTTTACCTAGACCAAAACCTCATTATTAATACCCTATGATCCCTTGACTCCAAACAAACCTTAAACACCTTGATTTATCCATTTTCAAACCCTTTTCTAAAACACCCTCAATACCCACAACAATCGTCGATGATCTACCTAATGACTAGTGGTCACCTAACTATCGATGGCCACCTTAAACATCGACAGTTACCCTAACTATTGATGGTCACTATGGTAAGAAATAAAAAAAATTATTTCCACTTGCTTACCGTCAACCAAATTCCATTTTTTGTCTTTATTCCTGTCCATAGAGACCCCACCTATTTTTTGAACCCAAGCTGACCTATTTAGCATTACTATTGACCCACTTATTTCTATAATTAGTCTATTTCCTTTATCAAGCATTTTTTCTTCTTGCATTCCCTTTAAATATTTCCTATCATTTGATGCAATTACTTCATATTTATTTATTTCAACTTAACTATTCTAAGAGAGTGGATTGAAAGTATCCTAGCAAGCTCACACTTCTTGGATCTAGCTCACTATAGGTAATCCACCTTGCTATCCATCTAACAACCCCTTTGTATTAGTGTTTTCTTATCTATAGGTCATTCTTCCCAAGACAAAGAGGAGCTCTTCATAATTATATGTATCACATGTGCACAAATAAATAGGTTCTTTTACCATTCCTACATTTATTTTCTTACTTCTTATTTAGCTAGAAAATAAATTGAAATTGAGAGAAACATCCTGGCACACCTGGTGGGACCTAATAACATCTAGGTAAATTTTTTTTCCTTATTATATGCTCATATTAAAAAATTAAAATTGATTTTAGGTATAAAATAAACCTTGCATACATTGATTGTTTACATGTTTAGCTCACGTAGTTAAAATTAAAGGCTAAAGTAATTCAATCATAGCTTCACTTCTCTATCACACACCATACCAAACCACTTAAATCAATCAAAACATTTTAATAGTTTACATAAGGCCTGAATAGGGTTTCATATCCTATCAGATCACCTTCACCTTTTAGCTATCTTACTTGGAGGTCATTACCAAGAAGAGAAACCAAAACTCATCTCTCTAGTTGAGTCTAAACTCTGAAAATCTATATATACTAACTAAGCACCCGACACCCTTTTGACCGCAGTGTGTGAAGTGAGGGGGTAGGCCCCAATACCAGGCTATGTATTGATTTCTAACATATATCCTTTTTAAAACCAACCATAGATTTCTTTTCTAGTACCTATTCTACAAACCAAGTTCTTCTTCACACTTTCCAACTAAGGCATAAGCCAAAAGTGAGATAAAAGGTACCCTAAGATTTTAAATGAACTCTAGTGTATGTTTTTTATTGCCTTTAGATATTTTTATTTTGTTTGATTTGTGTTTGAGTGGTGAGATTTCTTTTACTCAATTATATTTCTCATATGGTTTTTACTAGACAATAGTTGAGAAACTAAATCAACAAGAGCCACCTTCCTCTTCTTCTTCCTCCATAGAGTGTATCTCAGATGTTGAGGGCCCATACATATAGCCCCCTACCATGCCTCAGATAGTTGTCTAAGATGGTGTATATTTTACAACTTTCCTTGATAACAACCCCATGGTCCTCCAACATTACCTCAACACCCTATCTTACCGCACCCCTGATTTGATTCCTCCTAGTGATCCACCTTATGGGATGCCTCCCCATATTATGGTTGACACTACCTCTACCAAAAATATGATCACTCAAACATCTTCCTTGACCAATAACCCATACACTACCTCCATCCAAACTCAATCAAACAACCCAACTAATAACTAAACACCCCTTAAACCAACCAATAATTACTCTAACATAGGGACAACCTCAACTTTTATTACCTATACTCCACCCACCATGGAGATATCTTATACCCATATTGACACCATTCCCCTTATCGCTACCAACCCACCAATATCCATCCCACTTTGAAATGTGGTGCTTTTCATACCTTTTACCCTTTCACCTATCAATACCATAGCTACCACTTAGCCCTAACCAATTAACCCATCTATACCTCCAAACCAATCCATATCAATTACTTAATCTACCAATCTGATCATACCTCTGAACCAACCCACATCAACTCCTCAAAAAATACCTATGACACCCTACCCATGCTATATTTTCATTCTACAAGGATACATCACTCCATCTTCTACCCAACCTCTTGTGCCTATTAACCCTTATGTATTAACATCACAACCCTCAATAAATAAATACCAACATGTGGCATCTTCTTAACCTTCTACTAGTTATCCATATATTGCATCCACCTAACCTTAGGAATACTTACCATACAATTATGGAACTCCCCAACCCCAAAAAGATTTGGTCAAACTATTGATGGAAAAAATGACCAACCTAGAGTCATCTATCTTTGGCGCTCAAAACCTCTTATCTTATGACCAAATATGCAATGAACCTATTCACCCATCTATTCCTATCCAACCTTACCCTACTCAATGGGAACTACCCAAAAAAAATTAATTTCTAAAGCAAGGAGGACCTCCAATAACACATAAGAGATTTTTGGTATTCTTGCTACTTAATTGCCTAAGATTATGATCTTCTCCTTTGCACCTTTCTTATGTATTTATCTATACCAACATTATATTGGTATAGTGCTATCACTAAGCACTCCATCTTCTCCTTTTCCCAACTCACCCAAACCTTTTTAGACCACTTTTCAATCAATATATCTAAGAAGGTCTCCATCACCAACCTGTAGTCCATCAGGAAATTTGGTGATGAATCAATGATTTCATAACTTGACAGAGAGGTCTTATTAACCAACTCTCTTTCTTTTTCCCCAACCTAAGTTGATTGAACTTTTCTCTCAGGCTTGTGCTGAATAGATCACCCCCACTCTATAGGTTCAAACCTTCAAAAAAATTTATGAGGTTTTCACCATGGTATGCAAACTATAAATTAGAGCCATTGACAAGGGGAAGTTGAAACTAAGAAATAAAAACTCTATATTCAAATCTCATGACCCTTTTCCATCCAAAATTTTCAACCAATCTAACTACCCTAACACCAAACCAAAGGAAACCACAAACATAGTTGTCCTTAAAATTGCTCCACCTTTGGTTGTCAACCAATTCAACCAAACCAACTCCTCTAACTCCCCTAATCAAAAAAATTGAAATTAAAATCGAGCTACCTCAAAATAATACACTCTATTTGGGGATGCGTATGCTTTAGTTTTGGACAAGTTGTTCAAATCTAACATCATACAACTTCCCCCCATCAAACCTCTTCAATAATTCAATGTTTCTCACCTTATGTCTGGTTGGTATAATGGGAGTGATTTATGTGCTTTCCACCATGTCATTTGGCATGGCATTAGTAGGTGTAACACCTTCAATACCATTGTCCAAAACTTGATTGATAAAGGATAACTTGTATTGGACAATCCCAATACACCCCAGAATCAATCACACGACATCTTTCAACAACCTTTTCCCAATCATGCCCCTACTACCAACCATGATGACAATAAACCGAAATAATCTTATGTTCATGAGGTCCATATGGTCAATGTAATTATCAGTGAACCTATCATTGAGGAAATCACTACCTTAACTACCTCTTTCTCCACTCCATTTATTGAAGTGGTAGAATCACCCTCCATTCCTTTGGATACCCAAACAAAGGAAGTAACCACCTCCTTCCCTTCCCTTGATGAGATAATGGAATTACCCACCTCTCCTTTGATATAAATACCCAAGGAGGCAACCATTATTATCAATCCTTCCTCCCCCATCATGGAATCACCCACTCTCTCTTTGGAAACCATTCCACAAAGAAAGATCATGTTAACTACTCCTTCCATGGAAGAAACATCTTCCTAAATCTTGGAAACTTTCATCAAGGATAGGGGTGAAGAAACCATTCCATTACCAAAACCTATGGGCCTAATCTTTAAATCCGATGCCCAAGGAACCAAAATAGTTTATAAACCCTTCTCTAGATTGGTCCAAAACCTAGAATTCTCTTCTCAACCTAATTTAGATCGAACCAAATTTTAGCACCTTCTTGGGATCCCATATAAAAATAAGTATAAACCTTAAACCTCACTTTCATCCACCATTAAACCTATCCTCACCTTGATCCATTTGTTAAACACCTCTCCCTTCAAAATCGTGGAAGAACCATCCAAACCATCTCCATCAAAAATCATCAAATCACCTTACACCTCTCTAATCAAACCTATCAAGAACGTAAGGGTAATTACTAATCTTATCCTTATCCACCCATATTTTAAGTTGTATTAAACCCATCTAGTCCACCAAAGAAAACATTAACCAAACCAACCAAGAAGGTGGAACCACCCAAACTCCCACCTAGAACCAGAACCCTACCACCCCCTTCCCTCTTCCCTTCTATCTTGAGACCCCATCCTTCTTACATCATAAGAGCCCATACTTATATAAAGAAGGCAAAACCTCCAAAAAATACCCAAAATAAACTTCCTCCTTTTATTTTACCTTTACCTACTCCCTCTAAATCATTAAACTCCCCATCATTTTTAACAAAACTATCTACCTCTACCTACCCACCTATCTCCAACCCTTCATTATCCAAATAATCCACCTCAAAATCTTTTACCTTTAAACCTTCAACCTAAAAACCATCCAAAACCAAGTAACCCCAATAAATCCCACCTACCAAAACCATTCTACCACCCATAACCCCCATGGTGAAGCCTAATTCTAAGAAAGCTCCCACACCAAAAACCAAAAGCTTAATACCCTTAAAACCTATGCTTGAATCTTATTCAACCATTTTACAAAGGTTTTTACAAACTTACTACTTAAACCTACCACATATCAAACCCTTTGTACCTTCAAGTCTGAAACCATCTTGGTTTAATGATAGTTTAATATGCTCATACCATAGTACATTTGGACATGACACAAAGAACTACAAAGTTCTCCAAGTGATGTCCATAATTTATGCGGTGAGGATGATATATTATCAGATGAACCTATATTGAGCCCATTATCAACCCAACCATCAAATGAACCTATCAAACACTCACCCATCCCAACACTCTCATCCAAGAGTGAGGAAGAACTGAACCAATGTTCTAGCCCAACACTTCTCCTCATCCACACTATCCATATGGTCACCCAATCTCAAGCCCAAAAAAAAGGATAAGGGAAAGGCCAAAGTGGCCATTCCATGGGCATATCTTTCCACCCCTAAACCTTCCAACCAAACTCAAGTACCTTCACCTTCACTAAAACCCAAAATATCCATTTTAGGTGCCTCTCCCTCCAACCCTTTTAAATCTATCAAGTGAGTCATTCTAAAAGAGCTTCACCAGACACCAGTAAAGATGATCCTATACAAACTAATAAACACCTTACCCCATCATCACCAAGCATTGATAGAGGCCCTATAATCCATAGAGGTTCAACCCAAATTCCCCCAACCTCTTACAACCTTTGTTAAAGGTCTTCATCTTTCTACCCTTATCACATTTAAGGATTTGGAAATACCTTATGTTCATCTTGAATATCCCGATCTTCCCCTCTTCATCACTGCATACATCAATAAAACCCACATAAAAAGGGTGATGATTTATGGGGGAGCTAGTATTAATATTATCTCCTCTCATGCTTATGACCAACTCTAGCTACCAAAGAATATCATGTCATAAAATACAATGATCCTCCATTAATTTAATGATACTATGGCCACAAATTTGGGAAAAATTAGCCTCCACATCCACTTGGGACCTTGTATGCTTCCAAAGATATTTTATATCATAGAAGGCAATTCAAAATACAACATCTTACTTGGATGCCCTTGTATCCACTCTATGAGTTGTGTCCTATCCACCTTGCATCGATGTGTTAAGTTCAAACATGAGGGTTAGGTCATCACCATAAAAGCTAATCCTAGTCCTTTTGCATCTTGGAATATGACATATCAATCCAATGATGATCTTCTTCCTCACTCATCCACCTCACTACCAAACAACAACAACCCCACCCCTACCATTAATGAAGCTTCAACTAGTTCATATATCCCTTCTTATCAAATCCCCATAGAGGACCCCTTAAAACCTTTACTCTAATGTCTCTCACTGGGAGAGTATCATCTTTTGGCCCTGGATGCCTTCCCTACTCCTCAAAAGTATGGTAACCTTGACCATAATCCTGGTTACATCCCAATATTGAAACCATCATTATTTTTGGGCTTCCCAACCATAAAACCAATTTCATCTATGGGGGACTTGATTATCCCCTTTTTCCTTCCTCTAGCACCTCTTCTACTCGACCATTTAACTCTATTTTCTCCTATTTATATAAATCATAAATTTCCAAATTATACCTTCTTGAGTGTGCCTGAAAGGGATTTGGCCTCAGTAGTTATGAATATGGATCCCATGAGTTACCTTTAATCAAAACCCCAAAACCTCATGAGTTATTTGGCCTTGGGTTTATCCCACCAAAATAACCCACTAATTCACCCAAACCCATCACCACCATTGATGAGGACATTCCACCCTCACCAACCCCATATCTTTCAAATTCTAAGGATTTCAAAACCATTCTGTCTAACTTTTTTTAAGATAATACCATTATTTTGGGCCCCCTAATCTATCAAAAGGGTAGTTGAACTAAAACCTTTCTTGTGATTCATCCTTAAATGGTAGAAAATTATTATCCTACCATCCACATCATCCAACATCAAGATTATGATTCCATTCTCACCTATCTTGGTGTAGGGGATTCTTCTATCCACAAATCCCTTCCTCCTAATAACCAAACCATGTTGAAAAAATCCACTATCGATGTCAACTTGGGTACTTAGGATAACCCTTATATTGTAAAGATTAGTCAATCCTTAGATTCGTCAAAGTAATAGGATTACCCTTCCTTGATTTATGATCAAAGCATAGCATTTGATGGGTCTTATCAGGATATGCTTGGAATCAATCCTTCCATATCTCTCCCCAACATCATCATCCACCTTGATGTTAAGCATATCAGGTAAATGCTTCATAGGATTCACCTTCAAATCACCCTTCTAGTTAAAGAAGAGTTTCAACGCATCTTATCTATTAATTTAATTCAACCCATTGACTGTCCCTAATGTGTTTCCATTATCATCCCCATCACCAAACTCATAAGGGGACTTCACCTTTATGTCTACTATCATGACCTCAACCTTACTTTTCCAAAGGATGACTTCCCTTTGCCTAACATTGACCAACTTGTTGATCTTATAGCCAAACATGAGATGTTATCTCTCATGGATGGTTTCTTGAGATATAATAAGATTTTGATTGCCCCTAAAGATCAACATAAGACTTCCTTCATCACCCCATGGGGAACCTTATATTACAAGGTCATGCCATTTGGTCTGAAGAATGCTAGAGCAACCTACCAGCATGTGATGACCTATATCTTCCATGATATCATCCAAAAAATCATAGAAGAGTTTGTAGACGATCTCCTTGGAAAATAAAAATATTGCAAGGATCACCTATAATTTTTCAAAATTATCTTTGAGTACCTAATCCATTTCCATGTCTGACTCAACCCCAAGAATGTGTTTTCAAGGTCCTTTCTAGAAAGCTTCTTAGATTTATCATCTCTCTTCAAGGAATCAAAGTATATTTTACCAAATTTATAGTAATCCTTGACATTCAACCTCTAACCTACCTTAAGTATCTCTATAGCCTATAGGGGAAGCTTCAATCCATCCATCACTTCATATCTCAGTTGTTAGATAGATGTCAATCCTTTCACCATATTCTCAAGAAAGATACATCTTTTAAGTGGACTAAGGACTATCAACAAGCCTTTGATTCACTCAAAGAGTACCTTATTTCTCCACCTATCCTTATCCTTCCTAAATATGTCTAACCCTTCTACCTTTATATCTCTGCCACTGACCATTCCCTAAGGGAAATGTTTGCTCACAGTGATGAACAAAATAATGAGCAAGTTGTCAACTATAAAAGTTAAAAACTTATAGAGTATGAGACTCGATATACCCATATGGAGAAGCTTTACCTCATCTTATTATTTTTGGCTTCTAAACTTTGTCATTACATCCTTCATCATAAAACCTTTTTCATCACCCACACTGACCCACTCAAGTACATGCACTTTAAACCATACCAAAACTAGCATATGGCTAAGTAGCTCTTGCTCCTCATAGAGTTTGACCTTAAATTCCTCCAAGAAAATTTGATTAAAGGGAAAGTCATCATCGATCAATTGGATAAAGCTCCTTTTTCAAAAAACCAACCACTTCCTCTTGTGTTTCTAGATGAGTCCATTATGACTCTTTCTTAAGAAGACGTCACCTACCAAATAACCATGTTCTTCAATGGCTCAAAGTGTCAATGTGGTGGTGGTGTTGGAGTCATTCTCATTCCCCTCAATGGTGAACCTCTTCCTCTTTCCTTCAAACTTTATTTTGAGTGTACCAATAATATGGCTAAGTATGAAGCCCTAGTAATAGGTCTCCAAATTGCTCTAGCCTTGGGAGTTAAGACAATCAATGTTTTTGGAAATTCCCAAATTGTGGTCAACTAGAGCTATTGCCTACGTAACCATGAAGCTTCCATTGCTATCAAATAGATACATGACATGATATATGGGTGACACTTTAGTGGTCTAGCCATTGCTAAACATATCTTTCACCTCAGCTACTATTGGCTCACCCTCAACCAAGAATATTATGATTATGTAAAGAAGTGTGTTAAATATCAATAGTACACCAATATAAATCATGCACTAGCCCATGGCCTTCAAGTATCTAAGGAATTTTGGCCCTTCTCATAATAGGGACTAGATCTCATTAGGTAAATCAATCCTCATTATTCATAGTGGCACCACTCCATCATCACCACCACTAAGTATTTCACCAAGTAGGTGAAGGATATTCCTTTCATCTTGGCCAAATCTGATAAAATTGTCTACTTCATCAATCATCATATCATCTATTGTTTCCGTGTTCCCCATAAGATCATCACCGATAATGGAAAATATTTCAAAAAAAAGTAACTCAAAGGTCTTTGTGACACATTTGGCATCAAGTTAATATTTTATTCACCTTATTGTCCACAAGTAAATAGATAGGCAGAAGCCTCTAACAAAACCCTTAACAAGATGTTAACCAAAATGGTCAATGTTTCTAGTTGAGATTGGCATTTGCACATCCTTTTCACTTTGTGGGCCTATCACACTAACATTTAAGCCTCTATGGGTGATATCCCTTTATCTCTAGTATTTAGAGCAAAGGCAATTTTACCTCTTAAAGTCCATATTCCCTCTCTTCACATATCCTTACAATACATCATTTTTAAGATCAACTATCATCAGGAGCATCTATCACGACTTGAGATACTTGATGAATGCCTCCTAGCTGCACTTAACCATCTTCATGTCTATCAAGAGTGAATCAATCACACCTATAATAAGCACCTAAAAGAATGAGAATTCAACATCAGAGACCTCATCTTGAAGGAAAATCAACATGTGACCAATATGAATAAAAAAAGAGAGGCAAGTTTGATTTTAATTGTCTTGGACCCTACATCATAACCCACAAGCATGGATCAGGAGCTTATCATTTGTCCTCTATTAAAGGAAAATGAGAACTTGAGCCTCTCAATACTTCACACCTGCATCTTTTATTTTATTTAACATGGATCAATATCACCTTTTGTATAAATTAAGCTCATCTCTTGATTTATGAGATTTTCACCTTCCGAACACCTTCATCCCATCCCTTTGAGAGAAATTACTTACAACATAAAACCATATGATTAACCATCATAGTCATATCCTAATCTTAAATATAAGTACCACAAATCTACTCATGGCATGGTTCTCATGGATACTTTTCATCCCTAATCGAATGGAATCCCATGGTCATTATTTCTCAAACCATCCCTTTCACCTATCATTAACCCCTTGTGCTCTAGGTTTTCCCCTCATAAAGGCAAACCTCTTAGCTTATATAGACTTGTCCATGTCTAACTTAGCATAAAAAAAATTTGGGATACCAAAATATGACTTGGGTCAAATATCTCTAGCATGTAGACTACTTCCTAGAAGGACAACTACCCAAAATATAAATTGCGTAAAAGGATAGGTTGTTCCCTTGAAGGACAACTACCAAAATGAACAAATCCCAACTTAGACCTCTCCCTTAAAGGATATCTAAGTAAAATTTGTCAAATAAATAATTTGAAGCTTCCTACATCGATTAGATCCAAAAATATATCAAAACAAAGCAATAAAAAGATCAATATAAAATCAAAATCAAGATATCCCAAGAAATTTGTAATCAACTTTCATATATAGCATTAGTGAACTTCCCATATCGATCAGTCTACACCTTGCATTAAAGCATGGACTTGTCTACTATGGTTCTTAGGCCACCTATATAAGGGTAGAACCAACCCACAAGAAGTTACACTACCCTTCACACCACTTATCACCTATCTCCCCTTTTTACTATCTACAAATCAATAGATTTAGAGCTTACTTGACATGATGCGATCAAGACACCTTTTTACCAACCAATGCATGCTAATGTGAAGTATTTGAAAGGCTTATGTTTCTTAAGCCAATATAACTTTGGTTTTGTTTAGTCCTTACCAGTGAATAATCATCATGCCTTTTTTTAACCTCTCATAATTGGTTCATGTATTCACTTAGACGTATGTCTCATGTTTTTCATCTCTTTTCCCACATCTAGTTTTGTTATCTAACTTACTTTATGTGCTATCATCAACATAACAACTATAATCATAATTAGAAACCACATCACATATCCATGATCATAACCATAACCATAAACATCATAACCATGTATAAAACAAAGTATCACATCATCATAAATAACATAACCATAACGCATCATAAACATCATCTTTAATAATCACATGCCTAAGCTAGTGAGTATACATCTCATTAGCATAATAATAATTAACTATACACATCAAAACAATGAGCCATGAACCATAAAATCACATCTATATATGATCACCATATTATATACATCATGTCTCATCAAAATAAAATAGTACATATAAATAATGTGCATCTCTCTCTTAAGAAAATTATACATCTTGTTGCATTGGCTCATAAGCTGCTATCAAAATAATCTACACCTATACATATCATATCATAACCTATGCCCCTAGATCACTATTACCACTTGGTGTCTACCCCCTTGAGGTGCTTGCCTGTCCACCCACTGAAGCAACCCATTGACCTAGAGTTGTTATACCTACACCACCTACCAAGTTGGCCTTATACTCACCCCATCAAGGCTCCTCTAGAAAATTTGTTAGGAATATGGCCTCATAATAATGTAAATCCTCAACTATAGCCATGTAACATGCCATGGGGATACTATTTGGTGGTCCTACTGGTGTTGTAGCTTCTCCTATAGTCTATCTTAGGGAATCCCTCTCCTAGGTCACCAAGGCTAGTGACGTCCTAGCCTAGTCCCTCTCACCTATCACAGTGGATAGATGACCCTGTAATATAGCAATCTAGACCTATAATATATCAATATAGCCCTATAATGTAGCCACCTACCCCTATAAAGCTATGACCTACACCTATGTAGGAGTGATCACCACTCCTGCCTATCCAATAGGGCTACTTCCTTATACTTATACCTATGGACCCTTACCATTTGGGTCCACATCCATGGGATGATTTCCCCCATCATCACATCCAAAATCTACCACTACATAAAGGGATTGATACCATGATATATATCCATCAACAAAACTTACATCATCAATTTCTATTTTGATGAGTAGCTCCTTATAATCAAGCTCCATTAGTTGTATCTCTATAAGTAAAAACTTGGCATCTTTCTACCTATACCTCAAGAATAAACCCAAAATCCCCTATACCAAGTTGAACTACCTATGAACCCTATCAAAAGGGATGAGCCCAGTCTCACCCTCTTGCCTCTCAAAAATCCACCTATAGCTCTACATCGATAAAATATGCCACGTATAATGGTCCCACCTCAAAAAGTTGACATATGGCCTCCAAACCACATTTTCAACCATCAGGGCATCTAATGCCCCTCTTAACCAATTAATGTCTCACACACCACCCCTAGATCTTGTAAGCACATAATCACTCCTCCACCACATGAAACCTACCCTGAAGTCTATCTAAGAATATCCCTCCCATGGTAACCCCATTAGCCTAAAAAAATGGATGTGCTCATAGGCCCAATAGTTTAACACAAACCCCATACCAATGTCATACCTCCTGTGCACTCTGAACCTCTATAACTCCTTCTATACCTAAACCAAAAAAATAGGTACCCATCCAAAAACTATCTAACCTAGTAAAATCTCTATTAGGACTCCCAACAACAAATAAGGAAACCTCCTACTACTTGAATCTAGCACTGAAAAACATGAGACTATCATCATCATCATTAACAACAACAACCTTTGATCATCTTTGACTCTCTGATACAATGGCCTATAGCTAAAGCCTCTTGCATGCCATTTGATGAACGTATGATCATCACCATATAACTACTCCATCAACTCATCCCTCTCCTTACTCTCAATATGATATATTATTTCCCCCTAAATTGGTAGCCATGTAATCCTATGTATATCCTCTAGTAATATCATCATCTCATCAGTCGATAGGAGAATGGTGTTCATAGTTGAATCCCATCCCTTAATGAGGGATATAATCATCATCACATCTTGTGGCATGTGTTGGTAGTGCATCATCACTCTAAGGCTCACCTCCTCCATGTGTGCCCAATCATCATTCATCATCCCTCTGTGGATCTTTGCAAATATTCAAGGGACCTGATCTCACATCTGGATCTGATCTTGTGATTGTAAAATTCAATATCAAAAACACACTTAGTTTTCTATAAACTGCTTTACCTATGGACAATGCCATTTCACCCCATTTTGCCTACCCTAAACCCAAAATATCTTTAACATTCTACAAACATTTTAAACTCACCAATTACTTTACTTTAAAAAACTATCTCATTTGATTGATTATTGATGATCATGATGACCACCGATGGCTAGAAGACCATTTTACCCTTAGTTAAATATGACCGTCGATGGTTGGGTATGACCATTGATGGTCACTATGTGTGAACACCAGTAGAAAAACCCTAACCTACCTAGAACCTACCAAACCACCTATATCTAACACCTAATTACCCTAATTTTATCCTCTACCCTACCTCTAACCTACCTACTCCCCCTAATTTTGATATTTACCTATAAATTCAACCAAAACACCCTATAACCTAAAACCTAAGGAAAACCCCAAACCCTCCCAAAATAAAAACAAACTAACAAAACACAACAAAAAATGACTAAAATAACTAATCTATCAATTCACGGTAGCCCTTACCTCACTCCTTGACTGTTATCAAGGAGGAATCCTGGGTCTCATTGCTTAGCCATGTCCCTATTTGCCTTACATCCTTGATCCATCACTTTGTTCAACTCAACACATCAACCAATCAATAACCACCTTGTTATCACTCTCGCATAAAATGCCAATGTCACAAATGTAGAGGAGTCAAGAGAGTCAAAATCACAAATAAGTGAAAATGATAATTCTTTTTCACTTTTTATCCTATAGGGTTTCTCCTTGATCATCGATGGTTAGGGTGACTATCGAAGGTCAATTTTGAGACCCTAACCATTGATGGTTAGGATGTTCACTTTTTAAATTCTGGGTACCTACATATCCTAATGCCACCCTTTAAGATTAACTTCTTCACCTACCCAACCAACCACGTCCACCTTGAAGTTGGTCATTTTAGCCCAACTTATTACATATTTTGTGATGACCTTGCCTTGGTTCTTTTGACCACACTAAACAACATTTCCATGTTGAAAATTTGAACTTGCACCACCTAATGCACACTAGACCATTTGTTTTTTTCTTAATAATACTTCTTACCTCAGATACCTACAAAAATAGTGACCCTATCTAGGAGACTTGATAGGAATAACCTGATTATCTATGCCTAATTTTGTGGCTCGATTACCCCATCACTAGTTCTTCTAGAACCAACCTTTATTTTTACCAACCATGGAAACTTAGTCTATGCATGATCTTGGCTATCACACTTAATCACATTTTTTGTGCATTTTTGTGCTTTAAATGCCTAACCATTGTCACCAACCTAGTGACTCATCATAAACCACTCATCAAACCTACACTCGATTCGATTTTACTTAATCAACTCTTATTTTGAGGGGGAACACCTCCTCCCATACTTAAGGTAACCAAACCTTTGACCTATAATCTATTTTTTTTTTACAACTTGCTGACAGAAATTGAATAATAAAAAGGGGCAAAATGTAGACACTAGAAAACCACACACGATGGTTCTAGATGTTGAGACACCCATGGATCAGATAATTACCCAATCTTCAAATTTGACCTTGATTCAGTTTAGATAAATATCTAAATCCAACTCACTAACCTACCTTTATACCCCACTTATCCTTCAACCCTAACCATCGACAGTCAAGTTTTCTCCATCTAAATAAAGATAACTCAAGTTGTGTGTAAGCTAACACATCAAAATTTAATATAGATGGCAAGCTAACGCATGAAAATAGCCAACCAAACCTCTATGGGACCTTCTACCTCCATCTCTCTTTGTCTATAAAAAGAGGGAAACATGAGGTGAAAGAGGATTAAAGAATAAAGCAATCAACACTCAAGTAATTAATCTAGTGATTAATCATTTAATAATTAGGCTAGCAAAATATCAAGAGTTTATTAATTAAGAACTTCTTTATAGGTCTTCCTTCTAGCCAAACAATAAGCATAATAGAGACTTGTTACTCTACCAAAATTATTCTTTAAGAAAAGTATTGTTACTCTACCTAAATTGCTTCTCAATCTAACATCAGCCATTAAACAATGAGCTAAGTACATTTATCATTTCAAGTTTTGATTATTTGGTTTATGACATGTTTACTTAGACCATACCCTTCTTCTTAATACCCTCTAACCCCTTAAATCCAAATAGACCTTCAACACCTTGATGTATCCATTATGCAACCCTTTTATGAAACACCCTCAGAACCCATAGTAATTGTCGATAGTTTACCTAAGCAATGATGATCACCCAACCATCGATAGTCACCTTAACCACCGATGGTCACTTTAATTACTAACAGTCACTATGGTAAGAAATAACAAAAAGATATTTACACCTACTTACCCTTAATGAAATTCCACCTTTTGTTTTTTTTCCTATCCATAGAGACCCCACCTATTTTCTAAACCCAACCTAACCTATTTAACATTAGTATTCACCCACTTATTACTATAATTAGTCTATTTCCTTTATCAAGCATTTATTTCTTCTTGCATTCCCTTTTAGTATTTTCTATAATTTTATGTAAGCACTTCATCTTTATTTCTTTCAACTTAACTATTTTAAAAGAGTGGATTGATAGCCTCCTAGCAAGCTCACACTTCTTGGATCTAGCTCACACTAGGCAATCCACCTTGCTATCCATATAATAACCCATTTATATTAGTGTTTTATTATCTACAGGTCATTATTCCTAAGATAAAGAGGATCTATTCATAATCATTTTGATCATCCACACACAGATAAATAGGTTTTTAACCATACACGCATTTAGTTTCTTACTTTTTTAACTAGAAAATAAACTAAAATTAAGATAAAAAATATGATAGGTGATGATGAGGATGTGATTGAAATGATATAGGTTGAGGGTCATATTTTAGATGAATAGTTTAATAAGTGCTAACAATCTATTAGCAATATCTAGTTGTCAAGATAGAAAAAATATCTAATGGGTGCCTAAATTCAAACTACTAAGAGAGCAATATGATGGGTGCTAGTTGTGAATAAGGCAAGATGATTAGAGATGAATGATGATTGGTTATATTTGATGGGTTTTCCTAGATTGATACTAAAAAATTGCTAAGATGATATCAAGATATTGACTAGGTATGAGATCTGACTGAATGATAAGTGATGGTGGACCAGGATAATAAGATAATAAATATGGGTGATAAGAAGACTAACTCAAGACTCAAGACTATTTTTTTCAAGATGGAATGGGATATGATTGTGTGATGAAGGGATAAAATGATATGACAAGGACAAGTATGATAATAGGTGATGATGAAGTGATGAAAGGGTAATTATGGGATGGGGATATACCTATAGGTGATCTAATAATCCAACTAGGGTGATAAGATGGGGTTAAATTAGATGGGTGATGAAGACAAGGTTAAGACAAGTGATTAGGTATGGACTTAGGCCAAGATGTGTATGACAAAGTATGATTAGAATATGTTGGTAATGGGATGATGACCAATGATGGGGTAGACTAGGATATAATATAAGAAGGTATAAGAGAATGAAAGGAAAGGATATACAATATGATGTTAAAAAGGATGGGGTGACCAAAGATAGGTGGTTGTAGTGGACTAGGAAGGGATGAGGGATGTATAATGATGATGATAAGGATGTTTAAGATGAGATGTGGATGATGGGGGTACGACCAAGGATGTAAAAGATGTGATTGGAATACATGATGGGGTATATAAGATGATGATTATGCAAGTATGCACAAGATGCTGGGGTGATGACTAATGGGTGAATATGACTAGAATAGGATGAGAATAATACTATGTGATAATGTGACGATGTAAAAAAAGGAAATAGGTCTAATGGGATGATGATGAGAATGTAAAAGAGGATGAAAATATGTAAAAGAGGGTGAGACAATAATATACAAGATAATTATCAATGCATGTGAGTGATTGGGGGCAATCAATGAAGGGTGGATATGGTTGGACTAGGAAGGGATGAGGTGATTATGTGAAGACAAGTAGTTGATGATGCGAACTTGGGTAAGGATTTAAGATGGATTGGGGTTTATAGGTGATAATGGTATGACCAAGGATGGATGGATGGGATGAAGACAAAGTGATAATGAAGGATAGGATATGATAATAAAAGGATATACAAAGCCAATATGCATAATGGTATGATGTCAAAGATGTACTAGGTGATAGGTATAAAGGATGATTGGATAAGGATGTATAAAATAATATGTATGTGATGGTGGTATGAAAAATAATGAGTGGATTAGATAGGATGGGAGATGGGATAAGATAATGAAAAGGATATACAAATACAATAGGTATTAATGGATGATGACAAGGATGTGCAAGATAAGATGGAGGGGATTGGGGATGATACCAATGATAAATGGGTGTGGTTAGACTAGGATGGGATGAAGACAAGATGGGGGAAAAGATAAGGACAATTCCAAGGATATAAGAGGATAATATGTACAAGGGAATGGCGTCAATGATGAGAGAAAAATAAGACTAGATGATATGGGAATGATTAGGACTATGGTGGAACAAAAGGTTGATAAGACAAGGTCAAGTTTGGACAAATCAATATGAGGTGGTCTTAGGATAAGGTGTGACTAGGATATGTGAGAATGACTAGGCTAAGATATAAAATGAAAAGGATGTATAAGGAAAGGATGACAAGGATATACAAGATAGTAGGATGATGATGCAAGAATATACAAGGTGATATATACAAAAGGATGACAGGATGTACAATATGAGTTGTGAAAATACCTAGATAGTTGTATAGGTTTGGGTGAAGACTGATTTGGCTCATGAATAAAATGGGTTTATTATAACACACACCCAATCAAGCAATCCACAACCTATGATTAGTAAATTTTTAAGGGTGTGTAACCCTATGTCCATAGCATCCAATGGATTTATAGATGAGGCTATTACTAAGGTGAACATTCCCCCATTTATAAAAATAGGGACCCTTGTGATTATTTTGATCCTTAATACTAAAACTTGATATTCTGCACTCAATTAGAATTTTGAAGATCAGCCCATTTGATGAAACTAGCTTATTTTATTCATGGTTTTGTGTGAAAATTTCCTAATGTTGCTAATAGTTGACTTCTAAGTCTTAAGTTATAGGTTTAATGGAGATCTCTTTAATAAAACATGCTAGGATTTTCATAGATTAGTTCTATCCAAGCTTTGATATCCTTTGGTCTAAAAAAAATCTCATAGTTGGACTCATGTGATAAAACCCTCCTTTAGCAAACCTAGCTTGAACCCCTAGTTCAAATTCAAATATTGGTGAGGACACATTTGGTGATAACATTTCCAATTTACTTTGGACTTAATCCCAATTTTCATGTTAAGGCTTGGTCATTTTTTTTAACATGACCAAACCTTAACCTAAAAATCCCACTTGGTCCCTTTTATTTTCCCACTTTGCTCCTTATATTTCTAATGAGATCTAATGTTTATATTAGTAGGGTCCTTTTATTTTAGCATGGTCCCCTTTGTTATAAACTTATCCTCAAGTCCTAACCCTAAGGTCTTAATCATATTTATCGACATGAACATGACCTTAGTATTAAGGCTTTAGCCTAAGTTCCCATTGCTCGAGTCCTAATTTAACCCTCTGGCTTCTTTATAGATCCAACAATCCACATTCCATCATGAGAGATTGATCCAATGGAGAGAATAAATCCTAACAAACTTAAAGCTTTAATCCATGAGACTAATCAAGTGCATCCATTCATATTAAGACCAATGATTCATGATTTAGTGAGACCAAGGATCAAATGGTGCATAATCATTATTAAGATTAAAAGACCCATTTATTTTGCATAAAAGAGAGCCAATCATGTGTAAGCATTTAGATCTTGACTGAAGGTCCATGGTAACTCATACAAGATAATTAGACAAAGCAAACTTGACATTGGAAATTCAAAATCTTAGGAAGCCTTGCAAAGCTACTAAGTTTTACTCCATCATTTAAAGATTTATACTAATGGGTCTTACACATTAAATTAAACCAATGGCATGCATCTACTTAGATTGTGATCAATGATTTATGCTTCATCATGGAAAATGATCTAATAGATTGTGTCAAATCTAAGGCTATGGGCTAGAAGGCTTTGACAAGATTAAAATTGACATTCTTGTGACCATAATTTGATGTCTATGAGGCTATCATTGATGCCCACAAGACCATCAATTTCAAGCCCATCTAACCTAATGATCTATTAACTTAAATTTGATGACCACGAGGCCGTCATTGTTTTTCATGAAATCATCAAATTTAATATAATTTATTATTTTGCTTAGACATAAGGATATGTTTCAAAAATGTGCTAAAAGCTTATGGATTGCATTAAATATCAATGGGACCCCTTGAAAGATGTTCAAACATTTAGGATATTTGAATTTCCAATGATAAAATAGCCTCGTGATCTAAGTATTTTTAGACATTGTTCTAATCTAAGTCTATTTCCTAATATTCCAATTATGTTTATTTGAACATGATGAACCTTAGGATAGAGACTTATATTAAATATTATGTTGGAATGACCTTGTGGCATAAAACTTATCTTAATGATTTTAACCCTAGGTTTCATCATGCTTATCAACATGATGAAATCCTAGGTCAAAACCTAACAGTTAGTCCTTTTATCATTTGGCCCCTTTGGACACGTTCTAAGGAATTAGCATAAATATCTTAGCCTAAAGTAAATGTTGTGTTTATTAGTGTAACATAAATCTTAGCATAAGATATTTAGCTTAGGTCTCCTTCATATGTATCCTAAAAACTTAGGCTAAAATTATTTAGCCTAAAGTTTATAATGTGTTTATTAAACATGAAATAAACCTTAGCCTAAGTATTTAAGCCTAATCCCTTCCTTTATCATGATGATAATTAAATTACTCACCCTTTTTAAGGATCAATGACACACACTTCATCATATATATTAATTAGATGGAATGAAGGACCTGATGAGTCTAAAACATTTAATCTATCAGACCAATCACATGCATTTACTTGGATCAAGATCGATGACCCATTTTAGCTCATGAGAGGATAATCAGATAGAGTGTAACTGTCAAATAACTTTCAATGATCCCTCAAAGTCCTATAGGAATGACACATGGTAATCATTCATCCACTGAAAAAAACATAGATCCATAAGGCCTAAAAAATCACCAAGTGGCACAACCACAAGGCGCAACATAAAACAACCAATGATTCTCAAGCCTAGTGATCATGATCAATGGCCTGCATTAATCCATGAACAAAGATCCATTGATGCAAAAGAAAAGTTATATTTTTAAAAGATAATAGCTATTACTTTAGGGCATTTATGAAAAATTCCATGAAAATTGTCAAATGGATGCCACATGGGCACCACACAAGCATAAAATGACAAAATTAAATATTTTGTGTGCTAAAAAAGGCAAAGATATAAAATCCTAAGTCTCTATCAAATATAAGAAATGAACGAGCCTAATTATGGATTTTCATTGTAATTAAAGCTTTAATAAATCCCTAAGCATCCATAAAATCCCTAGTTTGAACTTAGATTGATCACAAGCAAACAAGGAGAGTTTAATTGAAAACTAAGCGAGAAAAAGTGACCCAAAAGCTACTTAAAATTCATTGGTAAGTAGTTGTAACTTCCAAAGCCATGGTAGATCATATAAAATAGAAAAGGGATGAGACCAAGCTATACTTGACCTTGGATAATGAGGGAAGGGTTTTCAAAGATATAAATTTAGACACTACAGCTTTGAACAATGGGAATCAGAATTAGTTTGAACTCTTTTAGACCATTAAGGAGATGAAAGCTATGACTAGAGAAGAATAGAGGAATGTAACCATCCTACAGAGATACAATGACTTAGTCTCAGTCCAGATAGTTATCCTACAATACATTGTCACCAAGCTTGAGACGTATATTGATGCCTTTGCTCCTCTTTTCTTTAACTATAAGATTGAGGATGGTTGGATTATGCATAAGAATAGCTTTAAGAAAGTAGAATACATTTCTCCCCTAGATTTTAAGAGATACTACAAGATGTATAAACCCTAATCAGACCTACCAACCATCAAAAAGTGGATTGGAGAGCACAATTTGAACATAATACTTGCCCCATGGTTTGTCATTGGGACTTGGGTAGTCTAGGACCCCACACAAAAAATTCTAATTGTCCAATTTAAGGCGGGAATTAGGATAATAATGACCTCACTAAATAGGTTATGTAGATCTCCCTCCACCACTCATATTGACAAAATTTGGATGTCCTATGTCTACTTCATGGTAGAGAAAGGAATCACTCCCCCACTGGGTGAGATGATTAACATCCACTTGAAGTCCCAATTTACAACCATCAAGAAGAAATCAAGCAAACAATTTTACATGGTGTCCTATCTACTAGATGCCCTCTTAGCTTCCACCTAGATCCCAAATATCAATTCTTGGTCACCTAATGGGAGACCCACTATCTCCCATCATTATTCCAAACTTCACATTTTAAAATACAGACAAAACATGTAGTTCATTTTATATTGTTTCTATCTAGCCTTAATGGAAGCTATCATAGGAATTAATATGAGTAGGTTCAGCCCATTTATTAATAAATATATGGAATTGATAGGGTACATTTTGTTCTACCTTAATTGCATAGTGATTAGGATTGAAGGAACCTTGGGATAACCTTTCAGGTTACCCATCTATGTGCCAACCAAAATTTTAGAGTAAGAAGTGGCTTACCAAATTATTTATAATATATATGGATTTTTCAAGGAAAAGAGGAAAGGCCTCCCTCATCCCTTTCCTTTGACAATCAACAAAACTATTTTTCAAAATTGGAAGCATGTGAATGTAATTACTAGACACAGGGACTCCTTCACCCTACAAAATGATGATTTAAGGAAATGGGATCCTAATGAGGTGGTCTCAGGGTATCTGAAGTCTAAAAGAATAAAAAAGACATATGAGCATCAATCTAGTGTCCATGACCCATTCCACATTAGGGCCTCTATTTTCTCATAGGTATTAGCTAGATTGAAAAAACATAACATTGAGCTTGAGCCTATATTGGCTAAAAGAGATAACAAGCCACTAGGTGAGATATGGAAAATGGGGTCCTTGAAATATCATTTATTGTTTGGACCCTCTTCAAGGCCCCCTCTAGAGTAACCACTACAACAACCCCAAGCACTAATAACACAAGGACTTGGAAAAGATAAGTTAGAAGAGAGATATGGGGAAAGATCATCTTTAGCCCTTCTTGATAGACTAAAGTCTCTAGTAGAATACCTAGATATGATTACCTTGGAACCAATTGAAAAGTTAGAGGATGTACTTAAGGTGCTTACTGAAGCTTATGGGTCAAAATATGAGGAAGAATAAATAGAATAATCCCAAGCCAAGGTAGAGGAAATAGATCAAGATAGGGGTAAGGAAGTTGCTTTGGATCTAGTTCCCATAGCACTTTCATAGAAAAGAAAAATGAAATTAGCATTGGTCTTAGTTGGGATGAATAAGACCAAGTTGACCTTTATCCACCCCATGAGTGAGGTCAACTTGTTCAATGAGGAATATCCCATTCATGGACCTACTATCCCTGAATGGTTTGTCTATGGGAAAAAACATAAGATTACCACTTTGTCCCATTATTGGGCCTTGACCCAAATAATTAAAATTGATCTCTATGATGAAATAAAGCCATGGATATTGGCTTTGATGGAGGAGGAAGAAAGAAGAATAGTTTCCATAATAAGATCAAGTGGCACACAAATGGACACTCTAAGAGCATCAAGCAACATAAGGATAGAGGTCTTAAAGCCTCCTAAATTCAAAAAACCATCAAATAGTGTCCAATTCAATCCAAAAATAGTAGGATTGGAGAGGGTGACAAATAATAAGTCCATGGTTAGAGGTGAAGAATTCACCTTTCAAAGAGTTGGGCCAAATGTAGGCTTAAATATAGTTAGAGGACAACAACCTGGTGAACTTCCCATCCATGAAGAAGACATAGAAAGCCTAGTTGAGGCTCATTTAACTCAGATCAAAGTAAGAATTAAGGTCATGAAGTAAATCATATATAACTTGGTGAAGGAAAAGGAAAATCTAGAGACCTAGGTGGTGTTATCAGTCCTAGACGTAATGGTCAAAATGCTTGATGAATCCCTCTATGACATGTTTGATGACTTGAAATCAATGAAGCTGAGGTAAAGTGCATTGGCACAGTAGAATACAGTGGTTAAGGGTCTAATATCCCAATGGAAAGCTTTAGAGTATAAAATAACATGGCTAATCAACATACGAGTTGGAAGGTAGATTCTTGGGTTCAAAATAATTAGTTTGGGACATTCGAATGTAATTCTAGGAATAGATATTGACAAAGACCAGAGTTTGTGTGCTTGGTTAAAAGATCTATAGAGACTCTTGAAAGATGATGAGGAGCTAGTAGAAAGGATTGAACATCTCCTTGGGACCATGCTCATTGACCCTATACAACCCACTATCCTAGGCATCATGAAATATGATGAGTTCAAGAACATGGATACTTTGGTGACACAAGAAATAAGAAGTAAAAGTCAAGGCCAATCTAGGGTAGACAATAATAGGATCTTGGACATGGTATTTAATGCAAGAGAAAGGATAGCTAAGTTTAAGAACATCAAGGAATCCATGGCTAGAAATGATATAGAATTGAATGATCTAGTTGACAAGGAGGAAGAGTGTCTCCTAAAGTTGGTTGTTGAATTGGAGCTAATCAATGAGCAATGTGAAATAAGAATTTGACTAAGAAGAGGAAATTAGTATGGTGTTAGTGAATGAAACCAAATCAAAAACACACTAAGCTAACATATTCATGCCTAGTTACTAGGGTAATCTTAGTAACAAAAACAAATGACAAACATAACTAAAAAGTAAGGAAAAACAACAAGAATTACTTCACCTTCCTTGGATGATCCAAATGCCTTTGTAGTAGTGGCTTGCTTGGCTTTGTGCTCATAAAGTCCTTGGAAATGGAAGCTTGGCTACCTCCATCTCTCCTTATCACTTTTGGCTTATGGCTTCGCTTGGAATCAATTTGGCATGGTAACACTAGTTACATGAAGCTTTTGGAACCAATATTGCATTATAACTTTGCATAATCATGTGTTAAAAATGATGTTCATTGTCTCTCTATTTATAAATTTTTTAGATTGATTAGAATCAATCTGAATCATATATCTTAGGATTGAGATGTGTGGATAAGGATTAATCTAATTATGTAATTAAAATTGATAAATAGACTTATCAATATTTGAGATAGAGGAGCAATTAAGAGGCATTAAGGACTTTGATGAGGCATGGGAGGCATGAATCCTGATATTTGTGGTATTTATAGCCTAGGGATGTCTTCCCAAGAAATGAGGTCACCTAATGATGTAGATATTCAATATTCATTTCCAAAATAAATTATTCAACAAGTTTTTATGAAATTATTAATTAGGCTTTGATTTGGATTAATTAGCTCTTAAGCATGTTTAAGCACTTTGTGCACAAACTACTCAAATTGATCAGATGTCTTGTTATTAGTCCAAAATTTGATTAGATTAGAATTGGAAGGTGATGTTAGATGCATTAGATCCATTATCCCATTTAGGATATTATCAACAATAAATAACAAAGGCATGCATTTTGTGCAAGATATTTGATAGGAAAGAGTAATCTAGTGCACCCAAGTGCAAAATTGACATTTTGACTCAAAATGATCTGATCAAAGGTAGTTGGCCCACAAATTGAATTTCCCCATTTAATGATATTATCACCAAAATTGGCACTTGAATATGTCAGCACATATTTTAGCATATTTTAGTGTTTTTAAGCCAAATTGTCCACTTTAGATAGAAATTAGTCAAAAGCCTAGTTAGAGGTTATTGGTGGACAAATTTAGGTGTCTACAGTTTGCCTCTATTGGGGAAGACATTGGAATCTATAAGAATAGTAACATCTTCTCAAATAATGAAAAGGTCTTGCATGCCTACAATTGCAACAATGATAAACTAACTGTATGATGCCCCCTTGAGGGAATGGTTGGCACAAGCAAGTCGGTAAATAGTCCCTCGATAAGAAGTGAAACTGTTAGTGTTTAGAGCTCTGATACCACTTGTTAGTGTTTAGAGCACTGATACCAGTTGTTAGGATCCTAGAGTACAATTGACTACTTTTGTATAAGCAACTAAACATGAAATTAAACCAGAAGTAATAAGTAACTAGAAATCAAAAATAGCAAATAAGAGGAGATACAAGAAACAACCAATCTGTATTAAACTCTTCCAGAAGGAAATACAATGAATAAATCTCTTTCTCCTCACACCTCTTGGATGTACATTAATTCTCCCTCAAGAGTTCTCTCTCTCTCTCTCAATCAATTACAGCCAACTCAACTATTGATTTGTTCCCCCTTCTTGACAATCAACCCAATTGTTGTTGTTCCCTTTTAATTACAATACAGCCCCATGGGTCTGTTAAATAGAACCCAAAGCAAACAATAATTAGAAATGCAGACTCAAGACTAATTTTAGTCTTTACATGCAAACTAACTATTCTCTTAAAATTAGAACAATTCTAGAAATGTACAGATGACCGATGTCAGTCTGAAGATGACCGATGCCAGTCGACCCCTAACCAATGCCAGTTACTGTGTAGCTGAAGATAATTGATGACGGTCGACCCCTAATCGATGTTAGTTGGTTCTGACTGATGCCAGTCACTGTGTAAATTTAGCAACCTCCACATTAGTGCATCAGTGAAGCTTTTAGCTCCACAACTCAACAATCTCCCACTTGGAGATAAATCGTTGCACCTGTACCTGTATAGCAACATCCTCTAAACATCTCTGGCTTGTTTTTCCCTCTTCAAGTTCAATCTTGAAGACCAACAAAATTTAAACGAAGATTCAACTTCTCCTTTGTTACCATCTTTTTTAACATATCAGCAGGGTTCTTATCCATATGGATCTTTTCTAGCTTCAACATTCCATCCTCCAATACCTGTCTAATGAAGTGGTACCTAAGCTGTAAATGTTTGGTTCTTGAATGAAAGGCTGAATTCTTTGCCAAATGAATTGCACTTTGACTATCACTGTACAATCTACAACTCTCTTACTCCTTTCCCAACTCTTCCATGAACCTAGTCATCCAAATCATTTCCTTGCTAGCTTCTGTGACTGCAATGTATTCTACCTCTGTAGTAGACAAGGCAACAACCTTCTACAACTTTGAAATCCAGCTAACCGCCATTCCACCAATAGTGAACACATATCCTGTGGTGCTTCTCCTGCCATCCAAGTCACCTGCCATATCCGAATCTACATACCCATGTAGAGAAGTGTTTGACCCTCCATAGCATAAATGCCTATTGTTGGTCCCTCTCAGATATCTAAGAATCCACTGAATTGCTTTCTAGTGTTCCTTTCCTAGATTGGCCATAAACTTGCTAACAACTCCAACTGCTTGGGCAATATCAAGTCTAGTACATACCATTGCATACATCAAGCTCCCAACTACTGAAGCATATGGAACTCTACTCATGTACTCAACCTCATCATGTGATTTAGGACACTGTTCTTTGCTCAAATTGAAGTGTCCAACCATAGGTGTGCTTACCGATTTTGCATCCTTCATATATAACCTCTCCAACACCTTATTCACATAATCCTCTTGAGACAAAATCAAACTATGATTTTTCCTATCTCTCTTAATACTCATGCCAAGGATTTTCTTTGCTGCTCCTAAATCCTTCATGGCAAATGTGTGATCTAATTTTACCTTAACCGCAGTAATTTCTTGCATGTGTGAACCTGCAACAAACATATCATCTACATACAGTAACAAGATAATATAACTACCATTATCTAATCTATTAAAATAAACACAATGGTCATATTGACATTTACTAAAGCCATGCTCTGTCATAAACCTATCAAACCTCAAATACCATTGTATTGGAGCTTACTTAAGACCATATAACCTGGCCTTATGTCTCACTTGTCCATTCTCTCCTTCCTTTAACCTATAAACCCATTTGTTTTTTAGTGCTTTCTTTTCAGCTGGAAACTCAACCAAATCCCATGTATGGTTCTCTTCCAAGGAATCAATTTCCTCATTCATGCCATGCTCCCACTATTTCCTGGATTCTACCTGCATTGCCTCATCAAAACTTTCTAGTTCTCCACCATCAGTGAGCAACAAGTAGTATAAAGAAGGGGAATAACGAATTGGAGGTTTACTTACCCTTTCAGACCTCTTTATGGGTGTTTGAGACTCATTTACAACTTGTTATCCACCCAAATTTCTAGACAGTGACCGATCCCAGTCATCTCTGATCGATGTTGGTCTACACCTGACCGATGTTAGTTCTACATGATCGACATCAATTTCTACCTGACTGACCTGATCGACGTTAGTTCTCACCTGACTAACATCAGTTCCCACCTGACCGATGTTAGTTCTTGCTTGACTGACGTCAGTCTCTGTGTTTTATTGTGAGTTATGATTTTTACCTGCAAGCTCATTTTGGATCATAACCTCTTCCAAATCAAGATTTCCTTGCTCAGAATTATTTAGCCTCTTGAGCTGATCACTATACATCACCTTCTCATTGAAAACCAAGGCTTTCCATTTCTTAACTGTGTCAAAAACATCATATTTCCTTTTTTATGCAATAAACCCATACCTTTCTTGTAGCATCATTAATGAAAGAAACATAATACTAAGATCCTCCAATAGAAGCTAACTGAGCTGGTCCTCACACGTCTGTGTGAACAAGCTCCAACTTGTGCTTCTTTTTTATTGACCCAATTTTGAGAAACCTCACTTTCTTCTATTTCCCAAAAATACAATACTCATAGAAATCTAGATCTATGCTTTTCAAATCTGAAAGCTTACATTTTGACTTAAGAACATTCATTTCTTTCTCACTCATGTGACCAAGCCTACAGTGCCACAACTTTGCATCTATATCTGAAGTAGATAAAATAAAAAGAGAATAATCAGTAATACAAGTAGATAGATAAAGTGTACCTACTCTCTTACCTTTTACTAATACAAGTGCACCCTTGAAAACTTTCCAAGATTCAGTTGTGAGAGTTACTATGCAACCCTCATCACCCAACTTTCCTACAGAAATCAGATTCCTCTTTAGGATGGGTACATGCATGACATCCTTCAACACCCATGTGTTGCCATTCTGTAATTTCAGCTGCACTTTTCTTTTGCCAACAATTTGACAAGGCTCATCATCTCCTAAATAAACTTTTCCAAAGTCTCCATGGACATAATCATTGAAAAATTCTCTATTTGGGGTTGCATGGAAAGAGGCACCAGAATCTAAAACCCATGATTCTACTTTATTATCCAAAGAAAGTGTAAGAGCATCCTATGCAACAATACCTACATCTTTTGCTTCTTTATTACCTTCATGCTGATTTTCTTTCAACCAACAATCTTTCTTTACATGCCCTTTCTTTCCACAATTCTAGTAGGTTATACTTCCATTTATGGATTTGGATCTACTTCCCATCTTTGACCTTGATTTCCCTTGCTTGCCCTTCTCTCTTTGCCTTCCCCTGCTTTCAACACTTAAAGCATTACTTGATGTTTCCCCTGTGCTTTTCCTACAAATTTCTTCATTCAAGATTACACTAACAACATCATCAACTTTCAAGATATTTGAAGCAGATGCAGTATTACTAACTGCCACTACCAAGCTATGCCAAGTTTTAGGTAAAGAGCATAAGATTAAGAGAGCCTTAATTTCATCATCAAAAACTATTTTGACTGAATTTAACTGATTTACAATTTCATGGAAATCATTAAGATGACTATATACAGATCCACCTTACTGCATTTGCAAATTAAATAATTGCTTCATAAGATATACCTTATTCAAAGCTGAGGGTTTTTCATATAAATTTTCCAAAGTATCCATTAACTCTACCGTTGTCTTTTCCTGTGATAAGTTGGAAAACACAGAAGCTGCCAGGCTCAGCCTTATAGCTCCAAGAGCCTTTCTATCAAGAACATTCCATTCTTCATCTTCCATATCTATGGGCTTCCTTGAAACCCCACCCAATGGTAAATACAGATCTTTCTGATACAGATAATCTTCAATCTGCATCCTCCATAATTGATAATTCTTTCCATTGAATTTCTCCATTCTTAGTTTACTTTCTTTTGCCATTGCTTTACTCCCACTCAATCAAAAACCCCTGTGAGTGAATTATGTAATCAACAAACACTAACCTACTCTGATACCACTTGTTAGTGTTTAGAGCTCTGATACCACTTGTTAGTGTTTAGAGCACTGATACCAATTGTTAGGATCTTAGAGTATAATTGATTACTTTTGTATAAGCAAATAAACGTGGAATTAAACTAGAAGTAATAAGTAACTAGAAATTAGAAATAGCAAATAAGAGGAGATACAAGAAACAACCAATCTATATTAAACTCTTTCAGAAGGAAATACAATGAAGAAATCTCTTTCTCCTCACACCTCTTGGATGTACAGTAATTCTCCCTCAAGATTTCTCTCTCTCTCTCTCAATCAATTACAACCAACTCAACTATTGAGTTGTTCCCCCTTCTTGAAAATCAACCCAATTGTTGTTGTTCCCTTTTAATTACAATACAGCCCCATGGGTCTCTTAAATAGAACCCAAATCAAACAATAATTAGAAACGTAGACTCAAGACTAATTTTAGTCTTTACATGCAAACTAAATGTTCTCTTAAAATTAGAACAATTTTGGAAATGCATAGATGACCGATGTCGATCTAAAGATGATCGATGCCGATCGACCCCTAATCGATGCTGATTATTGTGTAGCTGAATATAACTGATGTCGATCAACCCCTAACTGATGTCGGTTGGTTCTGACCGATGTCGGTCACTATGTAAATTTGGCAACCTCCACATTAGCGCATTAGTGAAGCTTTTAGCTCCACAACTCAATAGAAACAAGGGGACCAAAGAAAGGAAAGATGATTGGGTGAAAACACAATGATATTTAAAAAGTATTCAAAATCATTGAGAATGCAAGTGGGATGGTGTAAAATGATTTGCCTAAAGGTGGTTATAAGCATTATACCCCAATAATGGCAACATGGTATGATAACACAATGATTTGTGCAAAGGTGGTTATAATCATTGAGAAGATGGAGCTACCCCAGTTAAGACATACAAACAAGATAACAGCATGCCCCTGTATGGGTAGAAAAAGTAAATTGGTGACAACACAATGATTTGCCTAAAGGTAGTTATAATCATTGAAAAATGTATGTGGGGTGGTGTGCAATGTTTTTTCCATAGGTAGTTATAATCATTGGACCCTAATTATGGAAAACATGATAAAATTTTCCAAAGATGATGATAAATTAACATAGAGGGTAATGATGAATTGAAATAACCTACAAGTAGGGAGATACTCATCTAAACTAATAAAGGTTGAAAGTATTTTGTGGTTAATTAATTTGTTTGGGATAGGATTGGGATTGAATCGAGATGTTAGTGCTGAAGAGATGTTAATGATACCATTATTGAATAGACTTATTTAAGCTAAGTTTTGTTGTAACATGTGTCAGTAGGCATCATGGTATAACATCATGAGGACTTGGCTGAATTATGCATGAGGACTGACTCCCATAATCCAATGCTCAATAGAAAACAATGCACCAATGATAGAAACCATGATGACAATGTAAACATATGAATATGTATGGATTCAAGTATAAGTGTGGGCAAGGAATCACCCAATGAACACACATAAACTGAAACAAGGTAACAGTGTTGAAAGTAAACAAATAGGTAGACAAATAAACAAAATAAGTAGAAATAAATAAATAAATAATGCAATATAAACCATAAAAATAATTCCTCTAGAAAATAGGCAAAAATTGAATAAATGAACAAAATGGGGGAATAGAAGAAAAGGAAGGGGATGGTTGAGTTGTCTTCATATGCACTAGGTAAGTGGATGCTGCCTACATAGTTCCATGGATGTAATATCTAGTAAATAACTTTAGGCTAAATGTAGTTCTCCTAGGGAATGGGAATAATGTGATAAATGAAGTAAAAAATATAATGGATGTGATAGAAGAAGAAGAATGATCTTAAAAAATGGTAAGTGTGTGAGAGAAAAGGCCAAAAAGGATGGGGAAATTAAGTGACAAATGGTTTGCTTGAAACTTAGTAAGGGTTCCCAGAATCCTTAAGGCAAAGAAGTGGTTAAATGTTTTTGTTCTTTTCTAATGATTTTACAAATGTTTTAGTAATTTTTGGAGTATCTCAACTTGATCAAGAATGATGAGACACCAAATGGTTTAAGCTCACAAAATGGTGAGAGTGTTCAAACTTAGGTTGTTCACACAATGGCAAGAGCATTAAAACTTAGGTTTCTCACAAAATGATGAGAGTGTGGCTTAGGTTGCTCATAAAATGGCTAGAGCATGGCAAGTGGGTGACTAAGCTAACCTCAACAAGTATCGAGTGCTACCTACATAATCCAAGAGTAGGACCTTAAGTCATTATAGTTCTACCCTATAACAAAGGAATTAAACTAGTGTAACAATCAATTCAAACAAAATAGGCACATGTGGTAAAAAGGCATAGTATGGCATAGGAAGTGGCAAGTTGGTACATCAAGGTTAAAGAAACAAATGTTTCCCCTAGTTTGCCCATAAGCGGTTATAACTATAACACAATGGCATAGATGAATGGTAATATTTTTCCTAAAGGTGGTTATAATTAGTAGCAATACCGATGATAAGAAAGGAATAACAAATGAAGGATGCAACTGTCAAAACTTCTATCACACTGCTCTAAAATATGGTCTCTATATAAAGTACTTGAACCGGCTCTAGAACACAATTGGTTGATAGATCAGTAAATGGAAAAATGGATATGGCTAATAGAACGGTTAAGAATGATATTTGTACAAAGAAGAATAGTGATAAAATGGCATAACTAAAATGGTCCTTACAAACAATACACCCTAGTGATTAAGCATAGTACTGCTTGAGGTGAATAATATTCATTGGCTCTATAAGTTCATCTCTATCTAGTGTGGTGATCCTGTATGCCCCTGATCCATAAGCTACAATAATGATGAAAGTCCTTATCTAGTTTGGTTTGAATTTTCCTTTATGATTTTTCTCAGGAGTGGTATTCTTTTGGTTTTTTTAAAGAATGAGATCACCAAGTTAAAATTTTCTATACTTAACACATTATTTATAGTGGCTTTTGAGTCAGTTCTGATATGCCTAAATATTATTGAATGTAGCTATGTGTTTCTCATCAAGTAGGTCTAGCTCTTGTAGGTGAGCTACTCGATAGTCGTGATCATCTAGGACATGCTTGAAAGAGATGCATAGTGAAGGCAATTTGACCTCAATGAGAAGAATGGTTTTAGTACCGTAAATGAGTATGGAGTAGCTCCTATGGGGGTATGATGATTGGTATGATATGCCCAAAAGGTAGGGAATATCTGTAGGTGCCAATCATGACCGACATCATTGAAAATCTTTTTGAGAATATTGGCAATGGTTTTATTTGATGCTTCATCCTAGCCATTACCTTGAGGGTAATATGCTATAGAAAAATGTTGTGTGATGTTATATTTGGTACATATTTGGTCTACATCCTTGTTATTGAATGATCCTCCATTATCAGATATAATGTTGGAGGGGATACTACAGTGGAAATGAGATGGTTGAAGATGAATTTGGAAATTTTCTTTCCAATCACATGAGGGATATAACTTCAACCCACTTAATGAAATACTCAATGGTGGTAAGGATATGTTTATGGCCGTCATATGAAGTGGGGTTGATCTTCCAAATGAGGTCAAGTCCCCATGTAGCAAATGGCCATGGTTTCAACATTGATTTTAGATTTTGGGCTAGGGCATGAATTATATTAGCATGCCATTGACATTTGTCACACTTCTTTACATATGCAGCTATATCTGTGTCTATTATGGGCCAATAATAACTAGTGCATAAGAGATTTTTGGATGGGACTGCCCCACTAGAATGAGCTCCACATACTCCTTCATGAACTTCCCTTAACTCTAGTGTAGAATCTATCAAAGTTAAAAAATGAAGTAGAGTTCCATTAAAACTACGGTGGTAAAGGGTGGATCCAAGTAGAGTATAATGAGTGGAATGATGAATAAAGGCTTTGGTTTGTTTTTAAGATAGGTTAGGTGGTAGAACTTAGTCATAAAAGTAATTGTAAAGGTTTGAGTACTAGATTGAATTAGGACTAACAATATCACAAATCATTGCAATGGTTAAGCATTCATGAGTTGGTGCTAACAAATTCTCAATGAGGAACTGATACTCTCTAGCTTTATCTATTTGTCAAATCAGAGAGCCAATAGTAGCCATGGCATCTATAGTTTTATTACTATCCCTTGGTATGTACTCAAATTAAATGTTGGTAATTTGTTTCTTAAGAGTGTCGACCATGGCTTTATATGGAACCATCTTGTCATCTTTGGTCTAAAAATTATCTATGACTTGATTGATGATTAACTAAGAATCACCATAAACTTGGAGATGAGATATGTTCCAATGTACTACCTATCTAAGTCCTATAATAAGTGATTCATACTCAGCCATGTTATTTATACAAAGAAAGTTGATTCTAAATGATTTAGGGATTAGATCCCCTTGTGGTGTAATAAATAAGAGGCCTACCCCCAATCCATGTGCAGTAAATGAACTGTCAAAATATAGCTTCCAGTGTTGCTCCTCAAGAGATGTGTCAATGATGGTCATTATTGATTCATCAGGGAAATGAAATGTGAGTGGCTTTGTGTCTGTAAGAGATGCTTTAAAAGTTGATCTACAAGAACTTGTCCCTTGATTTCCTTATGATTAACATACTCTATGTCAGACTCACTAAGAACCATGATCCATTTGGCCATTCTACCTTGTAAATATATTTTGGATAGTAGATACTTGAGTGGATATAATTTTGAAATGACTATGGTCTTATTATTCAATATATAATGGTACAGTTTCTAAGCTATGAAGACCATGGCCAAACAAGCTTTTTCAATAGGTGCATCGTTATGTTCATATCCGACCAAGGTATGACTTAGGTAGTATAAAACATGCTCTTTTCCATTGTCATCATTTTGAGCCAAGAGTGCCCCCAAAGCATTATCGATAGTTGATAGGTATAAAAAGAATGTCTTTACCAATATAGGAGGTAATAAAATAGGTGAATTAGCTAAATAGTCTTTGAGTTGTAAATTTGTTTGGAAGTGATCATCCCAGTGAAATGCAACTCCCTTCTTTAGAAGATGTGTAAATGGATGACACTTCTCTGCTCACTGAGAGATGAAGCATCATATTGATTGGATCTTACCTTGAAAACTATGGAGTTGTTTCAAATTGGTTTATGGTGACATCTCAATTATATCATAGAATTTAGCTGAATTGACTTTAATACCTTAGTGAGACATGATGAATCCAAGTAATTTTCTTGAGGTTACACCAAACACACATTTATTTGGATTGAGTCTGACTTTTTACTCCTATAATCTTTCAAATATCTTACACAAAACTGGTGGATGGTTGGCCCTATTCTTGGATTTTCCTAATATATCATCGACATAATCTTCAATAATATCATGCATCATATCATGGAATATGATAGTCATGGCCCTTTAATATGTAGCTCCAACATTCTTAAGGCCACCTGGCATTACCTGATAAAACAATATTCCCCATGGAGTGGTGAACATTATTTTATGTTGGTATTTTAGTGTTATTCTGATCTGGTTGTATCCTGAAAAACCATCTATGAGTGAAATAATTTTATAAGATGTCATGGATTTGATGATCATGTCAATATTAGGAAATGAAAATTCATCCTTTGGACAAGATTTGTTGATGTCTCAAAAATTAGTATAGATTTTGACTCCTTCAAGCTTTTTGCTAACAGGTATAATATTAAATATCCATTATGAGTAATCAATGGATTAGATACATCCTACTTCTAAGAGTTTTTCCAACTCTTTCTTTACCAAGATAGCAATGTGAGGATGCATCTTACATAGCTTTTATTTTACTAGTTTGGCATCAGGATTGAGCACAAGGTGGTGTATAACTAAGGTGGGGTCCAAACTTGTCATGTCAGAATAATCCCATGCAAATATATCTATAAATTCTCTCAATAGAGCTATAAAGACTTTACATTCCTCCTTAATGAGGGACATACCTAATTTCATCCATTTGGGTATGATGGAGTCTTGATGTTTACCTCTATGGTATCTTTGACTAGAAGGGTCAAACCATCTTCAAGGATAGTAGGCAAAAACTTAAACTATTGGACTATATTAGGGTCCTCTTCTAGGACTTACTCATCAACATTTCCTAGGCAGATGAATTTGAGTCCCCTAATGGTAGATTTAGCCATGTGATAAAAACACTTGGATATTATTAATTTTTTTGATCAAATACTTGTTGTTGCATAAAACTGAACTCAGATCCATAGGCAAGTTCATCATTGGTGGTCTTGTAGTCTAAATTCAAAGAAGAATGAACACCCCCATCTAATGGCACCTAAAATAGGTTTTCACCACTAGACTGGCCTTTATCTTTACTTTTTCCCTAGTTAGAAAGCACCTTAAAGAGGTTTTCAATTTTGGACCTCAATGTTTTATCTATTTATTTTTGGCTAACATTGTTCACCCATTCTCCAAAATAGGCTTCAGGATCCAATGTGATTGAGAACCTTGACTTATGATCTCCCAACATAACATTGTCTCTAAGGCCTAAAAAGCCATAGAATGCCTCATCATTTTGAAACTCATCAATCAAAAAATTGGATTTTTATTGGTCTCAATCTATCAGTTAGGGACAGTATAATGGAAATGGGTTGTGATGAATGACTAGGGTAAGGGTACAAATGGCATTATTATTAAATAAGTTAATCTCAGTTAGGTCATCAAAGGTGAGGCTATGATCAGACTCTGCTTCACTATCAACACCATCATCACTAACCATTGGTAATGGAATTCAAATAATATATGTGGGGTCATCCTCAGGTGGTTTAAATCCAAGTTCATAAGGTCTTTTATACTTAGTGATGGAAATTGGCTCGATGGTTCCTTGTTGATTTAGTTTGAGGCCTCTTCCTTCATAATCTTGATGATCCATGATCATATTAGGAATAAGATACATTGCACTTTTATAAATATCAACTTGGTTGTCGTTGTACAACCATGATTCATCCCCTTCAAGAGGATCTGGTTCTAAGCCAGATGCTATTACAAATATGATAGGTCCCTTATCTTTGTTCTTTTGTTGCCAATGCATGTGTGGGGTGACTTAGGTCACCTAAAGGTCTTCAAATTTTGAGGAAGATTGGAAATTTGGAAGGTAATGTCAAATGCATTGGATACATTATCCCATTTAGGATATTATCAATATCAAATAACAAATGCATGCATCTTGTGTAAGAGATTTGATAGGAAAGAGCAATATAGAACACCTAGGTGCAAAATTGGCATTTTGACTTGAAATGATATGATTAAAGTTAGTTATTCCACAAATTGTATTACCCCATTTAATGATACTCTAGCCAAAATCAGCACTTAAATATGTCAGTTTCACATCTCTTAGCACATTCTAGTGTTTTTAGGCCAAATTATGCACTTTAGGTGGAAATTGGTCAAAATCTTGGTTTGAGGTCATTGGTGGCCATATTTAGGTGTCTACAAGCAACACCAAAATGTCATGAACATCCTTCAGTAGCAAGTGAGTTCTCAGGCATAGGACCCACTAACTAGCTAAATAATATTCCATTTTATAAAGCTTTGTAACATTTTAAAAGTTGAATATTATTTTGTAAAGGTGTATGCTTGTTTTTTATCATATTTTCCTCTAGGTCAATCCAAGTTATAAAATCAAATGTATTCTAGAACCTTGTCAAAAGGGCAACAATCCTTATCTTTTGTATATTTGTATCTTGTAATTGATCAATATATTACCTTGTCCTTCTATAAAAGGGAGTATTACCATTTTATAAATGGGAGAGAGTTTTGAGAAAAACTTGTATACTTTGGATCAATTAATATAAACAATGAATACTAAAAAATTTGTCCAAGTTTGTCTGTGTCAATTGTTTAATTATGTTTCTCTCAATTTCTTATTCCAAGTCTTGAATTTGAATAGTTTCCATAAAATTTTGAATTTGCATCTTTGATATAGGGTTGTTAATTTGTGCTTACGGTAGATTAGTTGAATGATCTTGGATTTGATTCATTTCATTTTTTGTACATTAGGATGTGTAAATGTTATTCAAATGTAGTAACAAATCTTTAAAGTAAATTCAATTATTACTTATACTTATTCATATTATCCTTAGAGGTTTTCCTAGTGTATAGTGAGATCTGAACTCATTCTATTTTACATTATAGACTAGTTAAATACATATTCAATTATAATTGAAACTTTGTCATGATGTTTGAGTCAAAGATCAATAATCACATATTCTCTTTCCACCCTACCTTTTCTTTTACTTATTTTTTGATCAAGTCACTTTAGTTTAAATCTCACTGTAAATATTCATTTAGATTATTCTTTAATATAGATCTCTAGTCATAACTCACTAATATCAGCATAGATACTCCAACATTCACAAGGACTATGGTGGCTCCTAACCACCCATCAACATAAATTTATGGAACAATTAATTTGCTCTACCTCTATTTCACCATAGGTAACTAGATTACTAAAACCTGCTACTCATGGCATGAATTCCGAAAATTCTTAAATGAGAAGTTTTCTTTAAACACTAAGATAACCTATGATACACTTAGAGGAATCAACAGGATGAGCTCCACTAGCGCTAGAAGGAGGGCAATTTGTTGAATCTTTGTTAATTTTGGTGTGTTTTGACCTAAGATTGGTGTTATATTTGCACTTTTACATAATTATTTGCTCAAAAGCATAAAGATAATTGATCTTTGTGATATTTGACCCATAATTATGTTTCCTTTAGACAAAGATCAACTATATTTGAAGTTGAATGCTTAATTTTGGTAAAGATAGATTAAGATCTAAAAATCAACAGGATTTGAGGTTAGAATAGCTTATTTTGGTCAAAGATTGGTATATCTTTCATAGATTTGGGTTCATTTGAGCTTAGAATTGTAAATATAGGCTATATTTTCATAATTGGACACATATTTTACCTAAATTAATTAAAATTTGATGCCCCTTGTTCTTCATATATATCTTTACAAAATTAGCTTAATGTGCAAATCTGAATCCTATTCTTTGTAAAGGTTGGTTTGACATGTCATATTTCAAACAAGATCCAAATTTCTCAAGCTAAAACTACCTAGAATCTAGACTAAATCAAATTTAGAAACAAGAGAGCCTCTACTTGATTTGGAAGTCCATAGGATATCCAAAAGAGATAAAAGTAGATGCAAGCATTAAAATTTGTTTCCAACTTTACCACTCCAAGGTACTCCCACTTTCAACTTTCATCAAAGTATGGCTTGGTTGGGAATTTCTCCTATCAATTTACAAGGTGAAATTCATGACCTCTCTCACAATCTTGAAAAGTATTTTCCAAATTTTAGTCCCAGTGGCATTGTAACAATAGAAGAACATGTTAAATCATTTAAGGCTACATTAAAATTGTTAAATGTAATTCATGAGGATGTAGTATGTAGGTAGCTCCCTTTCACATTTAAGGATGTTGCATATGAGTGGTTATTAAACCCACCTGATGATTGCATCAATACTTGGGATGAAATCAATAACATCTTCACCTAGTTAGATAAGTCTAGGTTCAAGGTGGTTAGAGAATTGTTAAATGTCCACATGCAATTGGCTTTTAACCCAAGAGTCCAATAATTTATTGACATTTAATTAGTAGATATACTTTATGCATATGGACTAATTTTAATCAAAAAATGGATAAAGGTTATAAATGGATACATGTTCATTAAATTGTTCACACTCATGGCTACCTTGGAAGGGAGTTCCCAATGAAATCAGGGTTGAAAGGGAACCAAGAATGAAACAAATGATCTCTACATATAATGTTATCAATGAAAGGGTCAACCTAATTGATTCATATTTAGGAGGTTTCACCCTAGAAAACACCAAAGTTTGTGATCCTAAAGCTTCTAATGTTGTGCATGGGCTATGAAAGTTTCATTTTGATGGGGCTAGGTGTAAAGCTGGATCTAGGGTAGGCATTGTTCTAATTGACCCTGTTGGTAAGAAATACCATGCTTCTTATAGACTCTAATTTCCTTGTACCAATAACCTTGTGGAATATGAAATTCTCATCTTAGGTCTTCAATTTTTCATAAAAAATAAGGTCAAGAAACTATTATTTTATGGTGATTCAGAACTAGTAGTGACTCAAGTAAGAAGTAAATATCAATGCAAGTTATCATACATCAAGAAGTATAAATTTAGAGTTTGGGATCTAGTAGAATCTTTTGATGCCTTCAATATTATTTCTATCCTAAGGGAATACAATAAAGTTGCCGATGAACTTGCCTCTATTGTAGCTAATCTCATACCTGACCAAGATTCCCCAAATTTTAGTATTGACCTTGTACCTTTCCCTTCTGTCCTAGACAATGTGAATCATCTACAAGTCTTTAGTGATGACCAACAAATTCTGAACTTCATGACTAGTTTAGGATCATTTTAAGCTCAAATCATTGATGAGGTTGATGAGAATGCATTTAAAGAAGGAAAATTTGATGGTAAAGTCATTCAGTTGAATGACAATAAGATCCCTAAGGGGATGATTTCCTTATAAAGGTTGTTTGATCAAAACAAGCTAGTTGAAGCTCCTAAGATCCCTAAAGTAAGTGGAAAGGACTACAATGCTATTAATCTTGGGCCTCAAGATCAACCTCAATTGGTTAACATTTTAAAGGCTTGCACTAGTGCTGAAAATAAGAGGGCCAAGGAAATATTAACAAAGTAAAAAGATGTCATAGCTTGGTCTTATGATGACTTGAAGATATTTGACCCAAGAGTCATCACCCATACTATACCTCTCAAGGAAAGTTACAAACCTTTCAGACATAAACAAAGACTTGTGAACCCTATTTTAGAACCCATGATTTTTAAAGAAGTCAAGAGACTATTAGATGCCAGAATAGTATTTCCCATCAGACATTCTACTTGGGTGGCCAATTTGGTTCCAATAAAAAATAATAATGGTGAAATTAGATTGTGTATTAACTTTATAATTTTAAATAAAGCATCTACAAAATATAATTTTCCTCTTCCCTCTCTTGATCAATTAATATAGATTGTTTCAAGTTTAGCCATGATGTCTTTTCTTGATTTTTTTTAGGATACAATCAGGTGCTAGTTGAAAAAGAAGATAGGATGAAGATAACATTCATAAAAAAGTGGGGCACATTTTCATACAAGAGAATGACTTTTGGACTAATAAACACAGGAACCACTTTTCAAAGGGTCATAGACCATGCCTTCTAAGGCTTGATTGGTAAGTGTATCATAATTTACATGGATGATCTAACTATTTTTTCTAAGAAGGGAAGACCATTTCATACATTTACAATAGGTTTTCAAAAGATGTAGAAGGTATGGGATATCCCTTAACCCTAATAAGATAATTTTTTGTGTCACTGAAGGTAAATTGTTAGGTCATATCATCACTAAATATGGAATTTTCATAGACCCTAAAAGAGTGGAATATATAACTAAGATAGAGCCTCCCAATAGTAAAAAAGATATAAAGTTATTTTTTGGTAAGATAAACTTTGTAAGAAAGTTCATTTATGGCTTTGTAGATATTGTCAAACCATTGAATGACATGCAAAAGAAGGATGGTAAAGTCTCATGGAATGAGAAACCCAAGAAGACCTTTGAAGACATCAAAAGTGAAATAAGCCATGCTCTATTCTTGATAAGTCTTGACTTCTCAAGGGACTTTTACCTCTATTCTTTCTCCTCTGATCACACTATTGTTGTTGTTTTAACTTAGAAAATAGAAGGATTTGACCATCCAATTACTTTTATGAGTACTAATTTGAAAAATGTTAAGTTAAACCACCCTTTGATTGATAAAAAATCCTTTTCATTAGTTAAAGTTGTCAATAAATTTAAGCACTACATTCTTAGGACCAAAGTACATGCCATTTTTCTAGATCTAGCTACTAAGTTGATGCTAAGTCAATGTCAACTTGGAGAATGAAGAGGTAAGTGCATGTCTGTTCTCCAAGAATATGACAAAGAAATAAAGACTGCAAAGCTGGTAAGATGTCAAGGTCTGATTTAAATGATTGCTAATACCAACCCTCAGCTAAGTATTATGTAAGTTGATCAACAAAGATTTCAAGTTAATGAGTGGTATGACTCTATTGTTCACTTGATAATTAATGGCACTTGTTCTATAGGGCTAACCAGGGAGTAGAGGAGAGATTTAAGTCTCAAGGAAACTCATTACCTCATCAAACATGGAGTTATATACCGAAAGAACTTTGAAGGAGTGTACCTATGATGTGTCTCCAAAGAAGAAACTACTAAGGTAATAAGCACTTTCCTTAAGAATTTGGGAAGTGGGAATCAATCTAAGAGAATAACAACCCACAAGATCCTTAAGGCTGGATATTATTGGATTACCATCTTTAAATATTCCCATAAACATGTAAGAGAATGTCATTCATGTCAAATTTTCAACACTAAGGAGCCAAAGGAAGCAATACCTTTAAAACCAATAATACATGACAAACCCTTTGCCTAGTGGGGACTCGACTTTGTATGGGTAATCAACCCCAACTCATCAAAAGGTAACATATATGTTATAATAGCTACTGACTATTGTATAAGGTGGACTAAAGCATTAGCCACCAAACAATGCAAAACAAAAGAAGTGATCAATTTTTATAAGAAAATAGATGCACCAGATTTGAGACTCCAATCTCTTCGGTATGTGACAATGGGTTAGCATTCATATCCATAGAGATGATATAATGGGCATATGATAACAACATTATTCTCAAGTTTTCATTTAACCATTATCCTCAAGGTAATGGAGTATCAGAGTCAAAAAATAAAAACATGATGAAATCCATTAAGAAGTCTATTGCAAAAAAACCTAGAACATGGCATAAGATTCTCAAGTATGCCCTTTGGGTAGATATAACATATTTAACCAGGCTCTCAAAGCATCTCCCTTCTTGATAGTATATGGCCAAGAACCCATATTCTCCATCACACTCAATCTACCAACCTACAAGTTTATGCAAGAGTATATGGAGGAGGATCAAGAATTTAAAAACTCAAGGCTATTGGACATTATTCAGATAGAGGATGCATGAGAGAAGGCTTTTGATAACTTTAGCAAGCACTAAACTATAGTCAAAAGGTCATTTGACAAGAGATCAAAGATAAAAGTGTCTAGACAAGGAGACTTGGTTCTTCTTTGGGACAAAGCATCTGAGCCTAAGGGCAAACATGGCAAGTTCATACCTCTATGGATTGACCCAAATCAGATTGCAGACACACTTGGAGATAACACCTTCAGAATCAAAGATATACAATGAATAGAGTTCACACTACCCACCAATAGGTAGTACCTCAAGCACTATTTCTCTATTGCTCCTCTTGGGGTCTTCAAGGAATAAAACTTTAAGATAATTAGAGTTAGTGTAGGTAGGCTAGTTAGTTTTTTTCAGCATTTTTCCTTCATGTCCCTTATTTATACATAAGTATGTATATATTTGTTTTCTCCCCTTTTTTTTTCCTACTTTGATTCTTTCTATTGTGTTTTAATTTCTTGTTGTTGTGTTCCTTTCTTCCAATAAGTCCTTTTGGACAACCCTCATCTCAAAACTCCTTGGCATTCTTAAAACTAAAAAAAAAAATAGAAATGTTGGTATGAACTTCATACATGTGTTGACTATGGATTTGAGATAGGAGCTTGATGTTGTGATTTACATAAACTATTAAGGACCCGTGAATAGGTTGGCCATCCCATAAGACCTTAAACTTTGTCTTGACTTGAACGTAGTTTTAATAATAATTACACATGTATAATGAAAGATCAATCCATTAAGGCATAGGCATGCTTACACTTAATAAACATTCTTTCCTAGGACAAATTTTGAAATCATAGGTGATTATATAAGGATAAACCACTCACCAAATCCTTAAACTTGGCTACCCTAGTTTCTAACCTTTGTTGAAAGCCTAAAAGATCAAACAATACAAAATACCAAGAACTTATTGCAAAATCAAAATATTTTCAAGCAAAGGTAATTATGGTAACCTCTACCAGAGCTATGGATGTTTTGTTGGCAATGGAACAAAGCCATGAGTGGATCCAAAGTCATATATTTTGGGGATATGGATGTTTGGCTAGTATTAGAACAATGCCCAAGCCTTCCTTGAATAAGAAGCATGGTTTTTAATGGATATCTAAAAATGCTCCAAATTAGTGTTAATGATTAAAGGTATGAAACCTAGAAGTTGTCCCATAAATCCCATGGAAAATAGTAAGTGGAATCAAATCATACACAACATGGCTATGTCTTAATTTTTGATCCCAAATTTTCAAATGCGAGGTTTATTTCAACCATGAATTTATCTTGATAATAACATTAATCAAGTGGAATGAATGACCTAGTTGTTTGTCTAAACCAGAGTCTCTAAGTTCTAACATATTGCTATGTTCCCTTAGAAGTCACCATTTTTTGAGGTCAACATGCCCCCATTTCTAAAAAATATGGACCCTTGTGATTATTTTGAGCCTTAGTACTTAAACTTGATATTCTGCACTCTATTGGAATTTTAAGCTCAACCCATTTGATGAAACTAACTCATTTTGTTCATGGTTTTGTGTGAAACTTACCTAATGTTGTTAACAGTTGACTTTAGCTCTTAAGTTGCAAGTTTCATGGAGCTCCCTTCGATGGATCATGCTAATATTTTCACAAATTATTTCTATCTAGGATTTGATAGCCTTTGGTTTGAAAAAATCTCATAGTTAGACTCATATGATAAAACCCTCCTTCAGTAAACCCTAGATTGAACCGCTGGTTCAAATTCAAATATCATTGGGAGCACATTTGGTGGGAACATTTTGAATTTACTTTAGACTTAAGCCTAATTTTCATGTTAAGGCTTGGTCTTGTTTCTTAACATGACCAAACTTTAACCTAAAAATCCCACTTGGTCCTTTTTATTTTCCCACTTTATTCCTTATATTTCTAATGGGGTCTAATGTTTATATTAATAAGGTCATTTTATTTTAGCATGGTTGCCTTTATTATAAACTAGCCTAAATTCATAACCGTAAGATCCCTTTCATATTTATCAACATGAACAAGACCTTAGTCTTAAGGCTTTAGCCTCAGTTCTTGTTGATCGAGTCCTAATTTAAGCCCTTGGATTATTTGTATATCTAATGATCTACATTCTATCACAAGAGATTGATCTAATGGAGTGAAAAATTAATGAAAAAATTAAATATTTGAACCATTAGACTAATATAGTGCATCCATTTGGATTAATATTAATAGTCCATGCTTCAACGAGATCAAGTATCGAATGATGCATAACCATTATTGAGGTTAAAAGGCCCCTTTATTAAGCATAAAATAGAGATAATAAAGTGTAAGCATCTAGATCTTGATCGATGGTCCATGATGACTTGCACAGGGTAATTGGATAGAGCAAATGTGATGCTAAAAATTTTAAAGCTCGAGAAGCCTTATGGTGCCACCAAGTAGCACTCCCTCATTTGAAGCTTTATATCAATGGGTCTTGCACATTAAATTGAACTAATGGCATGTGTCTACTTGGATTGTTATCAATGATCTACACTTCATCATGGAAAATTATCCAATAGAGTGTGTCAAATCCAAGGTCTATGGGTTGGAAGGCTTTGATGAGCTTAAAATTGATGTTCTCATGATCATCATTTGACTTCCACAAGACAACCATTGATGTCTATGAGACCATTAATTTTAAGCCCATCATACCTAATGATCTATTAACTTAATTTTTATGTTCTTGTGAGCGTCATTTGATGACCATGAGGTTGTCATTGACATCTATGAAACCATCAAATTTAAGATAATCAATTATTTTTCTTAGACATAAGGACATGTTTCAAAAATGTGCTAAAAGATTATAAATTTCATTGCAAATCAATGGGAACCCTGGAAAGATGTTCAAATGTTTAGTATCTTTGAATTTCCAATGATAAAATGGCCTCATGATCTATATATTTGTAGACATAGTTATTATCTAAGTCTATTTTCTAAGATTCCAATTACATTTATTTGAACATGATGAACCTTAGGCTAGAGACTTATATTAAATATTATGTTGAAGGGTCCTTATGGCATAAAACATAGTTTAATGCTTTTAACCTATGGTTTCATCATATTTATCAACATGATGAAACCCTAGGTCAAAACCTAATAGTTAGACCTTTTATTATTTGGCCCCTTTAAACATGTTCTAAGGACTTAGAATAAATACCTTAGCCTAAAGTATATATTGTGTTTATTAGCACAACATAAACCTTAGCCTAAGAAATTTAGCCTAGGTCCCTTTAATATGTATCCTAAAAACTTAGGCTAAAATACTTTAGCCTAAAGTTTATAATGTGTTTATTAAATAAGAAATAAACCTTAGCATAAAGTATTTAAGCCTAAGTCTCTTCCTTTATCATGATTCTAATTAAATTCATCACCCTTTTGTAGGATAAACAACCTATGCTTCATCATGGAGATTGATTAGATGGAATGAAGGACTTGATGAGTCTAAAGAATTTAATCCATCAGACCAATCATGTGCATCTACATAGACCAAGATTGATGGCATGTGTTTTATCGTAAGGGGATAATTAAAAGGATCAAAACTATTAAAAAATTTCAATGAGCCCTCAAAGGCCCACAAGAATGACATGTAGCAAGCACACATCCAATAAATAAAATGAAAAGCCCAGAAGGCCTACAAAAGTGCCAAGTGGGACAACCACAAGGCCCAACATAAAACAACCAATGATTTTTTATCCCAATGATCATGACTAATGGCCCACATTGATCCATAGAAAAAGATATAACATAAAATAAAATTTAGACTTTTAAAATCCAATGGCTAGTCCTTCAAGGCATTTATGAAAAATGTTGTGAAAGTTGTCAAATGGATGACACATGGGCAACATGTAAGCACCAAATGATAAAATTAAAGTTTTTATGTGCTTAAAAATGCAAATGTATAAAGGCCTGGGTCTCAAACAAATCCAAGACATGAATGAGCCTAGGTCTAAATTTCCATCACTATTAAAGCATCAAAAAAGCCCTAAACATCCATAAAATCCCTAGTTTGAACTTAGATTTATCATAATCAAATAGGGAGAGTTCAATTACAAACTAAGTGAGAACAAGTGACCCAAAAGCTAATTACAATTTATTAGTAAGCAGTTTCAACTTCCACAGCCATGGTAGCTCACAGACAACAACAAAGGGATGAGACCAAGCTGTACTTAACCTTGGATAATGAGGTGAGGGTTTTCAAAGATAAAAACTTGGAAACTATAGATTTGAATAAAGGGAACTAGAATTGGTCCAAAATATTGCAAGTTTTGACCATAAAATAATAGAGGAATTCAACCATCTTGTAGAGATACAATGACTCAGTCTCAATCCAGATGGCTAGCCTACACTATGCTTATGCCAATCCTGAGGTACTTCACTACATTAATGTCCTTTCTCCTCTTTTCATTGACTATAAAACTGAGGATGACTAGATTGTGCATGAGCGTAGCTTTACAAAAGTAGCATACATTTCTCCCTTGGATTTTGAGAGATACTACAATCTATGTAAACCCCAAGTAGACTTGACAACCATCAAAAAGTGGATTGGAAAGCACAATTTAAACATAATCGCCCCATGGTTTCTCATTGGGACCCACATAGTCTAGGACCCCATAGGCAAAACCTTAATTATCTAATTTAGGGATGGAATTAGGATAATAATGACCTTACTAAATATGTTATGTGAATCTCCCTCCACCACTCATATTGACAAAATCTAGGTGTCCTATGTCTACTTCATGGTATTGAAAGGACTCACTCCCCTACTGGGTGAGGTGATTAACATCCACTTGAAGTTCCAATTTGTAACCATCAAGAAGAAAACAAGTAAATAATTTTACATGATGTCCTATCTATTGGATGCCCTCTTAGATTTCACCCAAATCCTAAATATAAATAATTGGTCACCTAATGGGAGACCCACTATCTTCCATCATTATTCTAAACTTCACATTTTCAAAGATAGACAAAACATGCAGTTCATTTGTGATTGTGTCTATCCAACCCTAGTGGAAGCCATCATATGAATTATCATGAGCAAGGTCAACCCATTGATTAATAAATATATGGAATTGATAGGTGACATTTGGTTCTACCCTAATTACATAGTGATTAGGATTGAAGGAACCCTGGCACAACCTTTCAGGTTACCCATATATGTGTCAACCAAGCTTGTAGAGAAAGAAGTGGCTTACCAAATTATTCATATTGCAGATGGATTTTTCATATAAAATTGGAAAGTCCTCCCCCATCCCTTTCCTTTGACAATCAACAGAACTATTTTGTAAAACTAGGAGCATGTGAATGTAATTACTAGACACAAAGACTCCTTCACCCTATAAAAGGATGATTTAAGGAAATGAGATCCTAATGAGGTGTCCTCCAAGCATCTAATGTCCATAATAATAAAAAAATACATATGAGCATCATCTCAGTGTCCATGACCCATTCCACATCAGGGCCTTTAGTTTCCCAGAGGTACAAGCCATATTGAAAAAGCATAACATCAAACTTGAGCCTAGATTAGCTAGAAGAGATAGCAAGCTACTACATGAGATATAGAAGATGGGCCCCTTGAAATATAATTTATTTCATGGAACCTCTTCAAGGCCCCCTCCAAATAAACCACTGCAATAAACCCACGCACTAATAACATAGGGACCTATAAAAAAGAAGTTGGAAGAGAGACCTAGGGAAGGATCATCTTTAGCCCTTCTTAATAGACCAGAGTCTCTAATAGAATACCTAGATATGATTGCTTTAGAACCAAATGAAATAGTATAGGATGAACTTAAGGTGCTTGATGAAGCTTATGGGTTAGAGGATGAGGAAGAACAAATATAAGAACCCCAAGCCAAGGTAGAAGAAATAGAGCAAGATAGGGGGAAGGAAGTTTCTTTGGATTTAGTTCCCATAGCACCCCCATAGAAAATAAAAGTATAATCAACATTGGTCCTATTTGGGAGGAATAATCCCAAGTTAACCTTCACCCACCCCATGAGTGAGGTCAACTTATTCAATGAAAAATACCCCATTCATGGACCTATTATCCTTGAATGGTTTGTCTATGGGAGAATGCATAATATTCCCACTTTATCCCATTATTGGTCCTTGACCCAAATAATTTAAATTAATGTCCATGAGGAAATCAAGCCATTAATACTATCTTTAATGAAGGAGGAGGAAGAAAGAAGAATAGTTGCCACAATATGATCAAGTAACACACAAATAGACACTATAAGAGCATCAAGTAGCACAAGGATGGAGGTCCCAAAACCTCATAAAGTCATGGAATTATTATATAGTGTCCAATTCATTACAAAAATAGTAGGATTGGAGAGGGTGAAAATGAAGAAGGCCATGGTTGGAGGTGAGTAAGTCACCTTTCAAAGAGTTGATCCATTTATAGGCTTTACTCCACTTAGAGGATAATAGCCTGGTGAACTTCCCATCCATGAGAAAGACATAGAAATCCTAGTTGAGGATCATTAAACTCATATCAAATTAGGAATCAAGGGCATGAAGCAAAGGACATATAACCTAGAGAAATAAAAGGAAAATATAGAGACCCATGCAATGCTTTCAATCCTAGAAGCAATGGTCAAAATGATTTATGAATAATTCTATGACATGTTTGATTCCTTGAAATCAATGAAGCTAAGGAAAAGTGTATTGGCACAATAAAATATAGTGGATAAGGGTCTAATATCCCAATGACAAGCTTTAGAGGAAGGTAGATTCTTGGGTTTAAAACAATTAGTTTGGGACATTTGAATGCAATTCTAGGAATAGTTATTAACAAAGTCTAAAGTTTGTGTGCTTGGTCAAAATATCTAAAAAGACCCCTGAAAGATGATGAGGAGATAGTATAAAATATTAAAAATATCTTTGGGACCATGTTCATTGACCTTTCATAGCCCACTATCCTAGGCATTATGAAAGATGATGAGTTCAAGCACATGGCTACTTTGGTGACACAATAAATAAGAAGTAAAATTCAAAGCCAATCTGGGGTAAACAATAGTAGGATCCTAGACATGATCTTTAATGCAGGAGAATGGATAACTAAGGCCAAGAGCATCAAGGAAGCCATGACCAAAAATTATAGAGAATTGAATGATCTAGTTGATAAAGAGGAAGAGTGTCTCTTAAAATTGGCTATTGACTTGGAGATAATAAATGAGTAACACCAAAAGGCCATAAACATCCTTTAGTAGCAAGCAATTTCTCAAGTTTAGGGCCTTTTGACTAGCTGAATAATATTCCATTTTATAAAGCTTTGTAAAAATTTAAAATTTTTTGGAAAGAGGTTTTAATAGGTGCTACCCCTAATGGATATTTCCACTCGATAAGTGGAGGTTTCCATCAGTCAAGTGGTTTGAACATTTTTTAGTGTCAAGGTGCTAAGGATCTCAAACTTTTGAACAAGACCATCTTTAGGGTAGTCTCATCCATGGCAAATGTGATGGTGGGAAATTTATATGTGTTTAAACCCAATATAGATTTGGTGATAAATTGGGTGGAGACCAAGTGGGATCTAAAAGGGAGTGTCTCAACCAACACTAAGACAAGTGGACTTTTCCTATTTAAATTTACTTCTCATGAGGATATGTTTTCGATCCTAACTAGAGGTCTCTGGATATATGGGAATACCTTGATCTTTCTATGTAAATGGAAGCCTAGATTCAACCCCAATGCTAACCTCAACTAGTCAGTACTAGTCTGGGTTAGACTCCTAGGCCTCACTCTTGAATATTAGGATGATGAGATTTTTCTTTAAACTAGGAACTCCTTTGGAAATTATGTGACTGTTGACAAAGTCACTAAGGTAAATATAAGGTTAATTTTTTTATTGATTCTATGTTAATGTAGATATATTTAAAACACTTCCCACATCCATTATACTGGAATCTAAATATAGGAAATAAAAGCATAACATTCAGTATGAAAATTCTAGAATTTTCTATCAAAACTGCATGAAACTAGGCCATGTTTTCACCCAATGTAGGGATCCCAAATTTATCAAACCTAAAATAGGGGTACACATGGATTTTATTGATAACATGAATGAATACCCATTTAAGGGAGACATCCTCAATCTCATCACCTCTCCCCCTATTTTATTGGGAAAGAATTTGGAGGTGGTTGGTAAAGGGGAAGGAAACCCCTAGGGCCCTTCAGAAGTGGAAGTGGGGATTCCCTCTAGGGAAGTTTAGGGGTTGGTTTATAGTGGGAATGACCAAGACCCAAGTGATAAGGTTCTGAGGGAAACCTTAGCAACCAGCTGAAAGACTTGAGTAGTGGACATGAAGAGAGGGAGGACGGTGAACTAGTCTATCCTTCTAGAACTCCTTTGATAGAGATGACTCTAGTGGAAACTATAGTATATATTCTTAGTTTAGAAGAAAAAATGGGAGACTTAAAGTTGGAATCAATCCCTTTGAAGAAAAGTTTCTCCTTATCCCCAAGTGCAAGAACTAGCAAGCATGTAAAGAAAGTGGAGAATTGGTCAACTACAAAGAAAAAAGGCAAAGGTAATAATATAAAGACAATAGATGTGGGAGGGATAACAGTATGGGTAGACCTTCACTCATGAAAACAAGGTAGAGAGAGATGGAAAAAGAGATTTATAGGGGTAAATAGATCACCATGGTGGTCCCCCCTAGGAAGACTAAAAAATGAAGATAGTTTCTTGGAATATCAGAGGGCTTAATATCCCTCACAAGTAACTACTTGTTAAGAATTACATTTTAGACAATAACGTAGATATTATATTACTTCAATAAGTCAAGATTTCTGAGGATAATTTCAAGATGGTGGTGAGAAATATTTGGCCTAATTCCAACTATGACATTAGTGAAGCTCAAGGAGCTTCGGGAGATATTGCCACACTATAGAGACAAAACTTTCAAAGAAGGGTGGTAGCATATTCCAAGTATTTTATTGAAATTTCCTTCTAGTGCAGTTATATTCAGTGGAATTTAGTTAATGTCTATACCTTACATACTTTCAATGGGAGAAAATAAGTCTAGGATAACCTCTTGATAAAGATAAAAAATTATGGGGGAACTAAATGGATGGTGGCAAGGGACCTAAATACCCCACTCTATTTGTCTAAAAAAATGGGGGTCTAACAGACCACTCTGACAAAATGGTAGATTTGGTGGAATTTCTTACCAATACTAGCCTAATGGATGTGGATCTAAAGGGCCAATCTTTTACCTGGTCCAATAGAAGACAAGGTAGTAATCTTATTCAAGTAAAGCTTAATAGATTCTTAATATCCTCCAATTGGACCATATCCAATATTGTTCATCTAGATGCTCTTCCCATGGTAGCCTCTGACCACAACCCTTTAATGTTAAACTAGCAAGAAAGGAAACCCAAAATCCCCTTCCCATTCATATTTGAAATAATGTGGATGCTTCACCCATAATTTAGAGACTAATTGGTTAAATGGTGGAACATTTCTATTTAGGGTCTGACTATGTATAGACTGGCCCAAAAAATGGCCAATGTAAGGAACAAAGTTAAGGGATGGAACAAATACACTTTTGGTAATGCTCTAGTTAGGAAGAGATACATAAAATAACAATTTTTAGAAGTCCAAACCAAGATGGAGTAGAGGGACTTATCAAAAGAGTTATAGACATTGGAAAACTCCCTCTCAAAAGATTGGGTTTTAACCTTAAAAGAGGAGGAGGTTTATTGGAAGCAAAAATCCAAGATTCAATGGTTGAAAGAAGGGGAAAAGAATACATCTTTCTTCCATTATTCCACACTAAGACATATAAAGATAAACTCTATAAATAAGCTATTGAATGAGAATGGGAATGTGGTAGAAGAGGATGAGGAAATAGAGAAGGTGGCCTCCAATTACTTTGAGAACCTTTTGGTATCACAAGTCAATATCCCATAGGGAGATAATGAGTTCCTTCTGGATGCCATCCCCACCATTTTATCTAATGATGATAATAGCCTATTAACTAAACCAATCATGGAAGAGGAAGTTAAGGATGTTATCTTCTCAATGGGAGATTTTAAAGCTCCATGCTTGGATGGGTTCCCCTAGCTTTCTTTCAAACATTCTGGGATGTTATTGGGAAAGATGTCATGAATGTGGCCAAAGATTTATTTTGGATAGGTAAACTCTTGAGGCAGTTTTATAGTACTTTTATAGCCCTAGTTCCAAAGAAGATATATGCCTTCTCCATGTTAGACTTTAAACTAATCAACCTTTATAATATGGTGTACAAAATTTTCACTAAGATTTTGGTCTTCAGACTTTAGTCTCTATTGGATAAACACATTACCCCCAGTCAAAAGGATTTGTTTCAAGAAGGAAAAATCTTGATGCAACCATCACCACCCATGAAATCATTCACTCAATCTCTAAAAGTAAAACCCTAGGTATGATTTTCAAATTAGATATCTCCAAAGTGTATGATAGAGTCAATTGGGAATTTTTGACTAGAGTCCTTAAGAAATTTGGATTTCAAGACCGAGTGATTAACTGGGTGAAGAAGTGTATTTTTAAAGTCAAATTATTTGTTTTGGTTAATGGTTCTCCCAAAGGCTATTTTCCCTTAGGGAGAGGCCTCAGATAGGGAGATCCCCTTTCTCCCTATCTCTTCATTTTACTGGTAGAAGTCTTGGGTAGGAATGCTAGTAAATTAATCCTATAGGGGTATATTAAAGGCATAAATCCTTCTTCCACAACCTAACCTTTGGTTATCCAACAATTTTTTGATGACACCATATTGTTTGGAACCACTTCTATTATGGAATAAATAAAATGGAAAAACTTGCTTAACACCTATGAAGGGGCACCTGGATAGAGTAACAACTTTGAGAAAATCCATATCTATTTCTTGAATACTTAGGAGGACCTTCAACAAAAAATCTCTAGAGATTTGGGATGCTCCAGTGAGAGGCTACTTTCCACCTATCTTGGGCTTCTGCTTATAATTTCTAAAGTCACATCAAATTACTGGAACACGATTATTGAAAGGATATAGAGAAAGTTGGTAGGATAGAAAGGAGCCCTACTGAGTCAACCAAGTAAGTTCCAATTACTCAAAGCTTCTCTTCAAGGCATCCCTAACTACTTCCTCATTATATTCAAAATCCCAAAATTTATGGCTGAGAATATTGAGTAGATACAAAAAAAATTCCTATGGCCAGGAGTAAAATAAAAAAAGAGGATTTCACTGGTTAGATGGGAAAAGGTTTGTACTCCCAAATATTAGGGAGGTCTCAATTTAAGGAGGTTATATCTCATGAACAAATCCCTTATGAAAAAGATAGGGTGGAGCCTAATTCAAGGGAACAAGGATTGGGGTAACATCATGACAACTAAGTATCTCAATGGGGATACTAGTACTAGGATACTAATAGAATAGGGTTTTATTAAAGGATCTATAATTTGGAATGAGACTCTCAAAACACATGGTCTCCTCCACAGAGGCATCAGACGAAAGATTGAGGATGGTAACAATGTTAGATTTTGGGAGGACAGATGGTTAAAGGATCTTCCCCTTAAAGATTTGAATTATGGAGAATTATGGATAGAGCTTGTAGTGTATTTGGAGTCATAGTGGCTAACTACATTAATAGAAATGGGGATAACAGGGGATGGAAAAACATCATAGATTATGTCCTTGATCAAGAGGAGATTAAAGAAATTGACCTTTAAATGCAAGAGGATTTGGCTGATTTTAGACTCTCTTTCTTTCCCAAACAAGATAGATATTATGAGATAAGAATGACAATGGATTTTACACTATTAAAAGTACCTATGAATTGATGTTATAAAATGGTGAGGAAAGTCTGTGGAGGAAATTTTGGCATCCAAAAATTCTACTGAAGATCAATTTCTTTTAGTGGATATTAATACATAATAAAATTCTAACTCTGGATAATTTAAAGAAGAGAAGATTTCAAATTCCAAATATATGTATTCTCTATGGGGAGAAGGAATAAATGACCACTCACCTAATTCTACACTACAACTTTGATTGGGAGATTTGGAGCCTTATTTGCAAAGACTTAACTTGAGCTAGGTTTTTAATGGCACATTGGTAGACTTGGTTAGAGATTGGAGACCCCCATTTAGATTTATAATAGTGAATGAATTATTTCTTCAAATTCCCTCTCACCTTGCATGGAACTTATGGAAAGAAATCGACAATATGATTTTCAAGGAAAAAAATAAAACCCCATTGGAGGTGTTTTGGATATTCTCTAAACTACTGGTAGAGAATATTAACACCAACAAATTCATAGCTATTGAGAGCCCTCCAGGTTTGGAAGAACAAAGGATATTGGAACATTGGAAAATTAGGCCAAACATTTATCAAATATATAATTATAAAAATATAGTTGGGGCCAACACCAAATAGACCTTACCTCAAGAAGGATGGTTTAAGCTAAACTTTGACGGGGTGGCTAAAGGGAATCCAAAGGTGGATAGTAGGGGAGGCATTATCAGATCAGACTCTAGAATGTTTGTGGTATCATACACTAGGGGAATTTACATTAAATTAAATAATTAGGTGGAGGACCTAGCTATGATGTGGGGAATTAAACTTGTTATTTCCCTAAACATTCAAAAACTTCATGTTGAAGTAGATTCACAATTAATTATCAATGCTATGCTTGGATTAGAAGATATAGGTTGGAAACTGGTAGATATAGTAGGAGACATCTGATTGCTTCTTAATTATATGGAAGGGTAAAAATTCTCCCACATTTATAGGGAGGGCAATGTAGTTGTAGATGATATGGAAATTTTAGGAAGCAATAGTAATGGTTGGCGGTGCTAGAGAACCCTATCTAATCTACCAAGAAAAATCCAAATCCTTTTCAACAAAGATGAAAGCACAAATATGGATTAAGTGGTGTGGGATACTCATCATTTACATTCTCAGTTCAAGCGTAGATGAATGCTTCCCCTTGAAAGGTGAGAAAATACCTATGGATTATGGAATTGATGAATTCCAAGCCCATAACTTAGCTATTAGAACTACTTTAGAAATTTACAATAGGCATGAGAATAAGAGTACAAAATTCATGAGGTTGGTAAGCAAACACATAAAGATACCCATGCAGCTTTCTAAAGGTGGGATAAATATTTATCCTAAAAATTGGCTTACTTGGAAGTTGAGGAAGCAAAGCCATGATAACTGGGTGGTTGACTAGACTTCAATGAAATGGAAGAGGTGGGTGACTAATAGGCAGAGTAATATGATGACAAGTTAGATGGGTAGGAAGATGAGTCACCAAATGATGATTAGAGAGGGATATTTTGATAGGCTAAGATGGATCGAGGGTAATTATTTATTAACTCACCCCATCTCTAGTGATTATTACATAAGGTGGTGGACATGGGTCAGCATCGAGACTGAGTTCCAGCATGCAAAAGGTTATGCAAATTTCCAAAATTATTTTGATATGATGAGCTCAGTACTCTCATAGTCCTTGATAGGATAAAAAGGACTTATTAATCTTGTTGTTTATATTGTAAGGCATTTCATTACTCTTTGCCTTAAATTATCTCATGGGCTTTGTATCTCTCTGGTTTTGAATATGGGTGGTGACATTGTCAAGATTGAGCTAACCTCTATAGAGGAATTTTGATAGGACCTTATGGTAGGGCATATTATCTAAGAGGGAGAGGTGGATTCTTTCATTGATAGGATGTTTGGCCATGATGAGAATCTATCTTGATAGTTTACAGAGTCTAGGGAAGAGAATTCTAGACAAGTCCATTTGGGGGTATCAGTTTTGAAGTCTCTAAAGAGGTAATTGGGAAAGCCATGGGGCTCACCATCAAAGGGAAAAAAATTAATCAATGAAATAGGGTGCCAAGCCCAAAAAACATGGGGATCTTCTTCAGGGAAGGTGAGGCTGATTTGAAGCTACATGGGGGATTTCAAAGAGAGAAACTGCTAGCACTATGGGGGCAAATTTGCCTCATGATAATGAAGTTCTTCACTCTAAAAGGCAGATTCAAGGTATTTTACGACTATCACTTTTATCTACTCAACCTTTTCAGGAATAAGATGGAAATTAGTTTTCCTTTTTTCTTATTATCTTTGTTGGAGAATTCCATTAAGTCAGCTAAGTAAATCTAGGCCAAAAATCCTAACTTCCCCCTCATTCCCATCCACCAAGGTCTTATCTTGAGATTATACCACTTTTATTTAGCCTTGTGTCCCATGAAACAAATTAAAGTCAACATGTTGGAAGGCTCCCCTTCTCACCCTTATCTTGTTGTTAAAGGTAAGGGAAAAAAATATATTGGGATCCCCAAAGCCTCCCCTAACAATCTATTGGAGGGACCCAGAATTGAAGACTATAACATCTTTATTGGGACCCCCCTAAATTCTAAGGATTGTGCCCCTAATTCACAATGTGTTAATATTAGGATATCAAACCAGAGGACTATGAAAGGGTCTACTAAAAGGGTCCAAAATGTTGCTGAGGAAGAAGGCAACATTCAATCCAAAAAGTCTAAATCTACAAAGGAAGATACTAAGGGAGTTGGGGAGTCAGGGAAAGATGTGGACTTGGGTCCTAACCTAGTTAAGAGTGAGGCTATGGGTAGTGTGGGTTTTCGTAGATCCAACTGTATTACTAGAATCCCATCCCTGAACCCTCAAGGCATTGCCATCTCTGATGAATCTAATTTTTTTGAAAACACTTTTGAGGTTGGTGAAGATGGGACAACTTCTGAGTCAGAGCAAGAGGTTGAGGGAACTAGCCATCTTTTTTAAATAAATGAGACCTAATCAGATGAGATTAAGGAGGAGGTTGTTAAATCCCATGGTTAGGAAAATAAAGATAGCTACTCAATATGTGTCAATATGGTAGAGTAAGTTATAAAAATCAAGGCCAATATGGATAAAATGCATAAAAAATGGAGAGTAATGGTTGAATTTGCTGCCAAGTCTCTTCATCATGTGGCTATTGTTTTAGCTATGGTAAAGGATTTTGACAACAAATTAAGGGATTCAGGTGTGAATAGTCTTGGTGAATATAACGAAATCATTGAGTTCCTTGCCAAATATGGGACTACTGATAATACTTAGTTGTTTTACTGGCTCTGTGTGCTTGCCTCATTTTTTTGTTCTTATTTTCTATTAGTGCTATGTATGTGATATTAGTGTGAATTTTATGACTCATTGGAGGCTTTTTGTGCATATGAGGTAGCTTTGTAAAGGGATTAGGGCCCTCTTTTCCTTCTTATCTAATCAAAAACATTTTTAAAGTGGAATATTCTTTTGCAAAGGCATATGATTGTTTGTTATCATATTTGCCTCTAGGTTATTCCACATTAGAGAAGTAAATGTATTCTAGAACCTTGTCAAAAGGACCACTCTCCTTATATTTTGTACATTTATATCTTGTAACTAATCGATATACCACCTTGTCCTTCTATAAAAGGTAGTATTACCATTTTGTAAAGGGGAGAGAGTTTTGAGAAAAACTTGTATACTTTGGAGCAATTAATATAAACAAAGAATACTAAAAATTCTGTCCAAGTTTGTTTGTGTCAATTATTTCATGATTTTTCTATCAATTTCTTGTTCCAAGTATTGAATTTGAATAGTTTCCATAAATTTTTAATTTGCATCTTTGATACAAGCTTGCTGATTTATGATTACTGTAGATTAGAATGATCTTGGATTTGCTTCATTTCATCTATCAAGTCACTTTAGTTTAAATCTCACCATAAATTATTTGTTTATATTAGTATTTAGTATAGATCTATGGTCAAAACTCACAAATATTAGCATAGATACTCTAATATTCACAAGGACCATGGTGGCTCCCAACCAACCATTAACATAAATTTGTGAAATAATTAATTTGCTCTGCCTCTATTTCACCATAGGTAACTAGATTACCAAAACCTACTACTCATGCCATGAATTCCCAAAATTATAAAATGATAAGTGTTCTTTAAACACTAAGAGCACATATGATACACTTATAGGTGTCAATAAGATGAACTCTCCTAGCACTAGGAGGGCAATTTTTTGAATCTTTGTTAATTTTGGTGTGTTTTGACCTAAGATTGGTGTTATCTTTACACTTTTGCATAATTATTTGCTTATAAGCATAAATATCACTGATCTTCATGATCTTTGACCCATCTTTGTGATTATTTTAGATAAATATAAAAAATCTTTGAAGTTGAATGCTTAATTCTTATAAAGATAGATTTAGATCTGAAAATCTATAGTATTTGAGGTTAGAATAGCTTGTTTTGATCAAAGATTGGTATATATTTCATAGATATGGGTTCATTTGAGATTATACATGTAAATATAGGCCATATTTGCTTAATTGGACACATGTTTTAGCTAACTTAGTTAAAATTTGATGTCCCTTGTTCTTCACATAGATCTTTACAAAATTAGCTTAATGTGAAAATTTGAATCCTGTTCTTTGTAAAGGTTGGTTTGACACATCATATTTCAAACAAGATCCAAAGTTCCCAAGCTATAGATGCCTATAATCCAGACTAGATCACATTCAAAAATAAGAGAGCCTCTACTTGATTTGGAAGTCCATAGGAGAGCTAGAAGAGACAAAGGTAGATGCAAGCATTCAAAATCTTTTCTAGCTTTACCACTTCAAAGTACTCCTACATTCAACCTTCATCAAGACATGGATTGGTTGGGAAGTTCTCCCATCAATGTACAAGGTGAAATTCCTAACCTCCCTTGCAATCTTGAAAAGTATTTTCCAAATTTTAGTCTGAGTGGCATTATAACAATATAAGAACATGTTAAATCATTTAAAGCTACATTAAGAATATTAAATATAGTTCATGAGGATGTAGCATGTAGGTTGTTCCCTTTCAAATTTAAATATGTTACATATGAGTGGTTCCTAAACCTACCTGATGATTGCATCACTACTTGGGATGAATTCAATAACATCTTCATTGAATAATTTGGCAAAATCATCAGACCCTATGTCATGTACTAGAAATTTATCACCTTGAAAAGGGATGCTAATGAACCTATGAGGGCCTTCAATGCTAGGTTCCAAAATATGTACAAAAAAATAATTGACCCTTATAAACCTGATCAGGGCTTGGCTTTGGAAATCGATAGAGATGTTCTTGATCCCATGACCTACTGCATTCATCAAGAGGGTTGTAGGTCCAATGAACACACTAGATTTAGCTTATACTGAGGTTGTGATCATAAATGACCAAATGCAACCTCAAGGTAAAATGGATTAATTTTTTCCTAATGTCAATCCATAAATGCTTACCTTGAATTCCTTTCCCAATAATAATCATAACATGTATGCTCTCAACCAACTCCCAAATCTGAACCAATTGCCTCTAAGACATGTTGCTCATAACCATAATTTGGGGTTCTTGAACCACTCTGCTAATAATGGATTTAATGCAACTGATCAAATGACCTTGGTACCATCAATTGGTGATAATAAAAACCAAGTCCATAATTAAGAGACCCCCAAAGTGAGAATGAGTCCATTCAAAAAATGGTCCAAAAATTGAGCACTGACTTCCTTTAACTGTAAAAACAAGTTGGTAATACTAGAGAGAATTCTGGTAAGAACTTCTCCTTTCAAAGGTTCAATAGAACTAATAATAGGTTCACTAATGATAGTTTCCAAAACAATAAGAATAATGAAGCATCCTCTAAAAAGAAGACTATGGATATTATTCTCGTTGACATTGCTTTGCCTAATTATTGTAGAGTCCATTATACTCTTAAGCATGGTGAGATTGATTGAATTGAATTTTTCAAGGATTTTGAGGCAATTCAAGAAGAATTGGACACTTTTGAGGTAGTTCCTAACAAAGATAATGGTGTAGGTACCTTAGGATTCATTCCTAATGACCAAACCTTTATGGTTAAAGAATTTTATTTCCCCTTTTGAGAAGACAATGAACTAGATGATGTTCTTGAAGAATTTCATGCCTTCCAACAGTTCTTGAAGAAGACATACCCTCTAAGGAATAGAGAACAGAAGTAGCCTTTGACTACTTATACTCCTCCAAACAACTTTAGTACTCCTCTAGATACCACTTCAAATAATAATCTAGATCCTCCAAAGGGAAGTAGTTTTAAGCTTAGTACTGATGCTTCCAATTTTTCTAATAGGACTGGTTATAACATTGTAGAGGACATGAATAAAATCAAATCCAATATTACCTTGCATGAATTGACATAAAGCATAGAGAAAAGAGATATATAGCTAGAATATTTGTCAAAGAAACCTAGCAAGGTGACCAAGACTAATCATGCTAATCTAGCCATGTACAATGCTAAAATAGAGTCTCCACCCTTCTTACTTATAGTTATAATGTTTGGAAAAAAATTGCATAATTGTTTACTAGATTCTAGTGCCTCTACCAATATCATGCCCACATGTGTTTATAAGCAACTTGGCCTGACCCCCATTAAGTCTGATAGGGTTGTCACCCTATTAGATAAGTCTAGGGTCATGGTGGTTAGAAAATTATTAAATGTCCACATGTAATTGGCTTTTGATAAAAATTCTAATAATTTATTGACATCCAAGTAGTAGATATCCTTGATGCATATGGATTAACTTTAAGAAAAAATTGGACAAAGGATCTAAATGGATACATGTCCACTGACTGTTCACACTTATGGCTACCTTGGAAGGGAGTTCCCAACCAAATCATGGTTTAAAGGGAACTAAGAATGAAACACATGATCACTGAGTATAATGTTGTCAATGAAAGGGTCAACATAATTGATTTAGATTTAGGGGTTTTCACCCTAGAAACTACAAAATTTTGTGATCCTAAAGCTTCTAATGTTGTGCTTGGGCTATAAAAGTTACATTTTGATGGGGCTAGGTGTAAATCTAGATCTGGGGTAGGCATTATTCTAACTGACCTTGTTGGTGAGAAATACCATGCTTCTTATAGACTTTAGTTTCCTCACACTAATAACCTTGTGTAATATGAAGCTCATATCTTAGGTCTACAATTTGCCATAAAAATTAAGGTAAAAAAACTAGTAGGTTATGGTGATTCAGAATTAATAGTGAATCAAATATCAATGCAAGTTGTCATACCACAAGAGGTATAAATTTAGAGTTTGGGATCTATTAGAATATTTTGATGCCTTCAATATTATTTTTGTCCTAAGGGAAAAAAATAATGATGCTGATGAGCTTACCTCTGTTGCAGTTAATCTCATACCTGAGATTCCCCAAATTTTAGTATTGAGCTTATATATTGCCCTTTTATCCCAGACAATGTGAACCATGTACAAGTCTTTAGTGATGACCAATAACTTCTAAACTCCATGACTAGTTTAGGAGCATTTAAATCTTAGATCATTGATGAGGCCAATGAGAATACATTTAGAGAAGGCAATTTTGATGGTAAAGTCATTCAGTTGAATGAAAATAAGATCCCTAAGGGCATGATTACCTTAAAAAGGTTGCTTGATCAAGACAAGCTAACTGAAGATACTAAGATCCATAAAGTAAGTGGAAAAGACTATAATTCTATTGATCTTGGTCCTCAAGATCAACCTCAACTAGTTAACATTGGAAAGGCCTACACTAGTGCCAAAAATAAAAGGGCCAAGGAACTATTAACAAAGTACGAAGATGTCATAGCTTGGTCTTATGATGACTTGAAGATATTTGATCCAAGAGTCATCACCCATACTATACCTCTCAAGGAAAGTTACAAACCCTTCAAACAAAAATAAAGACCTCTGGACCCTGTCTTGGAACCCATGATTTTCAAAGAAGTCAAGAGACTATTAAATGATAGAATAGTATTTCCCATTAGACACTCTACCAAGGTGGCCAATTTGGTGCCAGTTAGAAAGAATAATGGTTAAATTAGATTGTGTATTGACTTTATAAATTTAAATAAATCATCTAAAAAAGATAATTATCCTCTTCCCTCTCTTGACCAAGTAATGCAGATTGTTTCAGGTTCAACCATGATGTCTTTTCTTGATGGGTTTTTAGGATACAATCAAGGTGTTGTTTGAAAAATAAGATAGGATGAAGATAACATTCAAAACTAAGTGGGGCACCTTTACATACAAGAGAATGCCTTTTAGACTGATAAACATAGGAGCCATTTTTCAAAGGGCTATGGACCATGCCTTCCAAGCCCTGATTGGTAAGTGTATCATAATTTACATAGATGATCTAACTATTGTTTTTAAGAACAAGGAAGACCATTTCATGCATTTACAATAGGTGTTTGAAAGATGTATAAGGTATATGATCTCCCTTAACCCTAAGAAGAGCATTTTTTATGTCATTTAAGGTAAATTGTTAGGCCATGTCATCACTAAATATGGAATTTTCATAGACCCTGAAAGAGTGGAAGCTATATCTAAGATAGAGCCTCCCAATAGTAAAAAGGAATTGAAGTCATTTTTTGGTAAGATAAAATTTGTAAGAAAGTTCATTTCTAGCTTTGTAAGTATTGTCAAACCATTGAATGACATGCTAAGGAAGGATGGTAAAGTCTCATGGAATGAGGAATCCAAGAAGGCCTTTGAAGACATCAAAAGTGCAATAAGTTAGGCTCTAGTATTGATAAGTATTGACTTCTCAAGGAAATTTTACCTCTACTCTTTATTCTCTAATCACACTATTATTGTTTTTTTAACTTAGAAAATAGAAGGATCTAACCATTTAATTGATTTTATGAGTACTAATTTGAAAAATGCTGAGTTAAACTACCCTTTGATTGATAAGTAAACCTTTGCATTGGTTAAAGCTATCAATAAATTTAGGCACTACATTCTTAGGAACAAAGTTCATGCCATTTTGCCAGATCCAATTACTAAGCTGATGCTAAGCCAATGTGAACTTGGATAATAAAGAGGTAAGTAGATGTCTGTTCTCCAAGAATATGACATAGAAATAAAGACTACAAAGCTGATAAGATGTTAGGTTCTGATTCAAATGATTTCTAATACCAACCCTAAACTAAGTATTATGCAAGTTGATCAGCAAAGATTTCAAGTTAATAAGTGGTATGACTCTATTGTTCACTTTCTAATTAATGTCACTTATCTTGGAGGGATAACTAAGGAGTAGAAGAGAGCTTTAAGGCTCAAGGTAACTCATTACCTCATCAATAATGGAGTCCTTTACTAAAATAACTTTGAAGGTGTGTACCTAAGATGTGTCTCCAAAGAAGAAACTACTGAGGTAATGAGCACTTTTCATGAGAAGTTGGGAAGTGGGAAACCATCTTGGAGAACAAAAAACCATAAGATCCTTAGGGTTGGATACTATTGGCATACCATATTTAAATATTCCCATAAGCATGTAAAAGAATGTCATTCATGCTAAATATTCAACATTAAGGATCCAAAGGCAACAATGCCTTTACAACTAGTCATGATTGACAAACCCTTTACCCAATAAGATTGGAATTTTTATGGGTAATCAACCCCAACTCATCAAAAGGTCACAAATATTTTTTAATAGCTATTGAGTATTGTACAAGGTGGACTAAAGCATTAGCCACCAAACAATGCAAAACAAAAAAAGTGATCAGTCTCTTAGAAGAAAACATATGCAGCATATTTAGGACTCCAGTATCTTTGGTATGTGATAATGGGTCAGCATTAATATCCATAGAGATGAGATAATGGGCATATTACAATAACATTATTCTCAAGTTTTTATCTAACCATTATCCTCAAGGTAATAGAGTATCAAAGTCAACAAATAAAAACTTGATGAAATCCATTAAGAAGTCTGTTGAAAACAAACCCAAAACATGACATAATATTCTCAAGTATGCCCTTAGGTAGATAGAACAAGAGTCAAGTAGGCTCTCAAAGCATCTCCATTATCTCTAGTATATCGCTAGGAACCCATATTCCCCATCACACTCAAGCTATCAACCTACAAGTTTATGAAAGAGTATATGGAGGAAGATTAAGAATTTGTAAACTCAAGGATATTGGACATTATTTAGATGGAGGATGCATGAGAGAAGGCCTTTGATAACTTTAGAAGGCACCAAACTAAATTTAAAAGGTGGTTTGATAAGAGATCAAAGATCAAGGTGTTTAGACAAGGAGACCTAGTTCTTCTTTGGGATAAAGCATCTGAACCTAAGGGCAAACATATCAAGTTCAAACCTCTATGGATTGGCCCCTATGATATTGAGACACACTTGGATATAACACCTTTAGACTCAAATATGTAGGAGTAGAGTTCACACTACCCACCAATGGGTATTACCTCAAGCACTATTTCTTTGTTTTTCCTTCTAGGGTATTCATAGAGTAAATTTGTAAGATAAATAGAGTTAGTATTGGTAGGCAAGTTAGTTTCCTTCAACGTTTTTCCTTCCTATCCCTTTTTTGTACATAAGTATGTATATATTTATTTGATCCCCTTTTTATTTCCTACTTTGTTGCTTTCTATTATGTGTTCATTTCTTGTTGTTGTGTTCCTTTCTTCCAATAAGTCCTTTTGGATAGCCCTCAACTCAAAACTCCTTGGTGTGCTCAAAACTCTAGAAATTTAGAAATGCTGACATTAACCTCATACATGTGTTGACCATGGATTTGAGGTAGGAACTTGATGTTATGAATTATAGAAACTAGTAAGGATCCATGAATAGGTTGGCCATCCCATGCAACCTTAAACATTGTATTGGCTTGAACCTAGTTTTAAGAAGAATTACACATGTAGAATGAAAGCTCAATCCATTAAGGTATAGGCAAGATTGCACTTAATAAACATTATTTCTTGGGACAAAATTTGTAATCATAGGTGATTATCTAAGGATCAAATACTCAACCAAATCCTTAAACTTGGCTAACCTAGTTTAAAACCTTTGCTAAAAGCCTAAAAGATCCAAAAATATGAAAAATCAAGAACTTATTAAAAAATCAAAAGATTTTCAAGCAAAGGTTAGTCTAGTAGCCTTTACCAGGGCTATGGATGCCTGGTTGGTAATGGAGCAAGGCCATGAGTGGAGCCAAAGGCATCTCTTTTGGGGTTATGGATGCCTGGCTAATAGTATAACAATGTCCAAGCCTTCCCTGAATAAGAAGTATGGTTCTTAATGGATATCTTAACATGCTCCAAGTCAGTGTTAATGATTAAAGGTATGAAACCTAGAAGTTATCCCTTTAATCCCATGATAAAAAAAAAGTCAAAGCACACACACAACATGGCTATATCTTAATGTTTAATCCCAATTCTAAACATGAGAGGTTTGTTTCAACCATGAACTGATCTTGATAATAGCATTAATCAAGTGGAATAAATGACCTAATAGTATGTCTGAACCATAGTCTCTAAGTCATAACATATTGCTATGTTTGCTCTGGAAGTCACCATTTGTTGAGGTCAACATGCCCCCATTTCTAATAAATAAGGAACCTTATGATTATTTTGAGCCTTAGTACTGAAACTTGATATTATGCACACTATTAGAATTTGAAGATCAACCCATTTGATGAAACTACCTTATTTGTTCATGGTTTTGTGTGAAACTTGCCTAATGTTGCTAACAATTGAATTTTAGGTCTTAAGTTGAAAGTTTCATGGATCTCCCTTTGATGGATCGTGATAGGATTTTCACAGATTAGTTCTATTAAGGCTTTGATAGCCTTTAGTCTAAAAAAATCTCATAGTTGGACTCATGTGATAAAACCCTCCTTCAACAAACCCTAGATTGAACCCTTGGTTCAAATTCAAATATTGGTAAGAGCACATTTGGAAGGAATATTTCAAATTTACTTTGTACTTAAGCCCAATTTTCATGTTAAGGCTTGGTCGTGTTTCTTAACATGACCAAACGTTAACTTGAAAATCCCACTGGATCCCTTTTATTTTCCCACTTTATTCCTTATATTTCTAATGGGGTCTAATGTTTATATTAGCATGGTATTTTTATTTTAGCATTGTCCCATTTTTTATAAACTTAGCCTAAATTCCTAATGTTGAGGTCTCGTTCATATTTATCAACATGAACAAGACCTTAGTCTTAAGGCTTTAGCCTAAGTTCTCATTTTTTGAGTCCTAATTTAATCCCATGGCTTCTTTACATATCTGATGGTCCATGTTTCATTGTGAGAGATTGATCTGATAGAGCGAAAAAATCCAATAAACTTAAAGCTATGATCCATTGGACCAATCAAGTGTATCTATTCAGATTAAGATCAACAGTTCACACTTTAGTAGGATCAAGGATTAAATGATGTATAATCATTATTAAGGCTAAAATTACCCTTTATTAAGCATAAAAAAGAGCCAATTAGGTGTAAGCATCTATATTTTGATCAATGGTCTGTGACAACTCGCACAGGTTAATTGGATGGAGTGAATGTGATGCTAAAAAGTCAAAAGCCTAACAAGCCTCATGGATCAACCAAATGGCACTTCCTTATTCAAAGCTTTATACCAATGGGTATTTCACATTAATTTGAAGAAATGGCATGCATCTACTTGGATTGTTATCAACAGTTTTTGATTCATCACAGAAAATGATCTAACAAATCATGTCAAATCTAAGCTCTATGGTTTGGAAGGTTTTGATGAGCTTAAAATTGACATTATTATGATCATCATTAACATCTATGAGGCCATCATTGACATCCATAAGACCATCAATTTCAAGTCTATCATACCTAATGATCTATTAAATTAAATTTAATGTTCTCACAACTATCATTGATGTCTATAAAACCATCAAATTTAAGATAATTGATTATTTTGCTTACACATAAGGACGTGTTTCAAAAATGTGCTAAATACTTATAGATTACATTGTAGATCAATGGGACCCCTCAAAAGACGTTCAAACATGTAGTATCTTTGAATTTCCAATGATAAAATGGCCTCATGATCTAAGCATTTGTAGACATAGTTCTAATCGAAGTCTATTTCCTAAGATTCCAATTACATTTATTTGATAACAATGAACCTTAGGCTAGAGAATTATATTAAATCTTATGTTGAAAGGTCCTTATGGCATAAAACTTAGCTTAATGATTTTAACCTATGGTTTCATCATGTTTATCAACATGATGAAACCCTAGGTTGAAACCTAATAGTTAGTCATTTTATCATTTGGCCACTTTGGACACATTCTAAGGACTTAGCATAAATACCTTAGCCTAAAGAATATGTTGTGTTTATTAGTGCAACATAAACCTTAGCCTAAGACATTTAGCCTAGGTACCTTTCATATGTATCCTATAACCTTAGGCTAAAATACTTTAGCCTAAAGTTTATAACTTGTTTATTAAACATGAAATAAACCTTATCCTAAAGTATTTAATCTTAAGTCCTTTCATTTATCATGATTCTAATTATAGTCCTCACCCTTTTTTAGGATAAAAAACCCATGCTTCATCACATAATTAATTAAACAGAGTAAAGGACCTAGAGAGTCTATAACATTTAATCCATCAGACCAATCATGTGCATCTACTCAGATCAAGATCGATGGCCTGTGCTTACTCATGAGGGGATAATCAGATGGAGCATAGCTATTGAATAATTTTAAATGGGCCCTCAAAGGCTCATGGGAATGACATGTGGCAAGAACACATCTATTTAATAAAATACAGAGCTCGGAAGGCCCACAAAAGTGCCTAGTGGCATAAGCACAAGGCCCAACATAAAATAACCAATGATTCTTGATCCCAGTGATCATGATCAATGACCCGCATTGATCCATAAACAAAGATCCAACAATTAAAAATAAAAGTTTAATTTTTAAAAGCCAACAACTAGTCCCTTAGGGAATTTACAAAAAATGTCATAAAAGTTTTCAAATAGATGCCATATGGGTGCCATGCAAGCACAAAATAATAAAATTAAAGATTTTATGTGCTCAAAAAGGCAAATGTATAAATGCCTGGGTCTTAATCAAATCCAAGACAAAAATGAGCCTAAGTCTAAATTTCCATCACCATTAAAGCTTCAAGAAATCCCTAAGCATCCATAAAATCCCTCATTTGAACTTAGATTGATCACAATCAAATAAGGATAGTTAAATTGCAAACTAAGCAAGTACACATGACCCAAACGCTACTTGCAAGTCATTGGTAAGTAGTTACAACTTCCACAACCATGGTATCTCACAAATAATAGTGAAGGGATGAGACTGAACTGTACTTGACCTTAGATAATGAGGGGAGGGTTTTCAAAGATACTGACCTAGACATTACATCTTTGAACAATGAGAAATTGAATTGGTCTAAACTCTTTTGGAACATCAAGGAGATGCAAGCTTTGACCAAAGAATAATATAGGAATTAAACCATCTTGTAGAGATACAATGACTTAATCTTAGTCTAGATGGCTAGCCTACATTACACTACTGCTTAGCCTGAGGTACTTCAGTGCATTGATGTTCTTACTCCCTTTTTCATTGACTACAAAATTGAGGATGACTGGATTGTGCATGAACATAGATTTAAAAAAGTATCATATATTTCTCCCTTGGATTTTGAGAGATGCTACAAGCTATGTAAACCCTAAATAGACTTTCCAACCATAAAAAATTGGACTAGATAGCATAATTTAAACACAAACCTTACCCCATGGTTGCTCACTAGGACCCATATAGTTTAGGATCCCTTAGGCAAAATCCCAATTATCTAATTTAGGGAGGGAATTAGGATAATAACAAACTTACTAAATAGGTTATGTGGAGCTCTTTCCACCACTCATATTAACAAAATTTGGGTGTCGTATGCCTACTTTATGGTAGAGAAAGGACTCACTCACCCACTACGTGAGATGATTAACATCCGCTTGAAGTCCCAATTTGTAGTCATCAAGAAGAAAACAAGAAAATAATTTTAAATGATGTCCTATCTATTGGATGCCTTCTTAGCTTCCACCCAGATCCCAAATATCAAGAATTGGTCACATGATGGGAGACCCACTATCTCCCATCATTATTCCAAACTTCACAATTTCAAATATATACACAACATACAATTCATTTATGTTTGTGTCTATCCATCCCTAGTGGAATCCATCACAATAATTCCCATGATCAGGATCAGCCCATTGAGTAAGAAATATGTGGAATTGACAAGGGACATTTGGTTCTACCCTAATTGCACAATGATCAGGATTGAAGGATCCTTGGCACAACCTTTCGGTTTACCGATCTATGTGTCAACCAAGATTACACAACAAGAAGTATCTTACCAAATTCTTCACAATATAGATGGATTTTTAAAGGAAAAGAGGAAAGGCCTCCCCCATCCCTTTTCTTTGACAATTAAAAAAACTATTTTCAAAACTAGGAACATGTCAATGTAATTGCTCGATAGAGGGACTCCTTCACCCTATAGAAGGATGATTTAAGGAAATGGGATCTAAATAAGGTGGTATCCAAGAATCTAAAGTATAGAAGCATAAACAAGACATATGAGCATCATCTCAGTATATATGACCTATTTTACATCAGGGCCTTTGGTTTCCTAGAGGTACTAGCTAGATTAAAAAAGCATAACATCAATATTGAGACTAAATTGGCTAGATGAGATAACAAGCCACTAGGTGAGATATGGTAAATGGGGCCTTTGAAATATCATTTATTTCTTAGACCCTCTTCAAATCCCCCTCCAAATCAACTAATTCAATATCCCCAAGCACTAATAACATAAAAACCTGGAAAAGAGAAGTTGGAAGAGAGACCTAGGGAAGGATCATCTTCAACCCTTCCTGACAGAATAAACTCTCTAGTAGAATACCTATATATGATTACCTCAAAACCAAATGAAATAGTAGAGGATGAAATTAAGGTGCTTGATGAAGCTTATGGGTCAAAGGATGAGGAAGAATAAATAGAAGAACCCCAAGCCAAGGCAAAAAAAACATAGCAAGACAGGGGGAAACAAGTTGCTTTGGATCTGGTTCCCATAACACCCCCATAGAAAAGAAAAGAAGAATTAGCATTGGTCCTAGTTGGGAGGAAGAAGCCCAAGTTGACCTTGACCCACCTTATGAGTGAGGTCAACTTGTTCAGAAAATAATGCCCCATTCATGGACCTATTATCCATGAATGGTTTGTCTATGGGAAAATGTATAAGATTCTCACTTTGTCCCATTCTTGGGCCTTGAACCAAAAAATTAACATTGATGTCCATGAGTAAATAAAGCCATGGATATTGGCTTTAATGAAGGAGGAGGAATACAAAATAATATTTTCCATAATATGATCAAGTGGCACACAAATGGACATTTTAGGAGCATCAAGAAACACAAGGATGGATGTCTCAAAACCTCCTAAAGTAACAAAATATTCAACTAGTGTCTAATTTAATCCAAAAATAAGAGGATTGGAGAGGGTGACAACCAAGAAGGCCATGGTTGGAGGTGAGTAATTTGCCTTTAAAAAAGTTGAAGCATTTTTAGGCTTAACTCTAGTTGGAGGATAGCATTCTTATGAACTTGCCATCCATGGGGACAATATAAAAAGCCTAGCTGAGGCTCATTCAACTTAGATCAAAGAAAGAATCAAGGGCATGAAGCAAAGGATATATAACTTGAAGAAGAAAAAATAAAATATAGAGACCCAGGTGGTGCTATCAGTCCCAAAAGTAATGGTCAAAATGCTTGATGAATCCTTCTATGACATGTTTGATGCCTTGAAATCAATGAAGCTAAGGAAAAGTGCATTGGCATAATAAAATATAGTGGTTAAGTGTTTAATAGCCCAATGGTAAGATTCAAAGGATAAAATAATAGGCATAATCAACATACGAGTTGGAAGGCAGATTTCGGGGTTCAAAACAATTAGTTTGGGATGTTTGAATTCAATTCTAGGAATAGTTATTGATAAAGTCCAAAGTTTGTGTGTTTGTTCAAAACATCTAGATAGACTCATGAAAGATGATGAGGAGCTAGTAGAAAGGATTGAACAACTCCTTAGGACCATGCTCATTGACCCTGCACAACCCACTGTCCTAGGTATTATGAAATATGATGAGTTCAAACATAGGGCTACTTTAGTGACATAAGAAATAAGAAGTAAAAGTCAAGGCCAATCTAGGGTAGATAATAGTAGGATCCTAGAAATGATATTTAATGCAAGAAAAAGGATAATTGAGTCCAAGAGCATCAAGGAATCCATGGGAAAAATGATAGAGAATTGAATGATCTAGCTAACAAGGAGGAAGAGTGTCTCCTAAAGCTAGCTGTTGACTTGGAGCTAATCAATGAGCAACACCAAAAAGCCATGAACATCCTTCAATAACAAGTACATTATCAAGTGTAGGTCCCACCAACTAGTTGAATAATATTCTATTTTAGAAAGTTTTTTAACATTTTAAAAGTGGAATATTCTTTTGTAAAGGCATATGCTTGTTTGTTAGCATATTTGCCTCTAAGTCAGTCCACTTTAGAAAAGCAAATGTATTCTAGAACCTTGTCAAAAGGATAATTGTCTTTATCTTTTATAGATTTGTATCTTGTAACTAATTGATATACTACCTTGTCCTTTTATAAAAGGCAATATTACCATTTTGTAAAGGGAGAGTGTTTTGAGCAATTAATATAATCAAGTAATACTAAAAAGTTTGTCAAAGTTTGTTTGTGTCAATTGTTTCATGATTTTTCTCTCAATTGCTTTTTCCAAGTATTGAATTTGAAGAGTTTCCATAAATTCTAAATTTGAATCTTTGATATAGGGTTGTTGATTTGTACTTACACTAGATTAGTTGAATGATCTTGGATTTACTTCATTTCTTTTGTTTTGCATTAGGATGTGCAAATGCTATTCAAATGTAGTAACATATCTTTATAGTAAATTCAGTTCTTACTTGTACTTCTTCATATTATTCTTAGAGGTTTTCATAGTGTATAGTGAGAACTGAGCTTATGCTATTTTGCATATTATACTGGTTAAATACATGCTTAGTTATAATTTAAACTTTGTCATGATGTTTAGTCAAGGACCAACAACCACATATTCTCTTTCTGCCCTACCTTTTCTTTTACTTCTTTTTTGATCAAGTCACTTTAGTTTAAATATCACTGTAAATATTAATTTAGATTAGTCTTTAGTATAGATATTTGGTCATAACTCACTAAGATCAGCATAGATATTCCAACATTCACAAAGACCATGGTGGCTCTCAACCACCCATCAACATAAATTTGTGGAACAATTAATTTTCTCTGCCTCTATTTCACCGCAAGTAACTAGATTACCAAAACTTGCTACTCCTACCATGAATTCTCAAAATTTTAAAATGAAAAGTGTTCTTTAAACACTAAGAGCACCTGTGATACACTTAAAGGCATCAATAGATGTAGGCTGGTGACCCATTATGGTATCTATTGAACCCTCTCAACCCTACTTGCAGTTGATGACTACTTCAAAGCTAATATTGACTCTTGCAGTGGTACACCTATTATGATCAAAACGTCCTAGAATAGGTATACACAAGGCTTATAGGGGCATCTCTGATATACATGATGGTATGTTGGGACCCAAATCTGTATAGGGTGCTATCTAATACCTAGTTCAAAGAGTTAACTCTTTCCCTTTATGGATGGCCTATATGGGGTCAATCACTTAGCCTAATGATAAGTGTCCCCGATTTTTATACTCTACTAGAATACAAAGTTTGATTTGTGTGAAGTGATGAAATCTATAACACCAACCCCTATATACTAAGCCTACACATGGGGATCAATTCCACATCACATGCTATCCTAAAAAGGGCAGACTGATAAACAAGTAAAACAAATGATATGATTAATTAACCTATTTAATTACCTATGTGTGAAGAGCCATATACGATAATTATTTATAAGTTGACACACATACATACAAGTAATTATACATAAAGAATTATTTTCACAACAAAAGATATATATAAAATATGATGATATATAATGAAAACTAATGCAAAATGGTACCCCTCCCTATAAACACGAAGGTTAGAATTATGATTTGGAACGTAAGAAAGGGGTCCTATAACAATAAAAGGTTAGTAGTTTTTATGATTTTATGAAAAACCATCACTCTCTACAAAATGAATGCATAGAGTAAACCTGCAACCAAACACTACAAATTCGTAACTGGTGGTACAAAACTGCAAGTCACGAGTTGCGATGTTGTAATTGTTAATTAACCATGGTGGTAACCTACAAAATTATGGTTAGATAGACAAAACCATGATTGGGATAGGTAATTTTTCTATTTAATATATATTGAAATCTATGGTTTTATGATAAACTACAAAACCATGACTAGGGATTACAAAATCATGATTGTCAGTAAATCGAGAGTTTTGATATTATTATAAATGACAAAACTGTAGAGTGAGATCTAAATAGATTTTTATGTGAGATAAGGTAGATTATTAAATAGTCAAATTTTCTTATTTACAAGTGATTTTATGACATAAAAAACTGATGTTTATGATATTTTCAAAAATTTGACCAAAAAGATACTCAAATGATATGTTAATCAAAATTGAGTAGAATCCAAAATTAAAAGAGTGATTTTAGTTAAATCCAGTCCTAATTCTACCTGATAGAATCTAAAATGATAATCAATGGTTATAATAATAGAATTATATTTAAGATTACAACATCACTACTAGGCTAACCATATTGCTATTCAACAAAACAATATTATAACTCTAAAAATGTCAATACTTGTAGTTATATCAAGGATAAGGAAAGAGGTGAGGCTTGTATTTATCTTTGTCTTCAATTTGGTTTCTCCTTATTTAGCCTCCTTCCTTGTAAAAATATCACACAACAACCACCTAAATGCAAGATGAACTTAATACAAAACTAGGGTTAGCTAATAGATATAGATTTAAAGCAAAAAAACTCTAAAAATATTAGATGGAATATAATATGATGTCAAAAATCCTCTGTAGGAGCATAGGATGCCAAGATAGACTCTATAGATTAACTGACATGGGTCATTCATTAATGGTTTTATAGAAGATTGCAATATCATGACTCATGGGCCCAATACCATGATTACCAAGATAATATTGTAATTTTGAGATTTACAGTATTATCTAATGGTAAACAACTACTTGACTCCTGGTCAAATTTGCTGATCTTGCACATAGAGAGTCAAAACATAGATAAACACATAGGAATAGACAAAACAAGCATACAAGATTTAGATAGAATAATATTCAACAAGGTGAAATAGAATGATTCAAACCCTGCATCCAAGAGCTGTAATATCATGACTATCATTAACAAAGTCACTTATGGTAGGACAAATTCACAACTCAGGTATTCATGGTTTTGTCAAAAGATGAAAACCTAGCAAGGGAACACTGTTAGTGGTTAACAAAATTGTGACTCATGTTAACAAAATCACAACTTACCTCACAAAGTTGTTAATCATGAGTCACAATAATATTGTCAATGGGCTAAAAACCTACATAGTCAAGCAAATCATTAGTGGTTAAGGAAAAATCATGACTTACAGGGTCAATATCATGAATACGTAGGACAAAGATGCGAATACCAGTGCAATATCACAACTACAACTTGTGCACACCAATTTTCAAAAATTTCAATATTTTTCCTTTACTAATATCCCACTATGGTCACCAAAATGTAGTAGTAGCATTTTGAGCTTTATATGAGTTAAACGAACTAATTCAACCCAAAACTCAAACTACCTATTAGGAAGGATTCGAGAAACAAATCAAATTGATATAAAATTTACCAAATTTGTTGTTTCTTCATACCTCCTTCCAGGACTTGTAAATGGATTTGTGATTACATATTAGACTCAGATTTTTGGTATAGTGATGGCATGATGTTGGATTTTGATAATAGATGCAATGATTATTTTGACATGGATTGGTTATGCCAATTAAAGTTGACTCTAATAGAGGAGTGGCCTTGCTTATATAGATTGTAGACGTAAGATCAAGGGTTGATATTTGAAGTTGGATGAGAATATTTAAGGGTTGTAAATTATCCAAGAAATTTAAAATTCTTTGGAAGCCTCCATATTTAGAGGCTTCTAGAGAACGAGAATAGGTTAGAGAAGGTTATAGATTTAGAGGAGTCTAAAAACCTTCTTATGAGTTAATTAGGCTTAGAAGGGGGTTAGATGGGGATTAGGGACTAGGGTGTAGGATAGCCTAGGCATAGGCTAGTAGGTGGTTAGGTGGGGTCATGGAAACTTAAAATTCCCTAATAATAGATAAATAGGATTATATTAGGAATAGGAGATGATTAGGGAAATTAATGAAGAGATGGGATGACTAAGGTTAATAGATAAAAGAGAATAAACGTGGGGGATATTAGATAAATGGCTAGGATTATGATATATTAGCAGGATAAAGGTGGATATTAGAATAGGATGAATTAGAATAAATGAGAGTAGTGAGATTAGTGTCGACTAATAAGAAATTAGTGACAATAATATAGGTGAGCAAATTTAGGTGAGGAAAACATGGAACTTGAGGATTCAAAGTCTCATTCAAAAAGATAAGAACACCCTGAATCAGATGAAGGAAGCAAAAACTAAGCATGTATATAGAGAAGGTAATAGGGCTACAGATTTGGTGGCAAATTTATGTGTGAACTCAAATGCACGAGCCATGACCAAAAGGATGAAAAATATCATACAAGACCCAAGTTTTCATGAAAAATTATTATTGTTGAAAAGTGTGAGAAGAAATAATCAATTTAACAAGTGGGTCAATTGGCAAGAAGACTTAATCTTTTTAGCAACTATCATCAATTAACAAGTACATGCATAATGCATGTAAGTTCATTTTTAGAAAGTATGTTTAATTAGTAATTTTGCTTGCAAATTCCATGAATATGTTAAAATAATGCATGTTATTTTTAAAAAGCATGAATTTGTTAATTTCTTAAGATATAAGATTATAAAGTTAGCTTTTTTTTTTTAAAAAAAAGGTCTCTTAATGTATTAGTAAGTTATTATTTTGGTGATTCTTGATATTAATATAGTTTTTAGATTATGAAGAAAATATAAAATCAAATTAATTAATTTTCATATCATTTAAAATTGAAAGATTAAAAAAAGATGTATAACACAAATTGATGATTTTAAAACTAAGTTAATAAAAAATTATATTCAAATATTTATTAATCTTTTCTTTAAAAAATCACTATAATATAATAAAAAATTATAATTATTAAATTATAATAATTATTTCATTAGACAACAAAAATGATAAAAATAAATAAATTTCAAATAATAATTAATAATTTTTAATATTTAAAAAAAAATTATTACATTATATATATATTTTTTATTAAGAAGAAAATGGAAATATCTATAACCACAAACTATTAAAATACCAGACACTATTTTATGCCATCTATTTTTTCTCAATCAATATAAATAAATAAAAAATATGTGAAAAAGTCAAAAATATTGATGTATATCCAATAAAAATGGAATGCACCATTCAAAGTTTGAAAAGTGTCATCAACACAAAATGAGATAACAAAAGACTTTAATGATGACTTGCTTTAACTTGCTAACAAAGAAAATTGTGAATTACCCTAAAGCTTTTTTCATTATAATTGTTTTATACAGTTGCAAAGCATATGGTATAATATTTTAATAAATTTTATGAATACATATTTCTTATCTTTAAGAGATATAATTATAGTACCGGACAAAAAAAGCATATTTAAATTTAAATTTAGAAGTTAGTCTGTTCTTGGAAAGCTACATAAAACTAATACACTTGAGCAGCAATAATTATAGTACTGAAAAATGTATACTTAAAAAAAGTCAGTTTACTTTTAGAAAGTTATATAAAACTAATACATTTAGATAATTTAATATTATTTCATTTCACATGATATAAGATAAAAAATCTAAAAAAATTTGTTTAAAAATATTTATAATTTTATATTTTAACTATCATTGTATGCATTAATTAATAGTTTATTCTTTTATATATTTTTATTTTTATTAAAATAATTTCAACTAAAAAAATCATATCATTTTAGTAGCTTTTATATATTTACTTTTCTAACAAATGTAATAGAGATTAGTCATAGTCACAGTTTACTAGATAAATGTTGACCACCATAAAATCAATGTGAATATTATAATTTAAAAGAAGTTATAAACAACATTTAATAAGTTTGTTTAGTTATATTATTCATTTAAGGTTATTCTTTATAAGCGTAAAGAATTACATTGTTTATATAAATTACATTGAGGTTGAGATTTTTTATTCTTTAATATTAGAGTTGGTAAAAAATAAAGCCACCGTCAATAAATTAATATTAAGTGTGAACAATAGATTTTATAAAACATTTTTACACATTAAATTTAATCAAATAATTATTTTAAAAATGTGAATAATCATATAAACAATGCTTACAACCATGTCATTGTCAAATATATTTATTAAAAAATAAATAAATATAAATAAATAAATTATTAAAATAATTATAACAAATAAAAATATTAATTAAATATTTAATAAAATTAATTTCATAAATCTCGATTTAATTATAAAAATTAAAATAAAATAAATTGTTAAAAAATAATGAGGAATATTATCTAAAAATTAATTTATTAAGACATTGAAAAAAACAAATTCAAACAAAATTTATCAAAAAATAATGGAGAAAATAATTCCAAACACTAAAGGTTTGTACAATTATGATGTTCTCCATTTTCTATACAAAAACATGTGAATTATATTGCAACAATCATTCAATTGAATATACTAAATTGAAGTACGCATTTAATAATTTTCAAACGAAAATCCATTTCATATAAAATAATGGAAAATATAATTTAATTAAATTGGACACATATTTTTTTGCATTTAATTAAATAATATTATTAACATAAGGAAACCCATACCCTCAATAAATTTAAGTAATCGAATTATATAATAAGGCATTTGAAAAAGACATTTGGTTTTTTCAAATGGTTGAAAACTCTGAATATACTCAATTTTTATAATTTTTATTTAGGTTGATAAGTCTAGGAAAAATTTGATATTTCACACTTCTTTATTAAAAATTTGTTATAATAAGATTTTATCAAACGAAAAAAAAGGCTCAATTTCATATATTTATATAATAAATGAAAATTTTAATTTTTTATACATATAATTTGTAATAGTTTTAAGTTACCCTTTTTTTTTAGTATAAAATTGTAAAGAATGTTGGAAGGGAATTTTTCCTCTTTCTTTCAGGTATCAATATATTAGTAATATGGATGAATAGAAATAACAAAATAGATTTTAGGACCTCAATGTATTATTCTTATATTAGAAATATTGTATCATTGATTTGAGATGCATATCAGGTATATAATCTTGTTTCAATCAAATTAGATATCATGACATCCTCCTCCATCTTCAACAATAGAAAATGACAAATTAAATATGTCACCACCTTTCAAGCTATGAACCTCTTTGTAAAGAATGATGTGATTCATGTAAATCCAACCACTCCCTTGAATTCAAGTTTGGTGTATAATATGGCACCCCACACTAGATGTTAACATTTTCACAACATGGATGAACATAAGCTACAAGACATAGAAGGTCAACCTCATGAGATTGACTAGACTCAAGGCTATGATTTGGGATTACATTGATAGATGTGACATGTTATTGAACTTTGTACATGAATTTTCTTGGGGTTCATTGAGTCAAGAGTTTGAGTAAGGTGTTTTTTTTTTTATGTTGTTAAGCTTGATTTAATTGCTCTATATATTAATATACTCACAACATGGATGAAGATAAGCTACAAGGTAGACTCTAGTATGTCAATAACTTATCTGCATATAAAAAAACATTGTAATGCATGTTTGAGCCACTCATTGAACGTGAAGTCTTGTCACAATCAAATCAATGCTCATGATGTCCTCATTCACCCTTAACAATAGAAAACAATCAATCAAATATGTTGTCACCTTGCAAGCTACACACCCCTTTGCAATGTGTAAAAGTCATGTACATTTAACACCTGGCCTAAATCTAGGTTTATTGTATGATATGGGCTCTATGGTGTCCGATATGACATGAAATACCTTATCATTGCTCCTCATCAACACAACCCAACTCACCTTGAAATCTTTTGATTTGCACTCTTACACTTTACAAAACAACACTTTACCAAAACCAAAAATTACATCTTGTATGCTTATATTATATTAATACTATAATATAATATTGATGTATAATTATGCTAGGAGGTGTTCTACAATGAGAGAGGGGGGTGGAGAAGAGATAGATATCATGACCGTGTTAGGGAAAATCACTGACATCTATTTTAAATTCAAAATTGACAACAACTAAAACAATATATTAAAAAAAATTGATAAAGAGACACAATATTTGAATCAATCGATATGACCTTTGAAACAAATTTAAAAACATATAAATATAAATAAATACAAATCAAATCAATCAAAAACCTAACACACAAAATTAGAGCAACAAAAATAGCAAATTAAAAAATACACAAGATAATGATTAAAAAAACAAAAAAAAAAAAAAAAAAAAAGTAAATCTGTTGCTTTATTATAAATCTAATTTTTCTGTTAAATCTATGACCATTTATACAAGTTTTTATGTTTTCAGTTCAAGATAGAGGGAGCAATTGATTATTTATGGCAAACATCTATTCATATAGTTCTTTTTTCTTTGCTTATTGCAGATCGAGTTTTGACCTCTAATAAAATTTTAATTGGTATATTATTCTAAAATTACTATAATTTATTTACAAAACATTTATATATATTTCAAAATATATTGTCTCCTTTCAACTACTTTTTTATAAAAATTGTGCGATTAATACTCTCTTAAAATATTTTTTTATTAATTCTGAAATAAAAATACACAAATCGATCACTATGATTACATAGATTACATAAAATTCTTTAATATTATGAAACAGTTCATGGCAATATTTATTCTTTTATCTTATGGATCTACTATTTTATTTAAATCTATAACATACTTATGATAGATCACCACTTTATGATATATGGTATAAGTATGGTAACTTAGGTATAAACTGAGTGACACCTGGGTATACCATTGCCTATGTTTTCCACAAAATGTTAATCCACACTTATACCTACTATGTACCTATAATATTATATATACCGAAGACATACCTATACCTATGATTTATGAGCTAATATTATAAAATATTTTAAGTCTATCACATGTTGTTTATACCTTATAGCATACCTATAAGATATAAAATAGGTATGCTAACAGGTAGTTATATATTTAATTTAAAATTTATAAAATATGTATATATAGAGATTACATTTAATTCTTTAATATCATCAAACAATAATTTATTATTTAAAAATAAGTTTGTGAGATATTTATAGACATTATGTTATATAGTTTACAACCATTTTTTCTAAACTTATTTTTTTTTGCATGGATATGTTAGATATGAAGTAGTTTTATTTAGATACTTTGATGTGTTCTCTAGAGTTTGTGAGCCTTATTTTATAATATTTTTATGTGTTTAATTTTATTTTTTGTAATTTTGTAGATATTTAATTTTATAATATGTTTTAATGTTTGTAGTTTCTATTTATCAATTTTATTACATATTTCAAAAAGTCATGATATGAATGGTAATATAAATAGACATTTTAATATAAAAAATTTATTTAGTCAACATTATATTTTAATAAATAGTGTATACTTAAGAAGATTTTTTTTTTAAGGATGGGTTTTATTTTTATCTTTTTATATCATAATAATTTTAAGTAAATTTTGTATACTTATATTATTCTTATATGTAATAAATAGTAATTCGAAAACCCACTTATATAATTTAGAAATTTAAAAATGTTAGATAATAGTTTTAAGTAAATTTTGTATACTTATATTATTTTTATATATAATTGTGACGTGTATCTTAGTTTAGCTTGCTTGATGCTTTGATATATTTGTAAATTGTGAATATCATTTAGATATCCTTATAATGATCAAACACAATATGTTATTCCACAATATAATAAATATATTGTTTTTAAAGATTGTGTAGATATGGCTCGATCAAAATTGAATTTTGCAAATGAAGAAGAACGAAGAGAATATTAAAGAGAATAAAAAAGATAATATCGTAGATGAAGACAACAAAAAATAATAGATGTAAAAAGAGAGACAAAAATAAAAAGTCAAAATGACAATGACAAACAAAGATTTCAAGAATACAGGGGTGAATTGACAGCTGAACAACTAGAAGCAGAAAAGGGGCAACATAAAAATAAGATGAAAAATATTTAGGCACAAACATTTTAAGATGAACAATAGGGATTAAGAAAAATATTACAAAGATAAATGCATTCAGATCAATTAACTAAGATATAAAGATAACACAAACAAGAACTTTATCGTGAAGCATCTCAAGGGCACTACTAGCAATCGATTCATAATGTTGACATCAATTCTGAAGAAGAAAACTAAATATTAATAGATCATGTTCTCCAAACACTAGATAATGCATTTCAATTTGCAATGGATGTCGATGTTACAAACACTACAAAAAATAAAGATATACAAGAGTAAACAAAATCTCAACCTACAAGTAGAAGATGAATGAAAAATAACAATTTAGAAGAAGAATCAACTTCACAACTTAAAATAAGAGTAAAAATGCAAGATACAAAAATTTAAAGAGAGTAAAATATAATTAATCCCAATGGAATGGTTGGGAGAGATTTGAAAAAATTTCAAATGATTTTTTGACATGGCTTAGATAATATTGCTTCACTTAACATGTGTTATATTTATCAATAAAGTTATATTGGAATAAAAATTTCTTGAACCCCTGAAGACCCTATATGCAATAGATGTTGAAAAGATAAAGGCCATCATCAGTTTTCAACATTGAATAATATGGACCCTAGACCACAACCACTAGAACTTGTGAACTTAACATAAGCTAAGGAAATGTTAATATCCTGTGTCAACCTAATCCTATAAGTGACACATGCAAAAAGAGGATAATATAAATATAAAAGACATACAATTAGTTTTTTGTAAAAAAGTAAAATAAATTGCTAAAGTTTTACCACATCAAATAAAAGATTTACCAATGTTTATACTTTGACGAAGGGATCAACATAGAACAAATTAACACTTTACTGTCAATAGAGAGAAAGTATATAAGTCACTAAAATATAAATTAAAACATGACATGTTTTATTTAGACGTTTAGATTGATGAAAATACACTCAATGATCTTACACCTGACTTCGATGTAAATATCTTTAACCATTCAAACTCTATCCATATGCAATTTGATTTTGATGCAAATGAAGTTATATTTGTGGGTCCACTGATGGATATGGATGAAATAAATATCATTAATCACATAAACTCAATGGCATCTAAACCCCCTAATACACCAAGGGAGATGGAATTAATCCATGCATTGGTGAATAACCCTAATGCAGATCTTAGATCACCGATTGATTGGCTGAGGATTGGAACATCTCTTATAAATGAGTATGTCACATTTGGATTACTTGATATGGAATTTCCAACATTGTTTCTTGATGGAATATGTGATTGGATAGAACCATGGTTAAAATGAGTACATTTGCATGAATTTGTTAAACATATATTTCGATATAGGTATCACAGTTTTGGTCAACATCCATGATTTAGATAGTACATGATGAACATGATCATGAGACATCATGCAAAAAATTCAAGTGTAGTGTTCATGAAAAAATCCTTCAAGATATGCCATTCATTATTACTAAGTTACATGAGCATGTGGATAACATACCCCACTCCCATCTAGAAGATCGTTTGATGCGGTTTGGAATCTCATTGAGGGGTACAAGGTCATATTAGGAAAAATGTCATGGTGAATTAATGGGCATGTTGCATCAAATTGGATCACCTACCATTTTATTCACATTGAGTGTTGGTGACATGTGTTGGCTTGATCTATATGCACTACGGCCATGAACCCTGCCAACAGACCCATGAGAAGCCCAAAATTGGTGAAGACAAAATATTTTTGATTATCCTTATATAGTGGCACATTATATGCATTTATACCATTCAATTTTTCATAAGGAGATATTGTAAAAAAGGAATGAAAGTAAAATATTATTGGTCTAGATATGATTGACAACATAGAGTTTCACCACATGTGTATGGATTCATATGGTTAGATGAAGCACCAAATATGGATAACCTTGATTGGAATTTTTTTGAAATGAAAAACTATTGAGAATTACTTCCATTCTATTGGTTATGCTTGGAATTAATGGGAAGATCTGCACCAACAAAACATATAGGTATGTTATGAATCATTGGGTAATCTATGTTTATGCAATATCTATATTTTGTCAATGTAACTAAAAAATTGTTATACATAATTAATTTTAGGCATGTCAAAATTTTATGTAACATTTATGTCTTAAAAATACAAAACAACTTACATAGGTGGATATGGAGCATGATTATGAAGGGCTACTTAATTGTGTAAAATGACATACAATGTGTAGAGAGGGTGCTTGCCTACATAATGAAAGATGAAAAATAGTTTGTAAGTAAGATTTTCAATCATATAAATAGTTGTATAAAAATTATACATAATATTTGTAAAAGAACTAACAATTGAGTTATTATTTCTTCTAGGTGTGGTTCATCATGTCCAATGAATCTTAATGGATCAAAATTATATGAATACTTAGGTCCACATGAGATAAAAAATTTGAGCCTAAAATAAATGATGATAGAGTCAATACACACAATCTCTATATATTACAACCATGGAGAGAAAATGTAGATTGGCAACCTGTTCTATCCAAACACACTATGGTCAAATACATTTCTAAGTATTCAACAAAGGTAGATAAGAGTTATGAAACTTATCATCAAAAGTTGATGTGACTTGCAAAGCAAACATTGAAAACCCTGATGAATTAGTAAGAAAAAATTATAGAAGACTTCTAACTGAGACAATTGTTGAAAGAGACATTGAGGCACAAGAAACATGTCACATGTTGTTGGAACTTTCCTTAGTAGAGAGTAGTAGAGTATTTGTGAAGGGTTCAAACCTATAAACAAAAAATGAAGCAGATGATAATGAAGAGAATACAATGTCTTTTATTGATGGATACAAGAATAAGCCTTTTTATATGGAAAGCACATCACTTATTGAATAAGCTAGATCTTAAACATATAATCCAATGCACAAAAAAGATAACAAGTGGGAGGCAAGGAGTATTGTAGCTATAGTGTGATTATTTCCAAGGTTTTCCTTCATCCAAGTGCACATGAATAAAATAAATGTATTAATTTATATCAGTCAGAGTTATTAATTTAAAAACCATTTCATGATATACAAAGAGATATTAAAATTGATGATGAAGAAATGATATCAAACTAGAATTCATTCAATTATAACTATTGGCATGTGGAGAGAAAATAATTTTAAAAGATGTTCAAAGTCATGGTGATACTGAAGATGAGGATAATCAACCTGTTCAACAAAACACATTGGAATATGAGTGGGAAATCATATCCATGATACAACATGGCCAAGTTATGGAAGTTAGTGAGATAGATATGTTGGGAAGAAGAGATATTGACAGACAAGCATTATGGAATAATGAATATAAAGGTGAAGAATACACAAATAAAATGATAAAATTCATAAGCACCATGAAATATAATGGATTTATTATAGATGATGATATAATACTAGAGATGAATTATGAAACCTTGGGTGCCAAACAAGAAAAAACACTTGATATATTTATGACACATTATCATGCAGGTCAAAATACTTTGCCTTTAAACACGATAGTCCAAAGAACATCAGGAACATGAAAATCATATCTAATAGGTGTCATTCATCTATCTCTTTAAGATGCAACATTATTAGAGTAATCTCCACTTCTATTAATTTCACCAACTAGAGTTGCAACATTCAATATTGGTGCCTCAACTATCCATGCACAACTTCGAATCCCAATTGTGGATTTTGTTGAATAAGAAGGAACAAGACTCAAATGTTTCCAAGAGGATATCTGCCACATAAAATACTTATTGATTGATGAAATGAGCTTCATTGGGCAAATTTTTATATAGAATATAAACTATAGACTCAGTCAAATATTTCCTAAAAATGCAAACATGAGTTTTAGTGGTATATCTATTATTTTGGTTGGATATTTGGGTCATCTTCCTCCTGTTAGTGATAGACCACCATATGATAGATACAAATGAGTAAAATTGTACTAGGAAGAATTCAAAATAGTTGTTACTTCGGATAAGATATTTAGATAGGAAGGAGAAAGTGATGACCAACAAATGTTTCATTAGCTACTCACAAATCTAAAAGATGCAAATCTAAAATAGATGATTGGAAGTTATTGATGACTAGAACTAGTGTTGGAATAGATAGAGCCATCAATGAAGAGTCTGAAAATTGTATTCATTTATTTTCCACAAATTATAATGTGCGGAACCACAATAAAAGAAAATTCTATTCATTAAAAAGACTAGTTACACGTAGCATTGTAACCAAAGTAGGAAGTTCCAATGCACCAATGGGAGGTCCAAATGATGAGCTTGATGTGAAGTTATTTATTGTTATCGATGCAAGGGTCATGTTATCTTCCAATCTTTGGATAGAAGTAGGGCTTGTAAATAGAGTTCTAGGGTATATCAAAAGTATAATCTACAAAATAGGGAGTGCCCCACCAGAACCACCAACATATGTTATGGTTAAGTTTGACAGTTACTCGGGAATACCACTTGAAAATGAAACTCCATATATAGTTCTAATTTCACCAATATAAAGGGGATACACAACGTAGTTATCTTTATGGTTGGCTTGGGCATTAACAATACACAAATCACAAGGTTTGACCCTTTCAAAAGCCACAATTGCTATAGGTCAAAGAGAAAGAACCTGATTAACATTTGTGGCTATATTCTATGTAAAGTACTTGGATGAACTAAGAATATTACATCCATTTACATATGATCGCTATGAAAAGATAAAAAATAGAAAACAACTTTTCAAACATAAAGCTGGGGAAGAGAGATTAAAACTCTTAGAGGAAAAATAATTTCACGTAATTATGAAAAAAATTATGTACTTATTCATTATTTGACATTTTATGTAATGTGTATTTATTCATTATTTGACATTTTATATGATATGTATGGTACATTTTGATGAATATTAAGTAACTATTTAGATTCAAAATTTTAAATTATATATATTAAAGTTTTGGATGATTTAATGTAATGTATATTAAAGTTTTGTATGATTTAATGTAATGTATATTATACATTTTAAGTTTTATGATTTTTTTTAATATTATATGTTAAATAAATATACAAAATGCATAATTGTTATTAATATAACTATTTTAAATAAATTTATGTAAAAAAAATTGAGAGGTATTATTCTCATAGTAATTCTATAATATATTTATTTAAAAAATTTCCAAATTACCCTAAATAATTCTTCATTATATATAATTTTTTAAAATTGCAAAACACATGGTATTATATTAGGTATAATTCTTCCTATACAGCTTATGTAAAATTGGTTAATTATTATCGTAAGTTTATGATCACAAGACTTGTTTTAAAAAATGAGTTTATATATTTGTTGAGGTTTATGAATAGAAAACTTTAAAAGCAAACTCAAATATAAAAGGTGTATTAATTAAAATAGGAATGATAAATGGTATAATAAATTATTATTTTTAAATTATAAATTTTAATAATAATTGTTTAGTAGTTCATATATATATTTATTAATTATATAATTTAAAAATAATAAAGATATTTATATTTACATAATTTTAGATGTCTAAATTAAAATAAAAATAAAAATATTCTATATAATTTAATTATTCTATTTAATATTTTCAAACATATTCAAAAAGAAAGAAAAAGGAAAAAAATAACAAAGATAATTATATATAAAACTCCACAAACATTCATACAATTTAGTAAAACTGAAATGAAGGATTTGCCCTCAAACTTTTCATACCCTCACTAATCTCAGCAGCACTTTTTCTCCGTCAAACAAACATAATTCTTCAACAAACTGTCCTCATCCTCGTGCTGGTTTTGATGGCTACCATGCGTAGATAGATGCTCCGACTCTTCTCCATCTGACATGCCTTGTTCATGGCCATCCTAATCCACTGTCCTTTCTAGTTTAGCTAGAGATTGTTTTTATCTATAAACCCAAAATTGTTTTAAGAAAATAACCCATCAAATTGTACTCACACCGGACATACCATTTTACAAAAAAGTTGATAAGAATAAGTTTCATAAGTACATATTGCAGGGCTGTAAATGCAAAAATTATAGCACTGAAAAATGCATACTTAGAAGTCAGTCTGCTCTTGTAAAGCTACATAAGACTAATTCACATTCAGAAGATAAGCAATAATTACAGTACTGGAAAACTTTTGGAAAGTTACATAAGACAAACATATAATAATCATAGTACTCGAAAATATATAATTAAAACTCAGTCTGAAATACCACTACATTATACATTATGAATAATTTTATTATATTTACAATTAATAAAATTAAAAAAATAAATTTATGTAAATTATTATCATATTTAATGAAATAGCTACAACAATAAATAAGGGTATGAATGTCAAGTCCCTGTCTGTCTGATAACATATTTGATTTGATAAATATATACATGTGTATTAATATAAGGTAATCAATAATAATTTAAAACATAAGTTATATTTAAAATGTAATGCTTTACAATTATATATGTAGTAATTTATACGCATCTAGAAGACATTCAAAATACAAAAACGGCCACCACACCATATATAAATAAAAATACATGTTTAGGAAATTTAAAATTTGTAATAACTAGTACTCCACCACCACAACACCAAACCTCAATAGACTTAATTTATAAGTCCCTCACATAAATACATTATAAAAATTGTATATTGAACATCGATGATAAATATATAATATCACTTACCTAATTAAAAACTTAATTTGAAATTCTAATTAAAAACCTAACTTTAATTCTATATATAATTTTATCAGCTTTAATATTTATAGTAATATTATTTATTTACAAACAAGATAATTATAAAGAAAATAAATTTTCCTTTATAATGAAAATGAATAAATAAGATTGTAAAAGAGAGTTGCAAAGTGGTTAGTCCTTATAAATGTGGAAAATTACATTATTTATATAAATTGTATTGAGGTTGAGATTTTTCAATCATTAATATTGTAAGTTGTTAAAAAGCAAAACCATAGTCAATAAATTAATATTAAATGTGAATAATAAACTCCACAAAATATTTTGCTACACATGAAATCTAATCAAATAATCATTTTGGAAATATGAATGATTATATAAGCAATGCTTACAACCATATCATTGTTAAATATATTTTTATAAAATTAAAAAATTTATGAAATACAAATAAATTAACTATTAAAATATATAATAAATAAAGATATTAATAAAATATTTTGTAAGATTAAATTTATAAATCTCAATTTTACATCTTTAAAATTAGAAGAGAATAAAAACATAAAATTTAAATTAATTATAAAAATTAAAATGAAATAAATTATTAAAAATATTATTCCAAAAATAATTTATCAAAATATTACAGAAGATAACTCCAAACTAAATAAAATTTATCAAAATAATGAATAAAATAATTTTAGTCAACCTATATTAAGTAACACATATAATTGTAATGTTCATCATTTTTTATATAAAAATATATAAATTATATTAAAATGATATTTTAATTAAATATACTAAATTGAAATATGTATCTAATAATTTCAAATGATAACTTATTTCATATGAAATAATGGAAAACTAATTTAATAGGGTTGGACATATGTTTGTTGCATTTAATTAAATAATAAGAAAACCATACTTCCAATAAACTAAAATAATTAAATTATATAATAAAATATTTTACTTTTTCAAATGATTTAAAACTATAACCAATTTTTATAATTTTCATTTATAATGATGATATTTCACAATTCTCCACTGCTCCCATAAAATTTCGTTAAAAAAAAAAAAGAAGAAGCCCAATTTCATGTATATATGTAATAAACGAAATAAGTAGGTGTTAATGAATTGTTTTAACTTTTGTACATGCAACCATTTTAATAGCTTTAGGCTACATTTTATTTCTTTAAGCATAAAAATCATTGTTTATAAAATTTGTCCCAAAGAGGGATTAAAAAAAAAGGTGTGCAACACAAACTGATGATTTGTGTAAGGTGATAAAAGCATCTAATAATAATAATAGTAGTAGTTGTTGTTGAGATAAGTATAATGTAGTAAAAAATTGTAAAAGAAGTAGTTATAAAAATATAATAATTGTTTTGGATTAAATATGTTGAAAATAAATTTTGTACTCAAATTCTTTGATTCTCTCTTCTCTTAAAAGGTCTTTTTGTGTTGATTATTTTGAAAATTGACAAGTTTTTTATTAGGAATAAGTTGTTTTGGATCATCAAGAATGGTAAAAATACCTATTTATAGAATGATTCTTGGAATAGTTATCCCCTTCTTATTAAATAATATCTCCATTTTCATGAGCTTATAGAATAGATGTATCATGCAGATTGGATTACAGTTTACAAGTATTCAAATAGGGCTAACAAAGATGAGATAATTGAAAGGAAGTGGATTTCTCTTTAAGTTTGGCCAATCTGAATTTTGTTAGAACCTAAAAGCCAACTTCTTCATATTCTTAAAGACAAAGATCTTTCTTGCCCAGACAAGGAGGACATATTGACATGGAAAGAATAGCTTAATAGAATTTACACTATGGCAGATGGTTATCATTCTCTTTGTCATCCTTCAATTCAGCGTTTCAAAAATATTTTTAAGCAATTTTGGAGTCATAATTTATGGCCTAAAGTTAGGTTATTTATCTAGATTATCCTTCATGACAGAGCTCTGATGGGAGATCAACTTATGAAAAGGGGTTTGAATGGCCCCTTTAGATGTGTCTTGTGTATGGATCACGAGGAAATTTTTTCTCTTTTTTTTTTGTGTCCCTTCATTAATGAGTAGCGACAGTTCTTGGTGAGTCTTTTGGTTATCATGTGGATAATTATTTCATCATTGATTCAACCCTTTTAGGATTGGAATTGCATCTTCTATTTTGATGTCTTTTCTAATAAAATTCTTTGGACTGGGGTTTATTTTGTCTTATAGAATATGTGGAAGGAGTGAAATGCTAGAATTTTCAAGCAAAGGGCTATTAATACTATTTGAATTTGGTAGAAAACTCTTAATAATATTAGATAATCGGTCATGCACTTGATGAAACACCTTGTGACACCTTCTTAGCATGGGGCACTCATTCTTTAGGATCTTCACATTGTTCCTTCTCCCCCTTCTTAGGTATAATCTAGTGGCAAGAGTTGTTCCTTTATTCCAATACTAACCTTCAACAAAATCCATATGGATGGAGCTTTGAGGGGAAATCCTAGTTATGCCAGGATTGGAGGTATTGGTAGGGATTTGGATAACTCTATAACTTTCTTTTTTTGGTAAAAATTGATATTACCACTAACAATTCAGTTGAATGGCAAACTATTATGGAAGGTCTTAAGACTGCCTAATAGGTTGGGTGGAAGAACATCTAATTGGTTGCTGACTTTGTGTTTTGGATAAAATTGCTTGCAGATCGTAGCTCTAACAGTTCCAAGGATTGGAGAATTTGTAGAATTCTCTATAAAATTCAATTACTTCAAGAGAAATTTGACAGGGTTATTTATTCACATACTCCTTAAAGTTTCAATAAAGTTGTAGATGCACTTTCTAATTGGGCTCTTGATCAATATGAAGTGAAAGGATTTGGTCCTCCTCCCTTATAATGGCTAACAAAACTAATGAATTAAGTTTTATGCATGTTAGCCCTAGATAATAATAGAACTAATTGCTATAATCTTTGTAAGGCCATCCTTTCTTTTGCAGTTGGTGGCTATTATTATTTGGTTCTCCTTGAGTGATCATTGGCTTCCTCTCCATTGCTTTTGGTAGTTGTGGGGTGGGCTTGAAATTTTAGTTTGGATTGGAATTATGTTGGGTCTTCTTTGTGACTTTGGTTCTTGTATGAGCCATATAGTATTAGTCTTGTTGGTTTTCTTGATTGGTACATGCATAGCTCAGTGACTGTTTATATTTTATTTAGGCATGTTCTTTGAGCATGCCGAAGAGCGTAGGTCAGGGGCGAGTCCTTTGCAATTTTAGTGGAAGAGATACCCCAACCTCCTTGGATCTTTTAGCCAACTATAACATCTCTCTTGAGATGTTTTTTAAAAATAATACATAATAATTGTTTTATTAGGTAGTAAAAAATAATTTAAAAATAAATTTTAAATAATAATTAATCAATTTTAATAATTTTCTAAAAACTTATTACGTTTTTATGTGTAAAAAATAAGATATGTTTTATTAAATTTTTTCCATTGAACTTAATATTTTTAGAAAAAAAAATTAGAATATTTGTTACCTCAAAATATTAAAAGTGAAATATCTAATTTTATTGTCACTTAACATTTTTAATTAATATTTTATTATCAACAGTTGTAATCCATTATATATAATTTAAAATATAGATAGAAATGCTAATATTTATATAATTTTAAGTTTCTATATTAAAATTAAAAAATAAAATATTAACACAAATTCAATAAAAATAGAATATACATTCATAAACACTCGTAAACAAATAAATATTTTAATAAATACTCATAAATAAATAAATATTTTAATAAACACCTATAAATAAATAAATACTTTAATAAACACTTATAAATAAATAAATATTTTAATAAACACTCATAAATAAATAAATATTTTATTAAGTAATTGAACTTTGAAAAATATCCAAAACACAAAATAAAACTAGAATTAAAAAAAAAGAAAGAGAAAGAGCATTTACTAAAGTGAGATAACAAGACTATAATAATGACTTGTTTTAGTCCTAATAAAGGAAATAGTGATCCTCTCAGATATTTCTTTCAAGAATCTCCAAGTTACCCAAAAGAATTCTTGTATATATAAATAATACAGTTGCAAAACGTATGGTATGGTAGGTATAATTCTTCCTATGCAGGTTATGTAAAATTGGTTAATTATTATTGTCAATAGGTCGTCTGCTAATTCTACTTTACATATGATAATATTAAAGAAAAAAACCAAACAAACGGTTATATGAAAACATGGAAAGTGTAAGGGTATATGCAATATATTGAATGACAAATGGTATAATAAATTATTATTTTCATTTTTTAAATTATAAATTTTAATAGTGACTGTTTTAAAAAAAAATGTTCAAAATTTATCATAATAAATTATTATTTTCATCTTTTAAATTATAAATTTTAATTGGAACTGTTCAATAGAAAAATGCTCAGTTTTAAATATATACTTATTTATTAATTACAATTACTTATATATAATTTAAAAATAATAAAATTACCAATATTTATATAATTCTAAACTTCTGGATAAAATAAAAATAAAAATGACAAAAATAGTTATATATAAAACTCCGAAAACATTCACTAAAGAATCTGCCCTCAAAGTTCTCAGCAGCACTTATTCTCATGGTATTCTCCAACCCAGTAAAACAAATTGTTCTCATCCTCGTGCTGGTTTTGATGGCTACCATGCGTAGATGTCCATTAATATTAATATTGGAAATGTTTTGTATTTTAGCATGCTCAGACTCTTCTCCATCTGACATGCCTTCTTCATGGCCATCCTAATCCATTGTCCTTTCTAGTTTAGCTGGAGATTGTTTTTATCTATAAACCCAAATTTCTTTAAGAAAGTAACCCATCAAATTGTACTCACACCGGACACACATACCCATCAAATTCAGCTTTGCATGCATGCATCCGTCTCTTTTCTATTTTACAAAAAAGTTCCACTCTTCCAAAACCAACTTAAAGTTTATAAGAATAAGTTTCATAATTACATATTGCAGGGCTTTAAAAGCAAAAATGCATACTTAGAAGTCAGTCTGCTCTTGGAAAGCGACATAAGACTAACACACTCAGAAGATAAGCAATAATTATACACTGGAAAATGCATAGTTAGAAGTCAGTCTGCTTTTGTAAAGTTACATAAAACTAACACATTGAAATAAGAAATAATTATAGTACTAGAAAATGCAGAGTCTGATCTTGGATAGTTACAGAAGACTATAATACACTACTCCAATCCAGGCTGAAATACTTACTAAACTGTATACTACGAATAATCTACGAATAATATGTAGATGCGAAGAATCAAATCTACCATCATTCAAATTACTATAGATGGTAGATTGTAATATATAGATGGATGAAATACTTACTAAATCAATAAAGGAATGATGGAAGATGCAAAGAAAATTGGATAAAATAATAGGTCCACTGGATAGGTAATATAAAAAGTGAATTCCATGTCATGAAACCTGTTCATGTGTTTTTTATGCATATTACAAGTTTGGGTATTAAACTCTTTTATTTTAGGATCATAAAATGACCTAAAGCACAAATTATAAGTATGATATATTTTAATGATCAAATGATGGAGTACATTTTGAGTAGTGCAACTATACACCTTTTCAAAACTGTCCTATGTGATTAATTGACATTTATTTACAACAACATTCTTATGACCAACACACCCCACCTTCAAAATATTCACATGAAGACCCAAGTTGCATTCAGAAATTTCATGATCATACCTTACATATTGCATATTCAATTATGGCTCACATAGAAAGGACTTTAATCTTTAATAGCTATTTAGTTCCATTACAAATATCTATAAGCAAGACTTGCTATAATGTTAAGGTTCTCCAAAGTTGATTTACATCTTTTATGTCATGTTAAATTTGGGCTAGAATATGTTTTGGTATGAATATCATAGACCTTGACATTTAAATTTTTAAAATGTGACCATTGAAAGGTTTTAGTATGTTTCAATCAAAATATTGTACAAATATTTTATGCCTTTTAGAATCAATAGTTGGGTGGAATGAACTTAGATCATGATTTATTTGACTAACTAACTAACTTAATATCTTGTTTGAAGTCTTTTATATGTCTAAATGTGTAGGTTGGCCCCGAAATTACATGGTCTTAATATATGTCTTCATCCAACTTACTGACTTGTGATATCCAAATTTTTAAGTCTATTTTCCCTACGAACAAGCGACAACCATCCACACATCAAAATTTGGATTATCTACAATCCACAGGTCCATGATGTAGTCTACAAAGTCATCCAGGAACTCAAGTGGGCAAGATCATGCCACATGTCATCATCTCAATGACTTGTAACCTATAGGATCATAGTACATAAGTAAAACATGAACACTATCTAAAGAAACAATAGCCCACCACATGTCATCATCGCGATGAACCACAACTTATAGGATCAAAGTGAACTCCATGTCATGAAACTTGTTGATGTGTTTTTTATGCACATTACAAGTTTAGGTATTACACTATTTCATTTTAGGATCACAAAATGACCTAAGGCACGAATTATAAGTATGATTAATGATCAAATGATGGAATACATTTTGAGTAGTGCAACCATACACCTTTTCAAAACTGTCCTATGTGATTAATTGATATTTATATACAACAACATTGTTATGACCAACACACCCCACCTTCAAAATATTCACATGGGGACCCAAGTTGCATTCAAAATTTTCATGATCATACCTTTTGTATTGCATATTCAGGTCTGGTTCACATAAAAAGGGCTTTAATCTTTTATAGCTATTTAGTTCCATTACAAATATCTATAAGCAAGACTTGTTATAATGTTAAGGTTCTCCAAATTTGATTTACATCTTTTATGTCATGTTAAATTTGGGATAGAAGATGTTTTGGTATGAATATCATGGACCTCGACATTTAAATTTTTGAAATGTGACCGTTGAAAGGTTTTAGTATGTTTCAATCAAAATATTTTACAGCTATTTTATGCCTTTTAGAATCAATAGTTGGGTGGAATGAACTTAGATAATGATTTATTTGAATAAATAACTAATATAATGTCTTGTTTGAAGTCCTTTATATGTCTAAATGTGCAGGTTGGCCCTGAAATTACATGGTCTTAATATATGTCTTCATCCAACTTACTAACTTGTGACATCCAAAGTTTTAAGTTTGTTTTCCCTATGAACAAGTGACATCCATCGACACATCAAAATTTGGCTTATCTGCAATCCATAGGTCCATGATGTAGTCTACAAAGTCATCTAGGAACTCAAGTGGGAAAGATCATGCCATATGTCATCATCTCAATGACTTGTAACCTATAGGATCATAGTACATAGTTAAAACTTCAACACTATCTAAAGCAACAATAGCCCACCACATGGCATCATCTCGATGACCCACAACTTGTAGGATCATGGTACATAGTCAAAACCTTAAGACTATTCACATAAATGATGACCATCCATATGGTATCATCCTGGCAACCCATGACCTGCCAAAGCATATAGTTCAAAGTTTAGATCCCAAAACAATGATAAATGTCCATGAGTCATAGTCTAATGATCTATGAATGAAATGTACTTACATAGTTTTCCAAGTTTTGTTACCCTCTAGAGTAATGATAATCATCCATGTGGCATCATCTCAGTGCCCTACGAACTATCAAAACATAGTAAAAAGTTAAGAGTTTGGAATAATGATAACCATCCATTTGTCATCATCCAAGTGACCTATAGTATGACTTAGTAAGGTACACAACCATAATTCATCATCCTCTTCAATGAAGTGAGATTAGTCCACATGTTGTGATCCTACTAAATCACAACGTGCACAATGCATAAAAAAGTAATTTCATACTCTAAATAAGCAAGCCCTTGAAAATTTTCCAAATGTCATCATCCTACTAACCCATGACCAAATAGGCAAGGATACAAAATATAAGGTCTAACACTCAGCAGATGAGTGATATGCTACCATGAGCCTCTGACTAAATTAATTAATTATAAAATGAAATATTTGTCATCAAATCAATCTCTAGAGACTTAGAAAGAGGGCATCTATCATGTTAAGATGATGAGGCACACAAAAGTAGTGGAAGGATGCCATGTGGTAATATGAAATTCACCAAAGGTTGGCAATACAAAATTCAAATTCAAATAAGAAATGAATGAGCGGGTAATGAATTAAAAGTCACTGTATGCAATTAATTGACATGAATTGGAAATCTAATGAATTCAATTCTTAGAACCAATAAATCTAAGTGACAATATTTGATTTGTAAAGCACAATTTAGTTATATTGCCTTCTCGTTGTGTTGAGCACTATGTGAATTTAAGCTCTCCAACGATTAATAGACATTTATGACTTTTAGATAACTTAAACATTAACTTCACAGTACCAATGGCTTCATCCTCTCACACTTAGCTTCAGTCTGCATATTCTATTGCCAATTCTACTGAGTTCATGGATACAATATTTAATATTGTAGCACTAGAAACTAATTCAAACATTATTTGACTATATGGATGGAAGTAAATGCTACATAGCCATGTAGAACAAAGGACCAAATTTATATATTTACATAGAGATATAAAGATGATATTTTATCCATTAAGGTGGCAGGTCTACACAATGCAGCCAAAAAACTAGAGGTAATGCCCCTCATTGACTTGCTTTTTAATTTATTTGCAAATAGATATTTTTTTGGAAAAATATTATACCACCAAATCAGTAAAACCCATGTATCCTATATTAGTGGGAACACATTTGAGAAATACTATAGGTTCCCTGTTCTTGAAATAATGTATGGTTAGGCTATGTTGAATTCATAGTTGATTTTAAATTAAATCAAGGATAAATTGAAGCAATGGACATCCAACCCAAGCAAATTCGTTATTAAATGCCCAATTTCCTCCATTCCTATAGTCATTTTCAGTCTTGGAGTAAGAATTTCCATGGCCATGTTAAATTTATTATATAGTTTTTAAAGCATTTCTTATGTCCATGAGATATGGGTCCCATTGCTAGACATTATTTTGAGTTCAAATTTAATAGTTTCCTTTGGATATATAATTATCTCCAATTTAATACACCAAATTAATAACCTAAATTTTTTACAAGATGGCAAGTTTTACATGATGTCATACTTGGTAGATTCCATCACTGCTGTAATGCACCCATCTTATGCAAAGATCTAGGAACTATCCACAAAAAACCCAAATAATAAGGTTTGTGATGAATTTAATATTCCTCACATATATAAGTTGAGGAGGAAAATATAGAGACTCATGAAGATGTTAGAGGTAAAATCACTGATGGGGGGAAGGGAGTGAATTAATGATGCCAGATATTCAAACCAGATCCAAACCCTTCAAACCCATTAATCATTCAACACATATGATAATGAAGCATACACATCATTCATAACAATGAACATGGAACATAAAATAAGATAAATTACATAACACATGATATACGTGGGAAACCCTCTTAGGGAATAAAACCTACTAAACCTTGTAAGATGGAATACAATCTTATAAAGACAAGATTCAACATTTACACCAAAACCAACTGATCAAGGAAAATTTATCCCTTAATTTAGTGAGACACCAATCCCATAAGGAGATACTTCCCCTGTCTAACTGATTATCGACAACAACCAGACCTTTAGCAAGCTTTACCTTGAAAGGAGAAACCAACCCCCTAGGCAACCAAACACCCACCTAGCTAATTTGATCTGATCTCCACCTATGATATAATATCTTTTACACCTAATGATGCACTTATCTTACTTGCACTCTTTCCCCTTTACATTCTCACAAACTTGCACACACAAGCAATGCATCCAAAACACCCTTTTGGACCACTCTTCAATTCTTAGCACATACACAATTTGAAAACCTAAAACTCTATCAAAAATATGGAAAAATGACTTGTAGGTCATGTACACAATCCTCAACTTTCTTTTCTCTTCAATCCATCCACTAAGCACACTCAATCACCTTCTAGGGCTTACTTGCTCAATCTACCTCTTCTACGCTTATTAGGTCCAATGACCTATGTATTCACCTTCATCACCTTGATCAAATAAATATGACTGATCCTATTTTCTTTTTGATGGTCCTCACTCAATATCACATCTTCTCAACTCTTCTCTCTCAAGTCTTGATACCATCACCTTTGCTTTCACTCTTTATAGAGTCTTCATGAATATCAAATTTTAGGTCAGCCATAATTATTGTCTTAATTCTTAAGACTAGTATCATTCTAACACATAGATTAATATCATCCTCATAGATTGGCCGTATCATCCATGGGTCACACTTAAGTAGGTATGCCTTTCAATTAGGCCTTAGTAGCCCTTATAGGTCTCATGGAGACCTGTTACCCCTCTAGCACTTCAACAAGAAAATTAAGAACATAAGATTACTTTAAAATGCATGGGTCTAATTAAAATGACCCTTATGACATATTCAGGTGATTATTCCTACCAAAACACTCTTCTGTAAATGCACAATTTACTCAAACATTGTTCTATACTATGAACAAATAAATAGTCAACTTTCAACTGTAATAAATGCATCTTTACATATAGTCAAACCTCCAAGCCAATTTTTATGGATATCCCTTGAAATCCTCTACATTTTTTCCTTTTACACCACCATAAATTTTTTCCATATGCTCGAGATATAAATTAAAAACCCATCATTGGTTTTATTTCACAAATTTGAATATTTAAATTTCAATGGTCACTATGTAAAGTAGAAAGCTTCAGACACGTGTATTCATCTCATGTCCCTTAAAAAATTTAAAAAAAATATACTCTGTATATTTCCTCATGATATTCCTATCTTTAACTCTTTAACGCTCCCTGTTGATCTTTGATCCTTACTTCTGTGATCATGCCACTTGGCAGTTTTGTGTGCCTTTTGTGCCCCTTACTCCATTCAGTCAATGCACTTGCACCACTTGGTAGTTATGCATGAAATCTAAGAATAATTTTATATATTGAATTAATATTCACCATTATATCACTATATGTACAAACATATGCTCACTATTATATCTCCTCTTACAAATTTGGCTAAGTATAGAAACTTAGTGAACTCTGTCTGAGAGGCCAACTTTGCATCGTTATAACTTTTTCTATGATCAATGTCCAAACTTAAAATTTGAACCATATGATTATATCTCATAGGGTAATCCATCCATATATTAGGCTGATCTTGAAACCTTCACATGTGTGAAATATGATGTCATCAAACTGCTTACTCAACCTTATTTACCAAGATGACAACTTGAACCAAGACCTTCATATGATTGTTCTGATGAATTCCATTCAATTATATAAGAATTATAATCACTAATATCACCTCATATTGTCTCTAAAATATATCCACACTATCAATAAAATCCATCAATTACCTCACTAAGTCAAACACTAAAGAAACATGCAGGAACACTGAAACATATTGAAGCACACTTTATCATTGTGATTCTAGCACACATGACACCTCATAAACATTCTTGGACACCTTGGAGACATCATTTAAAACTCTCCAAAAATATCCTCTTTTTTCACTGATGTCAAAACCAATACAAATATTATGCTCAAACTTTGTCTCTCTCTTCAAGCACTTTCTCCCCTTTTGACACAATGACAAAGTGGACTCATCTTCTAATCCTAAGGACCTAAAAAGAATTTATGGACCAATAATAGAAAAATAACTGCTATGAGAGATGATATAAAATCCCCCTAACATTGTGCATACCTTTCTTACCTTGAGCTTATGAAACATGCTCCATGACTACACTATTCTTTTATCATACAAAGCTATATAAACACAAAACATATAAGACCAACATAAACTACTTGAACTTAACTTAAAAAAAATAAGAGGGATCCCCCCTTACATTATGAACATCTTTTTAATCCTCTCAAACTATTTTGGTTAGCTCCCCCTAACTCCATGCTCTATCTGAAAAGTCATCTTCAAAAATTCTTCTTAACCAATTCTATTTTGACACCTAGAAACCTCTATACTCTGCCTACAGACCTTCAAGACCAAAATCATTGAATACATCTTGAGCACACATACTTGATTCTCCATAAGAAAAATGTCTCCTAAGAAGCATAGGTAGAGACACCCTAACCCATAATGTCCTAAAACAATGTGAAACTAGGAGTTGCCCACAACTCCTTATATTCCTTCTCTTCCTTGAACATCTAAAACCGATATTTATTCTTATTATTATGCTTAAGAGAAACAAATTAATCATCCACTTCAACATTATCCATCTCTTCTAAGATAGAATTGACAATACATGGAGACAACAAATATTCATGACATACCTCATCACAAGACATTGACAACTGATGTTCTTCACATGAAACTTGTTCAACAATATCAAGATGTTCACTTAGATCTATACACACCTTAGGAGTAGTCTCAACTAACATCTTGGTCTTCTCCTTGAGATTTTTCTCTTCATTCACAACATGAGTAGACAATGAGAGATCTTGAAATTCTTAAACCTTTGTAGCATTGTCCACCATAATAAATAGACCACTTGGACCTACAGACTCATCATGACTTACACTTTACACTTTCAGTTTCCATGAGTTAACAAGCCTTCTTCCTTACACTCTAGGAGCCTAAAAGTTCTTTTTTTGATTTGATAACCTTTGCTTATAGAACTTATAAATGTGACCAATCTTCTTATAGTTCTAGCAAACCACTCTTATTTAAGGAAACTCAACTTTCCTTACTTTATTTGGACAATGTTTTTTTAATCTTTATGATAGTTGAAGCATTCAACCTTTATCATGCTATTTGATAGATCATTCCATTCATTTTCAGTAGGTATTCTACACTCTTTAGCCCTATGACCAAATTGATTACAAGTATAGCAGTAACTATTGAAATTTACATACCTCATGGCATCTGGTTGTCTAATATGATTTATCCTCATTTTACCAACACCTTCATTTCTTGATTGATGATTTATCTTCAAGGTCTGATTGTCCTTGTTCATATTGGTCTTTATCTTGTTTTGAGTTGCATTCTTTTGTTCTTCTTTGTAACCAAGTTCAGTTCTATCACTAGCATGATTTTGACTATTCAGAATGTTGTCTAGATTACTTGAGCTCTTATCAAACATCACATATGACTTCATCTTATAGTATGTATTTATAACTCAAATTTTAATGAATATTTTCAATCACATACCTTGAACACTCATTTTTTTATCTTTCAAGATTGTAGACATGATTTCTAATTAATAACTGAGATGCTTGACTATATCTTCATGCTCTTTGATGTATTCATTCATTATTTCCTCAAACACATTGAATTTATCTTCATAGTACTTGATTTTAGACTTCATCTTCTTGTTAATCTTTAGTTCTTCTCGAGCATTCCTCAATTCAGTCTCACAATCCTCCTTGTTTTAATTATTCTATGTATCACTCTAAGTAGATTCATTTTTATGTGAGTAACTTCTTTTCTAAGCCATGTAGAGGAATTCATATTTAATATCAAACTTAGAATCACTATCTTCACTCTCATCTGATGAGTTGAAACCTTTGTTGGTGTAGGGACTTTTCTTTTTCTTGAAGGACTTCTTCTTATTGTCATACTTTTTAAATCTTTTCTTCCTCTTATCAGACCTAAATGTCTTCTTTCCTTCATCTTGGTCTTCATCATGATCTTCATCATCATACTTATGCTTATGAGGGCACTTATTGGAAAAGTGTCCTACCTCTCCATAATTTAAGAATTTGAAGGGTAGTTTACTCTTATAATTGCTTAAACCTATTTTCACTTTCTTTTTAAACAAATAAATTAGTTCATCTTCCTCAATATCATCATAATTGACTTCCTTACCTTGATTTTTCTTCTTCTTTGGATTTATTTCTATCTTGAATTTTGATTCCTTATTTGGTGGGTTGTCATCATTGAATCTCATCTCATAGGCTATGAGAGTACCATGCAGTTCATCTATCTTCATTTTTGTGAGATCATGAAACTCTCCTATGGTAGAAAATTTTGAATCAAATTTGAAGGCAAGAGACCTTAATACCTTTTGCACAACACTAGCTTCTGCAAAATCCTCTCCTACACCTCTAATGATGTTCAGAATCTCATCAACTCTCTATAGAAATGATGTCTATAACTTGGCCAACTTGACCTTTGAATCCCCTTCATAAATGATCTATAATTTATCCCATATCTCTTTGGAATATTTACAATGGATCACCTTGGCGTACTCAGTCTATGAAAGACCAAAAGTGATGGCATTTATTTCCTTAGAATTGCTCTCACACAACTTCTTATCAATTACACTAGTTAGAGGGGTTTAGGGAGTTGAATATCCATCCACAATAGATTGTCAAATGTCAAACCCTATTGACATGATGTAGGTCTTCATCTTCACTCTAAAAAGCATAATTGGACCCATTAAACATCATTGAATTCTTAGTTAAAAAGTATCCTTACATTTTGTGACTACCCATATTATACCTTGGATCACCTTCAAGTGGTTAAACTTGAAATTAAGGTCCTACTCTGATATCAATTATTAGAGGTACAATCACTGAGAAGGGGAGTGAATTAGTGATGCCAGATATTCAATCCAATTCCAAACCATTCAAAACCATTAATCATTAAACACATAAAATCATAGAGCATACACATCATTTATAACAATGAACATGGAAGATAAAACACATAACACATGATATACTTGGGAAAGCCTCTTGTGGAATAAAACCCACTGAACCTTGCAAGATGGACTACAGTCTTATAAAGACAAGATTTAACATTTATACCAACACCAAATAATAAAGGAACATCCATCCCTTAATTTAGTGAGACACCATTCCCACAAAGAGCTACTGCCCCTGTCTAGCTGAGAACCCACAACAACTAGACCTTTAGCAAGCTTTACCTTGCAATGAGGAACCAACCCACTAGATAACCAAGTACCCACCTAGCTACCTTGATCTGATCTCCACCTTTGATCAAATGTATTATACACCTAATGATGGAATTTTCTTATTTGCACTCTTTCCCCTTTACTCTCTCACAAACTTGCACACATAAGCAATGCATTCAAAACACCCTTTTAGATCACTCTTCACTTCTTATCACATACACAATAAAAAAATCCTAAAATAAATATATCAAAACATTATTAACATGACTTATATGTCATGTACACAATCCTCAACCTGATCTTCAATCCATCCATTAAGGACACTCACTCAATCAATTTATAGGGATTACTTGCTCAATCTACCTCTTCCAGGCTTATTAGGTCTAATGACCTATGTTTTCACCTTCATCATCTTGATAAGATAAACATGACTAATTATATTTTATATCTAATGGTAATAACTGATATATACCTTCTCTTTCAAATTTTCTCTCCTTTACTCAATATCACATCTACTCAACTCTTCTCTCTCAAGTCTTAAAACCATCACCTTTGTTTTCACTCTTTATAGAGTCTTCATGAGTATCAACTTATAGGTCATCCACAATACTTGTATTAACCCTTAATACTTATATCATTTTAACACATAACTCAATACCATCCTCATAGATTGGCCATAGCATCCATGTGTCACACTTAAGTAGTTATGCCTTTCAATTAGGCTTTAGTAGCCCTAATAGGTCTCATGGAGACTTATTACCCCTTTAGCACTTCAAAAAGAAAATTAAGAACATAATATTACTTTAAAATAAATGGGTCTACTTTTCATGACCCTTATGACATCTTTAGGTGATTACTCTTGCCAAAACACTCTTTTGTAAATGCATAATTTACTCAAACATTGTTCTTAACTATGAATGAATAAATAATTAGCTTTCAACTACAATAAATACATCTGTATGGATAGTCAAACCTTCAAACCAATTTTGATGGATAGAAATTAAAATCATCTAAAATTTTTCCTTTTACACCACAATCAAATTCTACCATATGCTCGAGATATAGATCAAAAACTCATAACTAGTTTTCTTTCACAAATTTGAATATTTAAATTCCAATGGTCACTGTGTAAAGCAAAAAGCTTCATATACATGTCTTCATCTCATGTCCCCTAGTAACTTTGAATGAATACACTCTACCTATCTCCTTATGAGATTCCCATCTTTAACTCTTTAATGCTCCCCATTGATCTTTGATTCTTGCTTCTAATATCATGCCACTTGGTAGCTCTACATACCTTCTATGCACCCTATGCTATTTAGTCAATGCACTTGTGCCACTTGGTAGTTATATGTGAAATATAAGCATCTTTTAACATATTGACTTAATATGCACTATTGGATCATTATCTATATAAACATATGCTCATCGTTATATCTCCTCTTACAAACTGGCTAAGTATAAAAACTTGGTGAACTCTGTTTGAGATGCTAACTTTGCACTATTATAACTTTTGCTACACTCAATGGCCATAACTAAAATTTGAACCACATGATCACCTATCATATGTGAATCCATACATTTATTAGGATGATATTTAAACCTTCACACATGTGAAATATGATTTCATCAAACTACTTACTCAATCATATCTGCTAAGATGACTACTTAAACCTAGACCTTCATATGACTATTCTTATGAATTCCATTCACTTCCATAAGAATTTAAAGCACTGATATCAACTCATAGGGTCTATAAAACATGCCCACACTATCAATAACATCCATCAATTGCCTCACTAAGTCAAATACTGAAGAAACATGCAATAACATTGAAACATATTGAAACGCACTTTGTCATTGTCATTATAGAACACATAACACCTCATCAACATTATTGGCCAGCTTGGAGACATTATTAAAAACTATCCAACAAAATACATTCTATATGATGGTGTACAGGGTCATCTATGGGTAGATATGACTAACTTATCATATAATATCAGAAGAAGCATTTGAAAAAAAGGTGATTATTGTTTTTACCTAGACTACACTATAATCAAAATTAAGGGTAATAGGGCACAAACTTTATATCTACCAAACACTATTATAGACAAGGTGGCTAGACAATAAACTAATGTATAATAATCTGACAACTTGGACACTAAACTAAGGGGTGCTAAATAAGGAAGCTTGCATCCAACACCTCTCAACATTGGTTGTATACAATACACCAAGTAGGAGCACCTCATCTCTATGAGAAAAAATAAAAAACATTATGACTTGAAGATGAAACAATTTAGGTACTATGACTATAGGAATAAGGTCAGATAGCACCTCAAGAAGTATGAGGAGAAATTTAAGATCTCCTATGGACACCGGTGGTATAATCATGATTCTATATTCATGAATTATAAATATGATAATGAGATTCCTATTAATATACATAAGTTTTTCATGCCCATGATAGTATCCCAAAGGATATAGTATGATTATACTATCACAGAGGATGATGTGAAGAGAAAAGATAGTGAAAACCGGACCTCAACTTTAGTTCATGGATCTCCTCCTCAACTAAAAGAAAATATGGGAACTAAAATTATTGAAGAGGTAGTAACCTTTGGGGAAATAGACCCATAAAGCATATTTAATGTTTCACAAGGTCTCCCATTCCTCTAAGTATTGTTATTCCTCAACTTGTAGTTGATGTAGAACAATCCATAGTTTCTAATCGGACAATGATAAATTTATTTATCACCCTTGCCTCCTTTAACATCATTACAACATGTGATTCTTCCATATTTTATTTCACAAATTCCTATTAATTTTGCTCCCTTGTCACTAGTTCATACTATGATCACCAATAATAACAACCATTCCCCTTCCACTTTCCACTACTGTGTCCCCTTCTTGTTCCATTCCATCCACTTCAAGACCAACCCTTAACTTTACTAAGTAACCATTAAAGACCTACCAAAAGAAACCTAAGGTCCCCCTTGTGTACCTTAAGATGATACAATAATAATAAAGGCTTGATGAAGGCCTATTTGTCAGAGGAGGGTATTTTTATGAAGAGTTTGAAGAGGATCCAGAGGAAATTAAGCAAGAGGAAACTAAAGAAGAGGAGGTAAGTGAACAAGAAGAAATGAGTCAGAAGGAACCAAATTATATTAATACTCAAAGGTGGAACAAGAACATGCTGACTATGTTGAAAGATAGTTAATATTAGAAGAGAATAAGGGAGGAGAGTTATTGGAGTTAAAAGTAAAATACAGGCAAGAAGTTCCAACCCATGAACTTGAATCATCATTTACACTTCCTAGCTCTCCACCTCAGGGTCCAGAGTAACAAAAAATAAGATATTTAAGGTTACATCAGTCTCTATGCAAGAAAAAACAAGGGACTAAAGACCTAAGGAGATCTCATTCATCACTAATGTTGATATATTTATAGATATAAGTCCTAGAGATGGACTTAATACAAAGGTCTCAATTGAACCAACTACAATGACAACTTCTACAACAACAAGTTCCATTACCACCATTGTTTTGAGTGATGGCCAACCATGAATTATAAGTACCCAGACTTTTGATTATTTGATGTCTCCTATGATTAAACAAGATATACCCATTCTTTACATTAGTTTATTTCTAATTCTTATAGTCCACTTAAGAGGCCTTAGGCATTCATGATGCCAATTTTACAAACTATGACCCAGGGCCCATTACATTTTGTTATCTCTACTACCATCCAACCTGCTAGGAGTTATAATACTAATACGAGCTTGTTTCAGACCCTAATAAATTATAAATCCCTTATTAAATCTAATCCATAGTCTATTATATTCAAGTAACGAATATATTTAGAAGACTTAGTGTTTAATTTTATTTTTGGCTACACAAGTTACTCCTCCTAGGCCATCTACACAGTTAGGTGTTCCTATTTATTCATCTACCCAAAAATATTTCTCCATAGTATCAATATGTAGGATATCTGAAAAGACTAATTATATTATTGAGACACCTCCACAAAATAAGACCACTACCTAGAGAAAGGTAATTCCATATTTTATTGAATTGGCTACATCTTCTCCTACTGCTCAATCTGCCTCAACATCCATGCTCCCACCAAGTTAATCCCATCCTTCCACCTCTGTATCTATATATATTATAGAAGTATAATATATTGTGAGCATCCCCCCTTGGATTTATAAATTATAGGAAAAGGAGGCATGTAGACGAGATTTGATTATCACTAAGTAGCCAAAGGAGGGATTCCATTTTGACATGCAAACTAACACATTAAGGAAGGTCAAGAGAAAGATCATATTTATGGAAGGTGAAGATCTCCAAGTACGACATAGATAATACATTTTATCTCTAAGTAAGAAGAGGAATGTTCACCCCGCAGACCTAGATGAGTATTAAGAATAACCTTATAGTTTTGTTGATGCAACCAAAGGAGTACTTATTTATGTATTTTTTTGGTTTATTTTGTTTTAATAAATAAACTTACTAAAAATAAAAATGATACATGGTTTTAAAAGGGATACCTATGATGAAGGTTGCACACCATTGATCCAACAAAGTGGGAACTCCTTTTTGGATAGGAAGGATTATCTACACATAAGAGATAACTTGGACAAGATTGATTAGTAAGATAGATAAGTGGACTTCTTGATGATAGTTCAGTTCCAAGAAGTGGTACACTTCCTTAAAGAGATGTTAATCCACTATTTTATGTAATCAAATAGTTAATGTAAATATTAGAAATTACAACAAAGCATATAATAAGATGTGATACTAAAATGAAATAGATTAATCTACTATATAGATGTTATCAAAGTATTCATTCCAATAGGCTAGAGATAAATTTTCTTGTTCTTGTATTAATTCTAATTGTTCAGTGACTGCTTCTAGAGTAAGGGAAAAGATGATCACACAAAGTCCTAACTCAAAAGAGATATCACTCTGATCGGTGAATAACGAGTGAGGGACTATGGGTAAGTCATGGATTGAAATCATGTTATGTATAACACTTGATAATGTCATCTACAAATATAAATTCATAATTTCAAGACTAGAAATAACAAATTGGAATTACTTTGGAATGTTAAATTAGATTAGCAATGCAGGCAAAAATTAAAACATAGGGATCGATGTCATTATCTTAGAATTAGTATCGATTATCAAATCAATGTCGATCATATGAGGAATCATCATCAATCCTAATAATGGGTATAAAAACCTTAGGATGAGGCCTATCTAGAAGAATGAAAATGTACAATGTCAAATAACACTCATATATTGCTTCAAAAAATTGATATACATTCAAATAATTTATTAAACTGATCAAATATCTCTAGCAATATGAAATATGTAGCTGTTAGATGAAACACTTGTCTAAATTAGATAGACAATACACAGTCCCAATAACCAATAGAAATATCCAAAAATTGACAAATTCTCACTCTTCAACTTCCAAGCAGATATTACATAGAACATAGAATTGAAAAGCCATTCTTGAATGCAAAATAAAGCTATACTCCATATTAGATTATGCAGGTTGTACACCTTGAAAATAGGAGGAAAGAGTGAAAAATAAGTGAATGAAATTCTAGGCTCTAATACTAATGAGAGGCCAAATTATATTATGAATGCACAAAAATTATATTTCACAATTCAAATTTGAAATAGAGTAAACATTACAATATAAAATCCAAAATGGATATTCACTTCACATTCGTAATGTGACTTTTTTCATTCCTACAGAAATGGAAAAACAACTTATTAAAAAAGACAAAATCTAAACACTTAGAATTAACTACTATATACAATATTGTTACACATTTTGGAAATGTGAATGAGCACATAATCTTTCAACTAGCCAAATATGTTTTCTATACAACAAAAAACTATAAAATGTAGGTATCTTAACTAATAAAAGACATGTAACCAAAAAAAGACATTAATGATATATTATGCAAAAATAATATTGTAAATCTCAATTTTGTATATTTAAAATTTAAATATAATGAAAACATAAGATTCAAATTAATTACAAGATTTAAAATGAAATAAACTATCAAAAACACTAAAGAAGATGATTCTAAGTATATATTATCAAATCACTTAATAATAAAAACTCAAAATAAAATTTATCAAAACATTAAAAAATTAATTTTGAAGATAATTTATCAAAACTCTAAAAATAACCACAAAGATTTTTTTTAACCTTAAAATTAATTCAATTTTTAAAAATGATTGAAGCCATTCTGCACTATGTATTTGTACAATTATAATGTTCATCATTTTTTAATATGGAAACATGCAAATTATATTACAAACATCCTTCAATTCAATTTACTAGATTAAAGTATTTTTTAAATATTTTTTTACATATTAAATCTGAATTCATATGAAATAATGGAATATTTATTTTGATTGGGTTAAACACATGTTTGTTGAATCTGGTTAAAAAGTATTAATGATTTGAGAAAATCCATGTTCTCAATAAATCGAAGCAATGAAATTATATAAGAAGGCATTTCGCTCTTTCAAACGGTTGAAAAATCTTAATACACCCAATTCCTATAATTTTCATTTATGTTGACAAGTATATAAAAGCTTTGATATTTCACACTACTTCATTAAGAAATTGTTACAATATTTCAACAAAAAGAGGTCCATTTTCTCACATATAATAATAATAATAATAATAATAATAATAATAATAATAATAATAATAATAATAATAATAATAATAATGATGCAGCAGTGAATTAAAATTTCATGCAAAAGAGTTTTACTAGGATTTGATGAAAGTTTTATTTAGGCTTTGAAGTTTCACCCTTTGCCTATTTAGATATTTTTAAAAAAATCAGTTGATCCATCAATAAATAATTCAAATAACGGGCTAACCAAAAATTACCTTCTATATTCAAAAGTCTTAAAGTTTGATGGATCGAATCATTGGCTTTATGGATAGAAGATGATACCTAACCCAAGAAATCCCCTTTTAAATGTAAAAATATGTGGATGGAATACCTATAATTTGAGGACGTCATTATCAAGCATTGGACTAATCCTTAAAAAATGTATGGTACAAAAATATTTAAATTTTATCAAAAATTGAAGAGTCTCAAAGTACTTTTAAAATCCTAGAATAAGGAATCTTTTAAGAACATCTTTCAGGGCAAAATTAATATGGAAGCTATAAGTGAAAGTATCCAACAATTAAAGATGAAAGGAATTAATAATTAAAATATCCTAGAGGAAGTACCCTCTAAGTTGGAAGTGATCTTCAAGAAGGAGGAAATATATTGGAGGTTGAAATCAAGTATCAGATGGCTCAAAGAGGGAGATAGGAATACTAAGTTCTTCCACCAAACCTACAAAAAGAGGAGGCAATGCAACTTTATAAGGAAGCTAGACACAAGAGAGGGTTCAATAGTCGAGGATCCATAAGAAATCAAATAGGTTTTAGTAGACTTCTAAAAAGACATCCTCAATGAAGGTCATAATTCAAGCATAGAAGAGCAAGAAACCTTCCTTAATTATATCCCTTATTTGGTCACTAGTTAGGACAATGATTTATTAATATTAGACATTTCATTAGAAGAGCTCAAAGCATCCATTTTTTTACATGGTATAGGATAAATCCCTAGAAACTAATGGCTTCCTGGCTCTATAATTTTAGCATTTAGGAGGTCTTTGGTAAGATTTTAGAGAGGTAATCAAAAGTCTAAAATATCCAAGGTTATGTTAAAATCTCTAAATTCTACCTTTTTGGACCTTATCCTTAAGAAATTAGATTTTAAATCCCAAAATGATTTTAGGCCTATATCTCTATGTAATATGGTCTAAAATATTATCTCTAAAGTTATTGCTAATAGGTTCTAGATAATCCTCCCATCAATGATCTTAGAGGAACAAGGTGGGTTTGTCAAAAGAAGACAAATTTTAGATGGTATCATCCTAGCCCATGAGATTATACATGTCCCAAGTACTTTAAAAAGAAATAGAATGCTTATCAAGTTGGATATATCTAAGCCATGTGATAGAGTCAACTAGAATTTTATAAATGGTATGTTTCAAAGGTTTGGTTTTAGATATGAATGAAGAACTAGTTGGATCATATTTTGTTTTACTACCCTTACATTCTTTATGCTTGTCAATGGTTCTCTGAAAGTATTTTTCCTTATTCCAAAGGTTTATGACAAGGGGACCACATCTCACCCTACTTATTTATTCTTATGGGAGAGGCTCTTGGTAGAAGATTAAAAGATTTGAAATATTACTCTAAAATTGAAGGTATCCAATCTACCTCATTAGGAACAACCCATACTCATCAACAATTAGTGGATGATACCATGATTTTTACCTCCCCTTCATTTTAAGAAATATGGGATATTAGAGATGTGTTATCAAGCTATGAGAAGTCCTTGGGATAAATAATCAATAAGAACAAATCTAAGGTGATATTCCTTAATGTTAGCTCTGGGAACCATAATTTTTTAGGTAGAATCTTGGGTATGGAGAAAGCCACCCTCCTAGAAAATTATCTTGGATTTCCTCTTTTTAAAGGAATAGAGAAACAATAAATGTGGAACAACTTATTTGATAAAATTATAAGTAGGATCAATAATTGGAAAGGTAAGGTACTGTCCTCAATAAACATACTAACTCTTATCAAAGTTGTCCTTCAAGTCATGTGTATATATTGGATTTCTCTAATGGCTGCACCTAAAAGAATCATCAATTTTTTTTAAAAACTCTAAGAGATTTTTTCCATCAAGGAACATATGAGAATTTAAAATTTCCTTTTGTGTCTTGGAAGATGGTTTGCAAGTTGACTTATCTAGGAGGAATAGGCATAAGAAATATCAAAATGTTCAATACAACACTTATTGCTAAAATAGTTTGGAGACTTGGCATATGTACCTTTGAACATTGGAGAAATATTCTAAGGGAGAAATCTCTTGATAGTGGAAATCTTGAAATAATCTTCGTTATAAAAGGCTTGCCTCAAGGATAAAAAATTTGGAATAACATCAAGGAGGTGAGGGATTTGTTACTCTACAAGATGTTCAAAAAAGTGAAAAATGAGGAAAATACAGACTTATGGGAAGATTCATGGATTTACAAACACCATATTCAAATGGAGGAATTTAGAAGAATTAGCAGAGAAAACAAAGATATGTAGGGAGGGACACAAGGTCAAGGATTACTAGGTGGAAAGTATCTCATAAAGATATATTACTAGGAAGTTAGAAGATATTCTAAAATCACGATGGCTCCCAAAATGAGGCTCACAAGAACTAAATAAGCTCCTTCAAGGCTTTTGTATTCCTTGGAATCCTAATAGAGATATTATTCTCTATAAATTTAAAGGTTCAAGACTTTACATGATCAAATATGGATATAATCAACAAATGGGAAACTCTAACACTAACACTGAGGAGTATCATTGGGATAAGATATGGGTGTCTAAATCATGGTTGAAAGTTAAAGTTATTCTACAGTTGGCTATTCATGGGAAGATTTTGATAGGTGAGCATCTTAAGAATAAATGATACTTAGGTGTGACAAGATGTGTTATGTTTTCTAATAGCACAAAAGAGGTGAACAACTTACTCTTAAACTGTGATTATGCATATAGGATCTGGTATGAATTCCTAAAAAAAATTCAATACTAGTTGGGTGTTAAGTAAGTCCCTGTCAATTCGACTCCAAGCATGGGAGTGTGGTATTAATTTGGACCTCCTTCAAGATATGTGGAATATACATCCTAGTATTTTAATTTGGAAAGTGTGGTTAGAGAGAAATGCAAAAATATTTAATGAGTATCATGTTCATATAACTTAGGATCAACTCTGGAGAGAAATAAAAAGGAATGTAACTAACTCTCTTTATATTTTGGAAAGGCAAAAGAATAAAAAGGTTGATCCAAGTGAGTTGGTTTTTGTTCGTAATTGCTCCCTTGAGAAGATAATATGAAAATATGAAACCATCAAACAAAAGGATTAAAAAAGAAAATAGAAGTAAATATGAGAGGGAGCTTTTGCCAAAGGGTTGGTATAAGTAAAATTTTGATAGAGTGTCTAAATCAAACCCAAGAAAATTGGAATTAGGAGAAATCATAAGAAATGATAAAGGATATGTAAAGGCTTTCAAGAGTTTTTACAAGTGGATTAACACTAATAATATAGAAGAGGTAGAAGAGTTGATTATGGGATTAAAAATGACTATCGAAAATAAGATTATCAAGATAATTGTTGAGGAAGACTCTCTTATCTTGATTAGGGAAATTCAAGAGAAGAAAACATGGAACTTGAGGATTCAAAGTCTCATTCAAGAAGGTAAGAACCTCCTGAACCGGGTGAAGGTAATAAAAACTAAGCATGTATATAGAGAAGGTAATAGGGATACTGATTGGGTGGCAAATTTATGTGTGAACTCAAATGCATGAGCCATGATCAGAAGGATGGAAGATATCATACAAGACCCGAGTTTTCACGGGTTAAAAAATATTATTGTTGAAGAGTGTCTTTTTAACAACTGTCATCAATTAGCAAGTACATACATAATGCATATGAGTTCATTTTAGAAAGTATGTTTAATTGGTAATCTTGCATGCAAAGTCCACGAACATGCTAAAATAATGCATGTTATTTTTAAAAAGTATGCATAGGTTAGTTTCTCACGATGTAAGATTAGAAAGTTAAAAAAAGAAAAAAATAGTCTCTGGGTGTATTTGTAAGTTGTTGTTTTGGTAATTCTTGATATCGATATAATTTTTAAATTATTAAAAAAATAAGTTAATTAATTTTTATATCACTTAGAATTGAAGGATTAAAAAAAAAATGTATAACACAAATTGATGATTTTGGAAGCAAGTTTAATAAAAGAATCTATTCAAATCTTGAATAATCTTTTCTTTGAGAGATGATTATAATATAATAAAAATATATAATTGTTAGAGCATAATAATTATCTCATTAAACAGAAAAAATAATTTAAAAAATAAGAAAATAATAAATTTTAAATAATAACTAATAATCTTTAATATTTTCAAAACATTTATTACATTTTTTATATATAAAATATTAAATATACATTTTATTAATTTTAATCAATTAAATTTAATTTTTTTAAAAATAAAATTGAAATACCTATAACCACAAACTATTAAAATGCGAGACACCATTTTATTATCATCTATAAAGACAAAAATATTGATGTTATATCCAATAAAAATGGAATGCATCATTCAAAGTTTGAAAAGAGTCCTAAACACAAAATGAAATAAGAATCCATTTTACTGAAGTGAGATAACAACAGACTATAATGATGACTTGCTTTAGTGCTCACAAAGAATTCTTCGTTATAATTGTTTTATACAGTTCCTATCCAGGTTATAAAGCATATGGTATAATATTTTAATTATATACTTTTGAGCAATTAGGTGTAATTCTTCCTATCCAGGTTATGTAAAATTGACTGATAATTATTATCAATTCAGAATAGAAAACCCTAAAATGAAGGTCAATACAAGGATTGGTAGGTTGCAAATTCAACTCCACACATGACAGTATTAATGAAAATTTAAACCATCATATTGCACTCCCCACAACCCACATTTAGCTTTGCATAAATCCGCCAATTTTCCGTTTTATAAAAAAATCCGCCTTTTGAAAAATAACTTAGACTTTATAAAAACAAATTTTATGAATAAATATTTCTTGCCTTTAAAAACTATAATTAGAGTTTATAAGAATAAATTTTATGAATAAATATTTCTTAGCTTTAAGAGATATAATTATAGTACTAGTAAAAAAAAAGCATATTTAAATTTAAACTTCGAAGTCAGTCTATTCTTGGAAAGCTACATAAAACTAATACACTTAGAGCAGCAATAATTATAGTACTGAAAAATGTATACTTTAAAAAAGTAGTTTACTTTTAGAAAGCTACATAAAACTAATACATTTAGATAATTTAATATTATTTCATTTCACATAAGATAGAAAATCTGAAAAAAATTATTAAAACTATTTATAATTTTATATTTTAATTATCATTGTATGTATTTAATTAATGATTTATTTTTTAAATATTATTTCTTTCTTTAAGCTTTCAAGGGTTAGTTTGAGTGGATGGGAGCAATGATTTAAGTCATCTAGGTCTCAGGTTCAATCTTTGATTTATTTGTGGTATGTGGAGTGGGGCATTTGCATACCACCTACATTCTGAAGTGGTCATAAAGACACTTTGAGGTAAGGGTCAAACTTCTCCATGTATTCTATGTGGATCACAGTGGATCAATTTGACTGTGGATCATTTAATGGACATTACGGACCCTGGCCCACCCCCATTAAATTTCAGAAGTAGATTAAAATTTTAGCCCCCAAGGGTTAGCTTGAGTGGATGGGAGCAATGATTTAGGTCATCTAGGTCTCAGGGTCAATCCTTTATTTATTCATGGTGTGTGGAGTGGGACAATTGCACACCACCTACATTTTGAAGTGGCCATGGGGATACCTTGAGGTAGGGGTCAAACTTCTCCATGTGTTTCACATAGATCACAACGGGGAGATTCGGCTATAGATCGTTTGACAGACATTACGGACCCAGGCCCACCCCCATTAAGCTTCAAAAATAGATTAAATTTTAAACCCCCAAGAGTTATTTGAGTGGATGGGAGCAATGATTTAGGTCATCCAAGCCTAAAAGACAATCCTTGATTTATCTATGGTGTGTGGAGTGGGGCATTTGCACACTACCTACATTCTAAACTGGCTATGGGGAAACCTTGAGGTAGGGGTCGAACTTCTCCATGTGATCCACGTGGATCACAATGGGGTGATTTAGCTACAGATTGTTCGATGGACATTATGGACCCAAGCCCACCCCCATTAAACTTCAAAAGTAGATTAAATTTAAATCCCCAACTGCCAACAATAACCCAAATCTACTCCTTCCATGGAAAAAAAATTTGGTAGGCCACTCAGCTTCAAACCCTAGCCGCGCTCAGATTAGCTGGGATGTCATGGCAATGGAGTCCGAGGTTATAATGGAACACATGCATACCTCCTTCATTGGCATAGTCTCTTGCTCGTCTTCCAAATCAGATCTTGAACCTCTCATCCCTGCCTCTTTTGCCCCTGTGGTAACTTTTGATGAAGAAGAAACTAGGGTTGTTCTCAAATTAGAAGAATATTTTTCTACTAGGGGTTTAATCTATAAATTTTTGGATTACTGGCCAAAGCTCTTAAATCTCAATAGGTGGATCTTGCAGCAATGGAAACCCCTTCTCTCAAATAAACTCAATATTTACCCTTGCACTAAAGGTTACTTTGTTATTGTTTTTCATAATACCAAGGATAAGGAAGAGATTCAGGATCAATTATAGAGCTTGAATCATCACCCTTGCTCATGAAACCTTGTTCCCCCACTTTCAATCTCCCCAATGAACCTATGCATATCAAACCCATCTGGGTTTGTCTACCTAATCTTTCACTTCAGTTTTGGATGAAATCTAGATTGGGAGTTACTGGTGGATCCTTGGGTAGGTTTATACGCATGTATCTAGATACTGATCAGTTCTTCCTCACTACTTTTGCTAAGATTTTAGTGAACATTGACACTTCCAAGAATATTTTAGGAAAAATCCCCCTAAAGATCAAAAATTGCACCTAGTCTCAAGCCATTAACTATGAAGATTTATCGTTTCATTGACATAGCTATTTTGGCACTAGACACTTGACCAAAATTTGTAGCCTTCTCAAGAAAAATATAGATTCTTCTTGGTGGAAAGAATTCATCCCTAAAAACCTCACGGTGTTGATCATAGATGAAGAGTGGGCCACTGACAGCAAGGATCCTGCCTCTTCTTCTGAAGCCCCTGCTTCCCCTACTTCAAAAAAATATCTTATAAGCTTGTTACACTCTGAAGATGAATTGTTGGTTGATTTCATCTCTCTAAGAAAGGTTGCACCAATTCCTACCTCCTCCTCGAAGGAGATCTTAGATTTAGACTCATCCAGGGTAGATACTTTTCCAGAGACAACAACGGAGGACAAATACCAACCCTACACCCCAGATGATGATGTCTCATTAGGTATTTAGATAGAGAACAACGAAGGATTGTCAGTGGTTCAGAAAAAGAAAAAAGGTAGAAAAGCAAAGGTCCAACCTTCATGTATGTCTCTCTGTTCAGTGGGACCCATGATGAAAAAGGGGTTAGGTCCCTTGGATAAGTTTGGTGGAAACTTCATGAAAGTTTTTTATTAGGTGAGTGTTTCATTTTGTTTCTTTCTATTTTTGGTGGAAGTTCTTGGTGTGTGGGGATCTTGCCACCCATTTCGTTGTCACTGGTAGAGGCATCCCATATAAGCTTTAACATCTGATTTTCAGCTTTTTCCATTGTATAAGACTACATGACCTTTCAAAACCTTTTTTTTAACCAATCTAATAAAAAATGACTTATTCTTTTATATATGTTTATTTCTATTAAAATAATTTCTACTTTTAAAAAATCATATTGTTTTAGTAGCTTTTATATATTTATTTTTCAACAAATGTAATAGAGACTAGTCATAGTCAGAGCGTATTAGATAAATGTTGACTACCATAAAATCATTGTAAATATTATAATTTAAAAGAAGTTATAAACAACATTTAATGAGTTTGCTTAGTTATATTTTTCATTTAAGGTTATTCTTTACAAGTGTAGAGAATTACATTGTTTATATAATTTACGTTGAGGTTAAGATTTTTTATTGTTTGACATTGGAAGTTGATAAAAACTAAAGTCAGTGTCAATAAATGACTATTAAGTGTGAACAATAGATTTTATAAAATATTTTTATATATTAAATTTAACTAAATAATTATTTTATAAATGTGAATAATCATATATACAATAATTACAACCATATCATTGCCAAATATATTTGTTATAAAATTAAAAAATCATAAAATATAAATAAATTATTAAAATAAATGTAATAAATAAAACTATTAATAAAACATTTTATAAAATTAATTTTATAAATCTCAATTTTATATCTTTAAAATTGAATGATAATAAAAACATAATATTTAATTTAATTATAAGAATTAAAATAAAATAAATTATTAAAAATAATAAAAAAAATAATCTCAAAAATAATTTATTAAAATATTGAAAAAAATAACTTCAAATAAAATTTATCGAAAAAAATAATTCCAAATAAAATCTATCAAAATAACGAAAAAAAATAATTCCAACCACTAAATGTTTGTACAATTATAATATTCACCATTTTCTATACAGAAACATGTAAATTATATTGCAACAATCATTCAACTGAATATACTAAATTGAAGTAGCATCTAATAATTTTCAAACGGAAACCCATTTCATATGAAATAATGGAAAATCTAATTTAATTAAGTTGGACACATATTTGTTGCGTTTAATTAAATAATATCAAAAACATAAGGAAACCTAAACCCTCAATAAACTTAAGTAATCAAATTATATAATAAGGCATTTGTTTTTTTCAAATGGTTGAAAACTCTGAATATGCCCAATTTTTATAATTTTCATTAAGGCTAATATGATTAGGAAAACTTTGATATTTTATACTTCTATATTAATAAATTATTACAACAATATTTTATAAAAAATGGTTTAATTTTACATATTTATATAATAAATAAAAAAGTAAGTATAAATGAATTTTTTAATTTATTATATATGTAATTTGTAATAGTTTTAAGTTATATTTTATTTTCTTTAATTTGTAATGGTTTTAAGTTACATTTTCTAAATCAACTATCATGATGTCCTCGTTCACTTTTAACAATAGAAAACAATCAATCAAAAATGTTGTTACTTTGCAAACGACACACTCTTTTGCAATTTATGTAAGTCATGTACAACTAACACCTAGTCTAATCTCAAGTTTATTGTATGATATAGGCTATATGGTGTCCAATACAATATAAAATACTTCGTCATTGCTCGTCACCAACATAACCCAACTCACCTTTAAATCTTTTGATTTGCACTTTTGCACTTTCCAAAACAACACTTTACCAAAACCAAAAATTACATCTTGTATGCTTATATTATATTAATACTATAATATAATATTAATGTATAATTATGTCGAGAGAGGTTCTATAATGAAAAAGGGATGGAGAAGATCCTGATGTCATGACTATGTTAAGGAAAACGATTGACATCTATTTTAAATTCAAAATTGATAACAACTGAAACTATATATATATATATATATATATATATATATATATATATATATATATATATATATATATATAAAGTGCGACACAATATTTAAATCAACTAACATGACCTTTGAAACAAATTATAAAACATATAAATATAAATCAAATCAATCATAAACCAAAAACACAAAATAAGAGCAACAAAAGTAACAAATTAAAAAATATAGAAAACAATGATAAAAAATACAAAGGAAAAAAAAAAAAAAAAAAATCTATTACTTTGTTATAAATCTATTTTTCCTATTAAATCTACAATTATTTCTGCAAGTTTTTATATTTTTAGTTCAAGATAGAGTGAGTAATCGATTATTTAGGAGAAACATCCATTCATATAATTCTATTATGTTTGCTTATTGCAGATCGAGCTTTTGACCTCTAATAGAATTTGAATTGGTGCATTGTTCTAAAATCACTACAACATTTGACAAAATTCCTCATTCCATTGTTTTGATAGATTTTAAAAAAACAAATTATTATTAATTTATTTAGAAAACATTTGAATGTATTCCAAAATATGTAATGTCTACTTTCAACTACTTTTTAAATAGAAATTGTACGATTAATTCTCTCTTGAATTTTTTTATATATTAATTCTGAAATAAAAATACACAAATCGATCGCTATGGCTACATAAATTCTTTAATATTATCAATCAGTTTGGCAATATTTACTCTTTTATCCTATGAATCTATTATTTTATTTAAATCTATAACATACCTTTGATAGATCACCAGTTGATGATATAAGATATAAGTATGCTAACATAGGTATAAACTAAATGGCACCTAGGTATATCATTACCTATGATTTACACAAATGTTAATCCACACTTATACCTACCATGTACCTATAATATTATCTATACCTAAGAGATACCTATACCTATGATTTATGAACTTGTATTAATAATTTAGGTCTATCACATATTGTTTATACCTTTATACGATATAAAATAGGTATGCTAACAGGTTGTTATATATTTTATTTAAAATTTATAAAATATGTATAAGTTAAGATAGGCATGCTAATAGTTTATAGGTATGATAATGATATGTATATATAGATTACATGAATTTTTTAAATATCATCAAACAATTTATTATTTAAAAATAAGTTTGTGAGATATTTACAGATGTTATGTTATATAGTTTATAACCATTTTTTTCAAACTTATTTTTTTTGGGCATGGATATGTTAGATATGAAGTAGATTTTCTTAAATACTTTGGTGTGTTTTCTGCAGTATGTGTTTAAATTTTTTTTTTTTTAAATATTTTTTAATTTTGTAGATATTTAATTTTTTAATATGTTTTAATGTTCGTAGTTTTTATTTATTAATTTTATTACATATTTCACAAAGTCATGATATGAATGGTAATATAAGTAGACATTTTAATATAAAAAATTTCTTCAGTTAATAATATATTTTAATAAATAGTGTATATTTAAGAAGAAAAATATTTTCTAAGGATGGGTTTAATTTTGTTTATTATATCGTAATAATTTTAAGTAAATTTTGTATATTTATATTATTCTTATATGCAATAAATAGTAATTAGAATACCCACTTAATTTAATTTAGAAATTTAGAAATGCTAGATAATAGTTTTAAGTAAATTTTGTAAATTTTTATTATTTATATATATAATTGTGATGTGTATCTTAGTTTAGCTTGCTTGATGTTTTGATAGATTTTTGAATTGTGAATATCATTTAGATATCCCTATAATGATCAAACACAATATGTTATTCTACAATATAATAAATATATTATTTTTAAAGATTGTGTAGATATGGCTCGATCAAAATTGAATTTTGTAAATGAAGAAGAATATTAAAGATAACAATAAAGATAACATTGTAGATGAAGACAACAACAAATGACAGATGTAAAAAGAGAGGAAGAAAGAAAAAGCCAAAATGACAATGATAGACAAAGATTTCAAGAATGCAGGGGCAAATTGACAGTTGAACAATTAGAAGCAAGGGGAAACATATAAATAAGATGAAAGATATTCGGGCACAAACATCTCAAGATGAATAATATGTATTAAAAACAAGATTACAAAGACAAATGCATTCATATTAATTCACTGAGATAGAAAGACAACACAAATAAGAACGTCATCATGAAACATCTCAAGGTTACTACCAGCAATCGATTCATAATGTTGACATCAATTATGAAGAAAAAAACTCAATATTAATAGATCATTTGCTCCAAACACTAGATAATGCATTTCAAGTTGTAAAGGATGTCGATGTTGTAAACACTGCACACAATAAATATATACAAGAGTAAACAAAATCTCAACCTACAAGAAGAAGATGAATGAAAAATAATGATTTAGAAGAGTCAACTTCGCAACTTAAAAGAAGAATAAAAATGCAAGATATATAAATTGAAAGAGATAAAAATATAATTAATCCCAATGGAATGGTTGGGAGAGATTTGAAAACATTTCAAATGATTTTTTGACATGGCTTAGATAATATTGCTTCACCAAGCATGTGCTAGATTTATCAATAAAGTTTTATTGGAATAAATATTTATTGAACCTTTGAAGGCTGTGTATACAATAGATATTGATAAGATAAAGGTCATCATCATTTTTCAACATTGAATAATATGGACCCTAAACCACAACCACTAGAACTTGTGAACTTAACATAAGTTGAGGAAATGTTATATCCCATGATAAATTAATTCTATAAGTGACACATGCAATAGGGGGATTATATATATATATATATATATATATATATATATATATATATATATATATATATATATATATATATATATATATATATATATATATATATAAAGGACATACAATTATTTTTTCGTAAAAAAAATAAAAATAAATTGCTAAAGTTTGACCACATCAAATAAAAGATTTACTAATGATTATAGTTTGACGAAGGGATCAATGTGGAACAACTTACAGCTTTATTGTCAATAGAGAGAAAGTATATAAGGCACTAAAATATCAATTAGAACATGAAATGTTTTATTCAGATGTTTAGATTGATGAAAATACACTCAATGATCTTACCCCTGACTCTGATAAAAATATCTTTAACTAGTTGAACTCTATCCATATGCAAATTGATTTTGATGAAAATGAAGTTGTATTTGTGGGTCCACTGATGGATATGGATGAAATAAATATCATTAATCACATAAATTCAATGGCCTCTAAACCCCCTAATGCACCAAGGGAGATGGAAATAATCCATTCATGGGTAAATAACCCTAATGTGGATCCTGGATCACTGATTGATTGATTGATTGAGGATTGAAACATCTCTTATAAATGAGTATGTCACATTTGGATTACTTGATATGGCATTTTCAACATTGTTTCCTGATAGAATATGTGATTAGATAGAACCATGGTTAAAATGAGTACATTTGCATGAATTTGTTAGACATATATTTTGATATAGGGATCACCATTTTGTCCAACATCCATGATTTAGATGGTACATGATGAACATGATCATGAGACATCCTGCACAAAGTTCAAGCGTAGTGTTCATGAAAAAAGCCTTCAAGATATGCCATTCATTATTATTGAGTTACTTGAGCATGTGAATAATGTACCCGACTCCCATATAGAAGATTGTTTGATGTGGTATAGAGCCTCATTAAGGGGTACAAGGTCATATTGGGTAAAATATTGTGGTGAATTAATGTACATATTGCATCAAATTGGATCACCTACCATTTTCTTCACATTGAGTGTTACTGACATGTATTGGTTTGATCTACATGCACTAATACCAGGAACCCTACCAATAGATCCATGAGAAGCCCAAAATTGGTGAAGACAAAATATTATTGATTATCCTCATATAGAGGCACACTATATGCACTTATGTCATTCAATTTTTCATGAGGAGATATTGCAAAAAGGAATGAAAGTGAAAGATTATTGGTCTAGATATGAATGACAAGATAGAGTTTCACCACATGTGTATGGATTCATATGGTTAGACGAAGCACCAAATATGGATAACCTTGATTGGAAAAATTATTTTGAATGAAAAACTTCTGAGAATTACTTCCATTCTATTGTTCATGCTTGGAATTATTGGGAAGATCCACACCAACAAAACATATAGGTATGTTATCAATCATTGGGTAATCTATTTTTATGCAATATCTATATTTTGTCAATATAACTAAAAAATTGTTATACATCATTAATTTTAGGCATGTCAAAATTTTATGTAACATCTAGGTCTTCAAAATACAAAACAACTTACACAGGTGGATACGGAGCATGATTATGAAGGGCTACTTAATTGTGTAGAATGCCATACAATGTGTAGAGATGGTGTTTGCCTACGTAATAAAAGAGGAAAAATAGTTTGTAAGTAAGATTTTCAATAATATAAATAGTTGTATAGAGATTATACATAATATTTGTAAAATAATTAACAATTGAGTTATTATTTCTTCTAAGTATGGAGCACCGTGGCCATTGAATCTTAATGGATCAAAATTATATGAATACTTAGGTCCACATGAGATACAAATTTTGAGCCTAAAAGAAATGATGATAGATTCAATACACATAATTGATATATATTACAAACATGGAGAGAAAATGTAGATTGGCAACTTGTTTTGTTTAAACACACTGTGGTCAAATACATTTATAAGTATTCATCAAAGGTAGAGAAGAGTTATGAAACTTATCATCAAAATTTGATGCGACTTGTAAATATTGAAAACCCTAATGAATTAATAGGAAAAACTTATAGAAGACTTATAACTGAGACAATTGTTGAAAGAGACATTGAGGCACATGAGACATGTCACAAGTTGTTGGAACTTCCCTTAGTAGTGAGTAGTAGAGTATTTGTGAAGGGTTCAAACTTGTAAACAAAAAATGAAGTAGATAATCATGAAGCGAATACAATGTCTTTCATTGATGGATATAAGAATAAGCCTTTTTCCATGGAAAGCACATCACTTATTCAGGAAGCTAGATCTTAGACATATAATCCAAGGTGAAAAAAAGATAACAAGTGAGAGGCAAGGAGTATTGCAGATATAATAAGATTATTTCCAAGGTTTTCCTTCATCCAAGTCACATGAATAAAATAAATGTATTGATTTATATTGTTCAAATTTATTACTTTACAAACCATCTCGTGATACAAATAAATATTAAAATTGATGATGAATAAATGATATCTAACTGGAATTCATTCAATTATAACTATTGGCATATGGAGAGAAAAATAATTCTAAAAGATGTTGAAAGTCACGGTGATACTAAAGATGAGGATAATCAACCTGTTCAATAAAACACAGTGGAACATGAGTGGGAAATCATATCTAGGATACAACATGGCCAAGTTATGGAAGTTAGTGAGATAAATATGTTGGGAAAAAGAGATATTGATAGACAAGCATTATGGAATAATGAATATAGAGGTTAAGAATACACAAATAAAGTGATCAAATTCATAAGCACCATGAAATATAATGGATTTATTTTATAGATGATGATATAATACCAGAGACAAATTATGAAACCTTGGGTGCCAAACAATAAAAAACACTTGATATAGTTATGACACATTATCATGCAGGTGAAAATACTTCGCCCTTATACATGATAGTCCAAAGAACATCAGGAACCTGAAAATCATATCTAATAGGTATCATTCATTGAACTCTTTAAGATGCAACATTCCCAAAGTGATCTCCACTTCTATTACTTTCACCAATTGGAGTTGTAGCATTCAATATTGGTGCGTCAACTATCCATGCACAACTTTGAATCCCAATTGTGGATTTTGTTGAATAAGAAGGAACAAGACTTAAAATGTTCCAAGAGGATATCTGCCACATAAAATACATATTGATTGATGAAATGAGCTTCATTGGGTAAAATTTGCTACTAAACATAAACTATAGACTCAGTCAAATCTTTCCTAAAGATGCAAACATGAATTTTGGTGGTATATCTATTATTTTGGTTGGATATTTGGGTCAACTTCCTCCTATTAATGATAGACCACCATATGATCGCTACAGACAAGCAAAACTATTATGGGAAGAATTCAAAATAGTTGTTACTTTGGACAAGATATTTAAACAGGAAGGAAAAAGTGATGACTAACAAAGGTTTCATCAGCTAATCACAAATCTAAGAGATGCAAATACAATAATAGATGATTGGAAGTTATTGATGACTAGAACTAATGTTGGAATAAATAGAGCCACCAATGAAGAGTCTGACAATTCTATTCATTTATTTTCCACAAATGATAATGTGCATAACCACAATAAAATAAAATTATATTCATTAAAAAGATCGGTTACATGTAGCATTGTAACCAAAGTAGTAAGTGCTAATGCACCAATGGGAAGTCCAAATGATGAGCTTGATGTGAAGTTACTGATTATTATAGATGCAAAGATCATGTTAACTTCCAATCTTTGGATAGAAGCATGGTTTGTAAATAGAGCTCTAGGGTATATCAAAAGTATAATCTACAAACCAAGTAGTGCCCCACCAAAACCACCAACATATATTATGGTTAAGTTTGACAGTTACTCAGGAATACCACTTGAAAATAAAACTCCATATACAGTTCTAATTGCACCAATACAAAGGGGATACACAACTTAATTACCCTTACGATTGGCTTGGGCATTAACAATACACAAATCACAAGGTTTGACCCTTTCAAAAGGCACAATTGATATAGGTTAAAGAAAAAGAACATGATTACCATTTGTGGTTATATTTTATGTAAAGTCTTTAAAAGGACTAATAATATTACCTCCATTTACATATGACCACTATGAAAAGCTAAAAAATAGAAAACAATTTTCCAAATGGAAAGCTGAGGAAGAGAGATTGAAATTCTTAGAGGAAAAATAGTTTATGTAATTATGAAAAAAATCATGTACTTATTATTTGACATTTTATGTGATGTGTATTTACTCATTATTTGACATTTTATGTGATGTGTATGATACATTTTAATGAGTATTAAATAACTAATTATATAGAGAATTTTAGATTATGTATATTAAAATTTTGGATGATTTAATGTAATATGTATTAAAATTTTGTGTGATTTAATGTAATGTAAATTATATATTTTTAATTTTATAATTTTTTTATATTATATAAATATACAAAATGAACAAGACTATTAACATACTTATTTTAGATAAATCTATGTAAAAGACATCAAGAAATATCATTCTCATTAATAATTCTATAAAATATTTGTTTAAAAAAAAAATCCAAATTACTTTAAAGAATTCTTCATTACATATAATTTTTCACAATTGTAAAACATATGGTATCATATTTTAACTATATTAGGTATAATTCTTCCTATACAGGGTAGGTAAAATTGGTTAATTATTATCGTACGTTTATGATGAAAAGACTTGTTTTAAAAAATGAATTTATATATGTGTTGATGTTTATGAATAGAAAACCTTAAATCAAACTAACTGTTACCTGAGAGCATGGAAAGTGTCAACGTATATACAACACTCAGATTATTTTCTAAATTATAAATTTTAATCGTAGTTATGTTTATATATATTAAAAATGATAAAGATATCTATATTTATATAATTTTAAACTTTTCAATTAAAATAGACTTTTCAAACATAGCCAAAAATAAATAAATAACAAAGATAATTATATATAAAACTCTACAAACATTCATACAATTTACTAAAACTGAAATGAAGTATCTGCCCTCAAAATTCTCATACCCTCACTAATCTCAGCAGCACCTTTTCTCATGGTATTCTTATAAATTTAACTGGCTTTGATTCAAAAGAGGCTCTGTCAAACAAACATAATTCTCCAACCTAGTAAGACAAACTGTCCTTATCCTCGTGCTGGTTTTGATGGTTAATATTAGAAATGTTTTGTATTTTAGCATGCTCAGATTCTTCTCCATCTGACATGCATTATTCATGGCCATCCTAATCCACTGTCCTTTCTAGTTTAGCTGGAGATTGTTTTTATCCATAAAACCAAAATTGTTTTAAGAAAATAACCCATCAAATTGTACTCACACCGGACACACATACCCATCAAATTCAGCTTTGCACGCATCCGTGCCTTTTCCATTTTCCAAAAAAGTTGATAAGAGTAAGTTTCATAAATACATATTGCAGGGCTGTAAATGCAAAAATTATAGCACTGAAAAATGCATACTTAGAAGTCAGTCTGCTCTTGGAAAGCTACATAAGAAGATAAGCAATAATTACAGTACTGGAATTTTTTTGGAAAGTTACATAAGACAAACATATAATAATCATAGTACTCGAAAATATATAATTCAAACTCAGTCTCAAATACTTACTAATTTATACATTATGAATAATTTTATTATATTTATCATTAATAAAATTAAAAAAAATAAATTTATATAAATTATTATTATATTTAATGAAATAGCTAAAACAATAAATAAGGGTATGAATGTCAAGTCCCTGTCTGTCTGATAACATATTTGATTTTAGAAATATGTACATATGCATTAAAATAAGGTAATTAATAATAATTTAAAACATAAATTATATTTATAATATAATGTTTTACAATTTTATATGTAGTAATTTATATGTATTTAAAAGACATTCAAAACACAAATACGGTCATATGCATCTCATGCACATCATATATAAATAAAAATAAATGTTTGGGAAATTTAAAATTTGTAATAATTAGTACACCACCACAACACCAAACCTCAATAAACGTAATTTATAAGTCCCTCACATAAATACATTATAAATATGGCACATTGGACATCGATGATAAATATATAATATCACTTATTTAATTAATAACTTAATTTGAAATTCTAATTAAAAACTTAACTTTAAATTCATAGATAATTTTATGAGCTTTAATATTTCTAGTAATATTACTTATTTACAAACAAAATAACTATAAAGAAAATAAATTTTCTTCTTAAATGGAAATGAATAAATAAAATTGTTAAAAAAGAGTTGTAAAGTGGTTAGTCTTTATAAATTTAAATAATTATAGTGTTCATATAAGTTTTCTTGAGGTTGAGATATTAGGGCACGATTCCGACCTCATCTCTTTTCACGTGTCATGTTTTGCTAGCAATAAGAATTGATCCTTGATGAGCTCTTTGTGAGTCATGCAACTTCACTAATTGAACCAACAACCATTCACTTACTTTTACATATTTAAAATTAAAAAATAATGAAAACATAAAATTCAAATTAATTATAAAAATTAAAATAAAATTATTAAAAATATAGAAATTTATTACTCTAAAAATAATTTATCAAAATATTGAAGAAGATAACTCCAAACAATTTTTTTTTAAAAATAACTTCAAATAAAATCTATCAAGATAGTGAAGAAAATAAATTCAAATTTATATTATTTATTTGTACATTTGCAATATTCACCATTTTCTATATAAAAACATGTAAATTATATTATAACAATCATTCAGTTAAATATATTAAATTAAAATATATATTTAATAATATCAAAATATATATATATATATATATATATATATATTTTATATAAAATAAATGAAAACTAAAATTTATTTTATATAAAACAATAAAAAATTAATTTAACAAAATTAATCACAAAACCATACCCTCAATAAATTTAGATTTTTCAAATGGTTGAAAACTCTGAATATACCCAATTTTTGTAATTTTCATTTATGCGACAAGTCTATAAAAACTTTGATATTTCACACTTATCCCCAACAAGATTTCATTAAAAAAGGCCCCAATTTTAAGTATTTGTAAATGAATTGTTTAACTTTTGTACATGCAACCATTGTAATAGCTTTACGTTACATTTTATTTCCTTCAAATATAAAAATCATTGTCGCCTCGAGGAATTAAAAAAATGTGTGCAATATAAATTGATGATTTACGAAGGGTTAATAAAAGAATCTGTTTTATTTTTTATTTTTTCGGTTGAGAGAAGCATGGTGTAGTAAAAAATTGTAAGAGGAGTTATAGCAACATAATAGTTGTTTCAGATTAAATATATTGAAAATAAATTTTCTCATTAAATAGTTTGGTTTTCCTTTTTATTTAAAGGTTTTTGTAATTGGTTGTTTTAAAAATTGGTGAGTTTTTCTTAAGAATAAATTATTTTGGATAATTAAAAATGGTAAAAATATTTATTTTTAGATTGATTTTTGGGACAGTTATCCCCTTCTTATTAAACAATATTCCTATTTTCATGGACTTATGGAATAGATATATCATGCAAATTGGATTATGGTTTTCAAGTATTTAAATAGGCTCAATAGAGATTGGACAAATGAAAGGAAGTGGATTTCCCTTGAAGCTTGGCCGATTTGAATTTCGTTAGAATCTAAAAGCCAACTTCTTCATATTCTTAAAGACAAAGATCTTTCTTACTCAAATGAGGAAGACATATTGGTATGGGAAGGACAAATTAATGGAATTTACACTATGGTAGATGGTGTTATTATTCTCTTTGTCATCTTTTAATTCAGCCTCTCAGAAATATTTTAAAGCAACTTTGGAGTCATAATTTAAGGCCTAAATTTAGGTTCTTCATCTGGGTTCTCCTTCATATCAAAGCTCTTATGAGAGATAAACTTATGAAAAGGGGTTTTGATAGCCCCTTTAGATATGTCTTGAACATATGGATCATGAGAAAACTTTTTCTCATCTATTCTTTTTGTGTTCCTTCATTACTGAGTAGTGGCAGTTCTTGGTGAGTGTTTTGAGAATCTCGTGGACAGTTGTTTCATACCTGATTCAACCCCTTCAGGAATGGAGCTGCATCTTCTAGTTTGATGTCTTTTCTAATGAAATTCTTTGGGTTAGGGTTTCTTTTGTTTTATGAAATACGTGGAAGGAGTGAAATGCTAGAATTTTCAAGCAAAGGGATACTAATAGTGTTTGGATTGGGTATCAAACTCTTAATAATATAAGAGAATCAATCATGCACTTGATGAAACATCCTGTGACATCTTATTAACATGAGACACTCTTTTTTTAAGATCTTCACATTGTTCCTTCTCCCACCTCCTAGATAGAATCTAGTGGTAAGAGTTATTCCTTTATTCCAATACCAGGCTTCAACAAAATCCATACAAATAGAGAATCTAGGGGAAATCTTGGTTATGTCAGCATTGGAGGCATTGGTAGGGATTTAGTTAAATTTATAGTTTTTTTTTCAAAAATTAGTATTACAACTAACAATTCAGTTGCAAGGTAAACTATTATGGAAGGTCTTAAGACTACCTGATAGGTTGGGTGGAAGAACATCTAGTTGGTTGTTGACTCTGAGTTTTAGATAAAATTGCTTTCAGGTCCCAATTCGAACAATTCCAAGGATTGGAGAATTAATAAATCTTTTCATAAAATTTAATTGATTCAAGAAAATTTTGATATGGTTATTTATTCATATACTCCTCAAAGTTTCAATAAAGTTACTGATACACTTGATAATTGAAGTCTTGACGAATCTGAAGTGAAAGGCTTTGGTCCTCTTCCCTTATGGTGGCCAACAAAACTAAAGAATGAATTTTTATGCAAGTTAGTTTTGGATAATAATAGAACTAATTGCTATAATCCTTGTAAGGCTATCTTTTCTTCTTCAGTTTCTAACTATTGTTTTTTGGTTCTCTTCGATTGGTCATTGGGTTCCTCTTCAAATGCTTCTGTCAGTTATGGGGTGGTCTTCTAATTTTGGTTTTGATTGAAATTATGTTAGATATATTTTTTTTAACTTCAGTTCTTGCATGAGTCATAAGGTATCAATTTTGTTGGTTTTCTTGATTGGTACATATACAACTTGGTGACTATTAATGAACTCAAAAACTAATAAGACAAATAAAATTACCAATAGATCAAGATTCTAAACAATAAATTGTATTGATTCGTATTGAATGACTTGAAATAATTACAAACCTAAATCATTTTTAAATAAGATTCGACTTGGAATTTAGAGTTGACATGCAAAAATTCAAAAAAAAAATCTAAAAAAATGTCTAATTTGAACAGTCGCTATTTATATTAAGTTTCACATACAAGCACGCATGGATCTAAAAATATATCTAAATATTATAAACACTATAATTAGCTTATGGCATTAAATTCAACTGAAATTGATGTCTAATTCTAAAAATATGCAATTGTTTAAAATAAGAAATTCTTAAAAAATTTATTAAATGTTAATTTTAGACCCTCAGATGATCATGTTTGGCTTCCAAAAAATATTAAAATCAAATCTAAGGGGATAGATCCCCTTAGAACAGAGTCAAATTTTTTGATATAATAAAATTACCAATAGATCAAGATTCTAAACAATAATTTGTATTGATTCGTATTGAATGACTTGAAATAATTACAAACCCAAATCATTTTTAAATAAGATTCGACTTGGAATTTAGAGTTGACATGCAAAAATTCAAAAAAAAAAAAAAAAAAAAATCTAAAAAAATGTCTAATTTTAACAGTCACTATTTATATTAAGTTTCACATACAAGCACACATGGATCTAAAAATATATCTAAATATTATAAACACTATAATTAGCTTATGGGATTAAATTCAACTGAAATTGATGTCTAATTCTAAAAGTATGCAATTGTTTAAAATAAGAAATTCTTAAAAAAATTATTAAATGTTAATTTTAGACCCTCAGATGATCGTGTTTGGCTTCCAAAAAATATTAAAATCAAATCTAAGGGGATAAATCCCCTTAGAATAGAGTCAAATTTTTTGATACAGTCATTTTGGTAGATGGAAGAGTTCAAATGGAGTTATGGGTCAAAAGTTATGACCTCCCGCAGGTTGACCTATTTCTTCTACATTATTCTCCTCTGGTTGAAAACAATTTATCTCCTGCAAGTTGGCTCTAATACTAGTGTTGACCATTTTGGTCCTGTGGGCCAAAATCAGTCCCCCCTTTTTTCCCCCTACTATTTTGAGCCAGTACATTTTTGATTTTGCACAAGTCTCATTTCTACAGACTCTGCAGGGTATTTCTACGGACTCTACAGGAAATTTCTATGGACTCTGCAGGCCTATTTCTACGGACTCTCCAAGCCTATTCCTACGAACTCTATGGGTATTTCTATGAACTCTGCAGGGTTTCTATGAACTCTGCAAGTGTTTCTACAGACTCTGCAAGTGTTTCTATAGACTCTACAGGGAGAGACGAGTTCCCAACACTTAGGCACAAAAGTAACCATTCAAGTGCCCTTGCAGAGGGCAGTTCCAGACTCAAGTGCCCTTGCGGAGGGTAGGGAACATTTTCAAAGGGACCAAAGAGAAGGCCGAAAGGGTTGGAATTCCTTCGGAAAAATGTGCAAGGCAAGTTAAAATTCCTTTGAAAAAGTGAACAAGAGAATTTCTTCAGACAAAATGTCTGAAGGAATTCCTTCGAACATTTTGTCTGAAGAAATTCTTCAGAAAAAAATCCCGCCGAAGGAAAAGACCAAGGCAAAAGACATAAGATGATTTCTTTTGGACTTTTGTCTAAAGGAATTCCTTTGGACAAAAAGTCTGAAGAAATTTGGGAGAGGCCGCGGGAAAAAATCTCGAGAGAAAACTCTGAAGAAGCGAGCAAGACAATTCTTGCAGACATTTTGTCCACGAGAAATTGGCCAAAACAAAATCCTGACCAGAGAAAAAGGCCAAAGGAAAGGAAAAGGCTGAGGAAATTCAAAGGGGTGATAGGCCTGAAGACGTCAAAATTGAGCACAGTGAACTAGCCATTGGAAGTTCAAACACCCAGTGACGGGTGCACAGATGTCAACTTTAAGGTGGTGAAATAGCCATTGATTTTGAAAAGCTTAAGGATAGGCCGTGAGTGAACTCAGCGACCTGCCAAGAAGATAGCCCTCGAGGGTTGAAGGAGATAGAGAAGACAAAACCAGGAAGAGACAAAGTGTAGAAATGGACAAAATGACCTAGGTGGCAAAGGGGAGGTGAGTTATTCCTACACTTGGAATAGTGCCTGCCAAGTGGTCATCAAGCAATGTGAATAGTGAATGGAACATCTTGTTTTCTCTACTTTGAATTTATGAGCAGACAAAACACATGAATATCGGGAAAGAGCAGTCTTGTTTTTAGAAAAGAGGCGCAGCCCATGCTTTCACATTAATTTTTGAACACCAAAGTCAAGACCAGTGACTACATAGCATGGTTCTAGTAGGCCTCTTCTAGAAGGATGATATCAGCAACAATGACTTCCTCTTCCCGATGCTCTCAACACACATGGGCCAGCTTGTAAAAAGGTGCAAAAATCTTTTCCAAAGGGGCACCTTTACTTCTTCTCTTTCTATATATTGTAAAAGCTTCCCATTTAAAGGGATCCTCTTAGCCTGTAAGGCAAAGCTCTACCCAAAAATCTCTAGGTTTGTAAGGCAGAACTCTACCAAATTTTACCTTGAATCAAGACATAGCATTTTTACCTCCATTCTGTGTTTGCACTTTCGTATGTGTCTATGCCTTTGTTTTGTGTTATGTCATTTTCCTTTATGCTTTTGCAGGATGATTTCAACATGTCTAGTGCATTGTGAGCTTTCCTTTTACAGGTTAACCAGAAGTGTCCCTAGAGGAGTGTAGGTGCCTATGAATAGGCTACCTTAGTGTGTCTGAGGATGCCTCTGGTAGTTCTTCCTCCCTATATATCCATGGACCCCTAGCTCACTAATGTAGAAGGATTTCTCATGTCAAATGAAGTGTATGGGAGATGGTTCTTGATGAAAAGTGTATGTTTGGGCTGAGTGGATCAACTTTTTTGGTGTATCATCTTTTAGTTTAGGTTTAGGTTCTATTTTTAGCATCCTTCTCCCTTTTCACCCCCCACCTTTTTTCATTTATTTGTTAGCAGTAGGGAATCTAAAACCTCAGAGATACATCAAAGGGAGCTAGCCCTTGTCTAGAGACTCTCCCCCTAGTTTTTCCAAGCCCACAGGAAAGAGGGGCGTTTCCATTGTGACGTGTGGAGGCAAGAGCTCAGCCTCCTGTCAAGGGTGCAATCCACGACATCAAAAAATTTTGGCATGCCCTATGGGACCAACTAGGACAAGTTTGGTCCAAAGAGTTGAAGAATTTTTGGTGTGTTCTTCAACCAACTAGCTTTTGGAGGATTTTGCATCAACACCAATGACGACTCTGAGTTAAATCAGCTGGTTAAACAGTTTTGGTGCCATCAAGAAATCACTTTTTTGTATGTATAGTTCCATCATCTAGCATCATGGGCCTTATTTTCCTTCGTATGGTTTTGATCAAGCTCAGACTATTCATGCAATCCCCTCAAGTAGCTCTCCTAGTTGTCTCACAACCATAAGGGAAGTGGCACTGGAGTTTGAAAAGCAGGTAATGGAGATTGACAGACTGGATGAGCAGTATGGATATTAGCAGGAGCTGATGTATAAAGAGGAGTGTTTGTTCAGGCAAGCTCAGGCCTTGCAATCCATGGAGGAAGAGGTAGTAAACTGAAAGAATCCATTCATGCAAGGCGGCCAGCCTTGCGTGCCCCCTTCTATTCTAAATAAATCCCCCTCTTGTGCACCAAATCCTTTCTATTAGATAACACTTGCTCATTCTAGCTCATTCGATGCATCAATTGATCATGCTCTTAATGTCGTGCACCTAGCTTTCCAGCATGCCTCTCTTCAAATAGCTCTTCCTGCACATGAGCAAACCCTCCCAAATCTTCCCCAACCTCCTCAAGTCTTTCAACATGATCTCCAAATTCCAAGTTGGAAGAAGGAAAGTCATGAACTAGCCCATGACTTTGGAGAGGATAAATTTACTCCCTGTTCACAAGGGGAAACTTCCAATCCCAAGGTCATGAGTTGGAAGGAAACAATGGAATCATGGGGCAGGAAGGAAGAGGAGGAAAAAGGTTTTGCTCAAAACCTTGAAGAAGTCGAGGCTACTCCTACTCATGATGATGTTTGTGACCTCCAAGAAAGGCTCTTTCAAGAAGATCTAGCCAGGAGAATTATAGATTTAGAATCCAGAGCGAGATTCCTCAGCCAATGTGTGATGGACATGTCTGAACACACCCCATATACACACCTCCAAGAGAGCTATCAGGCCACACCTAATATAGATGAAGTGCTAGACAAATGGAAAGAGGAGAATCATTCAATTCTAGCTCAAGGATTGCCTCCTCTTCCACATATTTTTTCCACTTCACCCCTTCTCAAGGAGGAACTTGTTTTGCAGGAGGCAAGTGAGGAGCAGAAGATTCAATCTACAGTTGTCCAAAAGGCTATCATGGATGTCAAAGAAGATGAAATCATCATGGAGGCTCCTTTTGAAGACATCATCAGCAATGGAGAAGATGCAGGTCATGCATACATGCGAATGTTCCAACAATACGAAGAGTAATGTAAGCATGGTGAGCTCTCTCCCCCCTTGTTTGATGAACTTCCTTGTTGCTTCGATGAGGTGGATGGCCATGCCATGGAGCCACAGTTGGAGGAGGATCAGATGGATGCCTTTGAACAACTAAAGACTCTAATCCTTGAGCAGGAAAGGAGAGGCATGTCCATGTTGAGGATAGCTTTGAAGAAGAGAGCTTTGAACAAAAAGGTGATGTTCTGTGGGATGAGCAACTAGTTTGTGATTCCATTTCATACATTACAATAGTCACCCTTCTTCAAGAAGGCCATGAGGGAGCAGAGGATGAGTTTGATAGGATCTTCAATGAAGTAGAAGGAAATGGGTCAAACCATGATGCACTGCAGAGGGACTGTGCATATCAAAGGGCTTATGGTGATGAACCAACAACCACTGATTTCTTGATGAAACACACCAACATGAAGAGCCAGCATTTGACAAGCTTTCAATGACAAAAAGAGTACATATATGTTGGGAGCATGTTTGAATCTGATCCACTCATATGCAAGTCAATCGAGGTGGTAGGCAAGAGGAGCAGGTCACGAAGTCTCCATTCTATTCAACCACTTGTCTGGCACCATAAGTTTCCTAGCCAGGAAGGGGACTTGAGAAAATTTCCCTTTGATCTAGGAGGGAGCCAAATATACTTGGTTAGATGTACATAGTAGTTTGCTTTCAATTTCTTTTCCTATTTTCCCTAAGTGTTATTTGCAAAAGTAGTGTTTTTAGCCTTGTGTGTGTTTTCCCTTGTGTCTAGGGTAAAAGCTCATGATTGATTCTAGGATCTCTCAAGGCTATTGTTAACCTTTATTCAAAGCTAAAATCTAACTCTATGCCCAATGGATTTTAAGGAAACTAGTTTCTAAGCATAGCAGGCATGCTTCCCCTAGGAGTCACCAATTTGTTACCCATTTTGGTCTTGTAGACCAAAATCAGTCCCCCCTTTTTTTCCCCTATTGTTTTGAGCCAGTACATTTTTGATTTTGCACAAGTCTCATTTCTATGGACTCTGTAGGCTATTTCTATGGACTCTGCAGGAAATTTCTACAAACTCTGCAGTCCTATTTCTACAAACTTTGTAGGCCTATTTCTACAGACTCTGCAGGCATTTCTATGAACTCTACAGGTGTTTCTACGAACTCTGCAGGTGTTTCTACAAACTCTGTAGGTGTTTCTACAAACTCTGTAGGTGTTTCTACAAACTTTGCAAGGAAGTTTTCTACGGACTTCGTAGGTATTTATACAGACTCTACAGGTAGAGACAAGTTCCCAACACTTAGGTGTAAAAGGAACCATTCAAGTGCCCTTGCAGAGGGTAGTTCCAGACTCAAGTGCCCTTGCGGAGGGTAGGGAACATTTTCAAAGGGACCAAAGAGAAGGCTGAAAGGGTTGGAATTCCTTTAGAAAAATGCACAAGGCAAGTTGGAATTCCTTCAAAAAAGTGAACAAGAGAATTTCTTCGAACAAAATGTCTGAAGGAATTCCTTCGGACATTTTGTCCGAAGAAATTCTTTAGAAGAAAATCCTATCGAAGGAAAAGACCAAGGCAAAAGACATAAGATGATTTCTTTTGGACTTTTGTCCAAAGGAATTCCTTCAGACAAAAATTCCAAAGAAATTTGGGAGAGGTCGTGGGAAAAATGCCCGAGAGAAAACTCTGAAGAAGTGAGCGAGACAATTCTTGCAGACATTTTGTTTGCAAGAAATTGGCTGAAACAAAAGCCAGACTAGAGAAAAAGTCTGAAGGAAAGGAAAAGGCCAAGGAAATTCAAAGGGGTGATGGGCCCGAAGATGTCAAAATCTAGCATGACAAACTAGCCGTTGGAAGTTCAAACACCTAGTGATGGGTGCACATACGTCAACTTTAAGGCAGTGAAATAACTATTGATTTTAGAAAGCTTAAGGATAGGCTGTGAGTGAACTCAGTGACCCACCAAGAAGATAGCCCCGGAGGGCCAAAGGAGATAGAGAAGACAAAACCAAGAAGAGACAAAGTGCAAAAATGGACAAAATGGCCCAGGTGGCAAAGGGGAGGTGAGTTATTTCTGTAGTTGGAACAGAGCCTACCAAGTGGTCATCAAGTAGCGCAAACAATGAATGACGTGTCTTATTTTCTCTACTTTGAATTTATGAGCAGACAAATCACGTGAATATCGGGAAGGAGCAGTCTTAATTGTAGGAAAGAGGTGCATCTCGTGCTTTCACATTAATGTTTAAACACCAAAGTCAAGACCGGTTATTATACAACATGGTTCTAGTAGGCCTCTTGTAGAAGGATGATATCAACAACATCGACTTCCTCTTCCTGATGCTCTCAACGCACATGGGCCATCTTGTAAAAAGATGTCAAAGTCTTTTCCAAAGGGGCGCCTTTACTTCTTCTCTTTCTATATATTTTAAAAGCTTCCCATTTGAAGGGATACTCTTAGCCTATAAGGAAAAGCTTTGCCCAAAAATCTCTAGGTTTGTAAGGTAGAACTCTGTCAGATTTTACCTTGAATCAAGACAGTATTTTTACCTCCATTTTGAGTTTGCACTTTTGTATGTGTCTATGCCTTTGTTCTGTGTTAAGTCATTTTCCTTTATGATTTCACATGATGATTTCAGCATGTCTATTGCATTGTGAGCTTTCCTTTTGCAGGTTAGCCAGAAGTGTCCCTAGAGGAGTGTAGGTGCCTGCAAATAGGCTGCCATAGTGCGTCTGAGGATGCCTCTAGTAGTTCTTCCTCCCTGTATATCCACAGACCCATAGCTCATTGATGCAGAAGGATTTCTCATGTCAAATGAAGTGTATGGGATCCAGTTCTTGATGAAAAGTGTATGTTCACGCTGAGTGGATCAACTTTTTTGGTGTATCACCTTTTAGTTTAGGTTTAGGTTCTGTTGTCAGCATCCTTCTCCCTTTTCATCCCTCCTCCCCTTTTTCATTTATTTGTTAGCAGTAGGGAATCCAGGACCTCAGAGATACATCAAAGGGAGCTAGCCCTTGTCTAGAGACTCTCCCCCTAGTTTTTTCAGGCCCACAGGCAAGAGGGGAGTTTCTATTGTGACGTGTGGAAGGCAGGAGCTCAGCCTCCTATCAAGGGTGCAATCCACTGCGTCAACAACTAGATAATGAACTTGAAAATTATTAGGACAAATAAAATTACCAATAGACTAATATTCTAAACAATAACTTATATCAATTCATATTTAATGAATTGAAATAATTAAAACCTCAAACCATACTTACATAAGTCTCAACTCAAAATTTAGAGTTGACATGTAAAAATTTGAAGAAACTATAATCTAAAAAATATATCTATTTTTAATAGCGGTTATTTATAATAAGTTTCACATGCAAGCATGCATGAATTTAAAAATATTCCTAAATAATCTAAACACTATAGTTATCTTATAGGATAAAATTCAATTGAAGTTGACATTCGGTTCTTAAAATATGTAATTTCTAAAATTAAAAAGTTCTTAAAAAAAATCACTAAATGTTAATTTTGAACCTTTAGATAATCACATTTGGCCTCCAAAAAATATCAAAATCAAATCTAAGGGGATAGATCCCCTTAGGACAAAATCAAACTTTTTGATATAGTCATTTTGACACGTGGAAGAGCTCAAACAGAGTTATGGGTCAAAAGTTATGGCCTTCAAAAGATTGACCTATTTTTTATGCATCTTTCTCCTCCAGTTACAAACACCTCAACTTCTATGAGTTGACTTTGATACTAGATAATGAACCCAAAAACAAATAAAACAAATAAAATTACCAATAGGCCAAGATTTTAAACAATACCTTGTATTGATTCATATTGAATGACTTGAAATAATTATAAACACAAACCATGCTTAAATAACCTAGAACTCAAAATTTAGAATTGACATGAAAAAAATAAAAAAATTAAAATCTAAAAAATATATATATTTTCAACAATCACTATTTATAGTAAATTTTATAAGCAAGCGCACGCATTTTTAAAAATATTTTTGAATATTATAAACACTATAATTACCCTGTGAGATGAAATTTAACTAAAATTGACATCTGATTTTAAAAATATGTCATTTTTAAAAATAGAAAATTCTCAAAAAAATTATTAAACATTAATTTTATACCCTTAAATGATCACGTTTCACCTTCAAAAATATTGAAATCAAATCGAAGAGGATAGAGCCCCTTATGGTAGAAATAAACTTTTTGATATAGTCATTTTGACATGAAAAAGAGTTCAAACGGACTTACGTGTCAAAAGTTATGGCCTCCAGAAGGTTGACCTATTTTTTCTATATTATTCTCCTCTAGTTAAAAACAACTCAGCTCCTACGAGTTGGCTCTAATATCAAATAACGAATCTAAAAAATAACAAGATAAATAAAATTACCAATGAGTCAAGATTTTGAACAATAACTTGTATTGATTCGTATTGAGTGACTTGAAATAATTATAAACCCAAACCATGCTTAAATAAGTCTCAATTTAAAATTTAGAGTTGACATGCAACAATTCAAAAAAATTAAAATATTAAAAAATATTTATTTTTTTGCATCACTCTCTTTTAATTGAAAACAACTCAACGCCTGTGAGTTAGCTCTTATACTATACAATAAACCCAAAAACTAACAAGACAAATAAAATTATCAATAGGTCAAGATTTTGAACAATAACTTGTATTGATTCATTTTGAATGACTTGAAATAATTATAAACCTAAACCATGCTTAAATAAACCTCAACTTAGAATTTAGAGTTGACATACAAAAATTAAAAAAAACTAAAATCTAAAAAAATGTCTATTTTTAACAGCTGCTATTGATAGTAAGTTTTGCATGTAAGTGCATGTGGCTTTAAAAATCTTTCTAAATACTTTAAACACTATAATTAATTTATGGGATAAAATTCAACTGAAGTTGATGTTTGGTTCTAAAAATATGCAATTTATAATAATAAAAAAATTAAAGATTAATTTTGGACCCCTAGATGATCACATTTGGCCTCTGAAAAATATTAAAATCAAATCTAAAAGGATAGATCCCCTATGTATAGAATCAAGCTTTTTGATACGGTCATTTTGGTGCATGGAAGAACTTAAACAGAGTTACAAATCAAAAGTTATGACCTTCGAAAGGTTGGTCTATTTTTTATACATCATTCTTCTCTAGTTGAAAATAACTCAACTCCTGTGAGTTGGCTTGATCCCAAATAATAAACCCAATAACTAATAAGACAAATAAAATTACCAATAGGCGAAGATTCTAAATATTAACTTGTATTGATTTGTATAGAATGGCTTGAAATAATTACAAACCTAAACTATGCTTAAATAAGCCTCAACTCAGAATTTAGAGTTGACATACAAAAATTTAAAAACACTAAAATATAAAAAAATGTCTATTTTTAGGAGCCATTATTTATAATAAATTAACTTATGGGATGAAATTCAATTGAAGTTAACATCCAGTTCTAAAAATATGCAATTTCTCAAAATAGAAAATTCTTGATAAAATAATTAAATGTTAATTTCAGACCCTCATATGATCATGTTTGGCCTCTAAAAAGTATCTATATCAAATCTAAGGAGATATAGCCCCTCATGATATAATCAAACTTTTTGATACGATCATTTTGATGCATGGAAAAGCTCAAACGGAGTTCTGGATCAAAATTTATGACCTTTAGAAGGTTGATATATTTTTTTTGCATCATTCTTCTTTCATTGAAAATAACTCAACCCCTGTGAGTTGGCTTTGATAACAGATAATGAACCCAAAAACTAACAAGACATAAAATTACCAATAGGCCAAGATTTTGAATAATAACTTGTATTGATTCGTATCGAATGATTTGAAATAATTACAAACTTAAACCATGCTTAAATAAGCCTTAACTCAGAATTTAGAGTTGACATGCAAAAATTTTAAAAAATTAAAATATAAAAAAATATATATATTTTTAATAGTCGTTATTTATAATAAGTTTTGTATGCAAGCACATGTGGCTCTAAAAATCTCACTAAATACTCTAAACACTTTAATTAGTATATGAAAAAAACTTCAACTAAAGTTAACATCTGATTTTAAAAATATGCAATTTTTAAAAATAAAAAATTCTCAAAAAATAATTAAATGTTAATTTTGGACCCTCATATGATCATGTTTAGCTTCCAAAAAATATCAAAATCAAATCTAAGGGGATAAAGTCACTTAGGGCAGAATTGGACTTTTCAATACAGTCGTTTTGATGCGTGAAAGAGCTCAACTAGTGTTATAGGTCAAAAGTTATGACCTTTTAAAGGTTGGCCTATTTTTTCTACATCATTCTCCTCTAGTTGAAAACAACTCAACTCCTATGAATTGACTCTGACAAAAACTAACAAAACAAATAAAATTATCAATAGGATAAGATTCTGAACAATAATTGTATTGATTCATATTGAATGATTTAAAATAATTACAAACTCAAACCATGCTTAAATAAGCATCAACTCGAAATTTAGAGTTGACATGCAAAAATTTGAATTTTTTTTTTTTTTTTAAAATGTTTATTTTTAATAGCCACTATTTATAGTAAGTTTCACATGCAATCGCGTGGAACTCTAAAAATCTCATTAAATACTCAAAACACTATATTCAGCCTGTGGAACAAAATTTAACTAAAGTTGACGTCCAGTTCTAAAAATATACAATTTTTAAAAATAAAAAAATTTCAAAAAAATTATTAAACATTAATTTCAAACCCTCAGATGATCATGTTTGGCTTATAAAAAATATCAAAATCAAATCTAAAGGGTTATAGCGTCTCATAGTAAAATCAAACTTTTCGATGTGGTCATTTTGGCATTTGAAAGATCTCAAACGGAGTTATGTGTCAAAATTTATAGCCTTCAGATGGTTGGCATATTTTTTTTGCATCATTCTCCTCTAGTGTAAAACAACTCATCCCCTGTGAGGTGGCTTTGATCTAAGATACTGAACCTGAAAACTAATAAGACAAATAAAATTACCAATATGTCAAGATTCTGAACAATAAATTGTATTGATTCATATTGAATAATTTGAAATAATTACAAACCCAAACCTTGCTTAAATAAGTCTCAAATCAAAATTTAGAGTTAACATAAAAAAATTAAAAAAAATTAAAATATAAAAAAAACGTCTATTTTTAGCAACTATTATTTATAGTAAGTTTCGCATGCAAACACGCACAACTCTAAAAATATCCTTAAATAATCTAAACACTATAATTAACCTATGGGACAAAATTCAACTAAATTTGATGTCTGCTTCTAAAAATATGCAATTTCCAAAAATAATTTTTTTTTGAAAAACTTATTACACATTAATTTCAGACCCTCAGATCATCACGTTTGGCCTCCAAAAAATATCAAAATCAAATATAAAGGGATAGATCCCCTTAAGACAGAATCAAAAATTTTGAAACGATCATTTTGACGAATGGAAGAGCTTAAATGGAGTTACAGGTCAAAAGTTATGGCTTCCAAAAAAATGATCTATTTTTTCTACATCGTTCTTCTCTAGTTGAAAATAAGGTGGCTCCTGTATTTTAGCTCTGATACCAGTTAATAAACTCAAAAACTAACAAGATAAATAAAATTACCAATAGGCCAAGGTTATCAACAATAGCTTGTATTGATTTGTATTGAATGACATTAAATAATTAGAAACCCAAACCATATTTAAATAAACCTCAATTTAGAATTTAGAGTTGACATGAAAAAAATTGAAAAAATTAAAATATAAAAAATGTCATTTTTTAACAACTATTATTTATAGTAAGTTTCACATACAAACGTACGCAGCTCAAAAATCTCTCTAAATACTCTAAACTCTATAATTTGCCTATGTGATGAAATTCAATTGAAGTTGACGTCTAGTTCTAAAAATATGTTTTTCTTGAAAATAAAAAATTCTTAAAAGAATCAAGGAACGTTAATTTCGGACCCTCAGATGGTCACGTTTGACCTTCAAAACATATTGAAATCAAATATAAGGGGATAGAGCCTCTTAGTGTAAAATCAAATTTTTCAATACGGTCATTCTGGCACATGGAAGAGCTCAAATGGAGTTATGAGTCAAAAATTATGACCTCCAAAAGGTTGGCCCTTTTTTTTGCATCATTTTCCTCTAGTTGAAAATCACTTAGTTACTGCAAGTTGGCTCTGATACCAGATAATGAACTCGAAAACTAACAAGATAAATAAAATTTCCAATAGACCAAGATTTTGAACAATAACTTGTATTGATTCGTATTGAATGACTTGAAATAATTACAAACCCACACTATGATTAAATAACTCTCAACTCAAAATTTAGAGTTGACGTGTAAAAATTTAAAAAATAAAAAAAAATCTAAAAAAAAAAGTTTATTTTTAACAGCGACTATTTATATTAAGTTTCGCATGTAAGTGCACACGGCTCTAAAAATCTCTTTAAATACTCTAAACACTATAATTACCCTGTGGGATGAAAATCAACTGAAGTTGGCATTCGATTCTAAAAATATATAATTTAAAAAAAAAATGCTTCAAAAAATTATTAAATATTAATTTCAGACCTTCAGATAATCACGTTTAGCCTTTGAAAAATATCGAAATCAAATCTAAGAGATATAGTGCCTTAGGGCAGAATCAAACTTTTTGATACGATTATTTTGACATGTGGAAACACTCAAACAAAGTTACAGATGAAAAGTTATAGCCTTAGAAAGGTTGGCCTATGTATCTTTTAGTTAGACGAGTTCTTTAAATATGTTGAAGAAGATAGACCAAATACGAATCTTAAACGATTTTGATATAATAAATACCCCTACCTTGTTAAGTTTTTTACTCAAATCTAACATTTCTTCTAAAATGTTTTCTTATATATAAGGTAGTAAAAAATAATTTTTAAATAATAATTATTAAGTTTTAATAATTTTGTAAAAAAAAAAATTACATTTTTATGTTTAAAAAATAAGACATGTATTATTAATTTTAATCAATTAAACTTAAGTTTTTAGAGAAAATTTGGAATATGTGTGACCTCAAAATGTTAAAAATGAAATACACTATTTTATTGTCATTTAATATTTTTTAATTAATATTTTATTATCATTAATTAATCTAAAATATAAATAAAAATATTAATATTTATATAATTTTAAGTTTTTACATTTAAAAATAAAATTAAAAAAATAACATAAATTAAATAAAAATAAAATACGCATTCATAAATAAATATTTTATTAAATAAATGAACTTTAAAAAATGTCATATATATTTTTAATACATTTACTAAATGAGATAACAAGATTATAATAATGACCTTGTTTAGTGCTAATAAAGGAAATAGTTACTCTCTTTGATATTTCTTTCAAGAATCTCCAAATTACCCTAAAGAATTATTCATTATATATTATTTTTTTTACAAATGCAAAACGTATGGTATGATATTTTAACCATACTAGGTATAATTCTTCCTATGCAGGTTATGTAAAATTGGTTAATTATTATCGGTTTCTGATCACCATTTTTGTTTTAAAAAATGAATTTGTATATTTGTTGAGGTTTAGGGATAGAAAACTTTAAAATCAAGATCTCGAGGAATATATAATAATATTAGCAGTTGTTTTATGGTATAAGAAAAATTGGAGGTTAAATAAAAGTAGTTCATATTTGGTTTATTATATTGATAAAAGTTAGTTTTTTTTAAATTAATTAATTAATTTATTTATTTATTTTAACCAAGTATTTATATTTGTTCTCCATTAATTTGTAAATGTTTTTGGTTTTAAGTTGCATAATTTAATTATCAATTTTTTCAATCTTCAAATTTAAAATAAACTTACATAAACACATAAACAAACATATAAATAAATATTGTGATTATTTTTGTTTATTGTCATTTTAATATATAAAAATGTCTTAATAAATTATTGACAAAGTGTACATTTTAATATATTTATTATATTTAGTAATATATATTTTAATATTATAACAAATTATATAATCTATATTTTAATTTTTTTTTCAACAAATATTATATGTTATTTTATATATTGTGTTATATATATATAAATATAAAAGTCTCTATATTATATTATATTTTATATTGCATCTTTAATATATAAATTTAAAATTAATATAATTTAAATGTTTATATTATATTAAATATAAAATATTTATATTTTATATTACTTTTTTTTCTTTTTCACAATTTAAAATTGATATAATTGAAGTGCTTATATTATATTAAATTAATATAATTTAGATGTCTATATTATATTATAATATATAATTTATTAATTTATTAATATATATAATATTTAAATATTATATCAATAACAATATTGATTTCGATTATTTTTATAGCAATGCATGCACTGAGCCAATACAAGCTTCATCGTCACAATGGCCATGCCACTCCATAGGCATCCCCTCCTCCCTACTTCAAATGACACCATTTGGAAGTTGATAATTTTGGTTTTGTGAGGGATAAAATTTTCATTAATCACACAAGCTTGAATTGATTCGTGAGGCAATAGCAAAAAAAACAGCTGAATACAATCTCATAGTTTATTTTACCACACTGTAGATACTCCATGCTTCCCAAATCACTCTCATTTACCGACCTCTTTTTGACCATTATGGATTCTATTTCTTGCTGTAGTTTTTTCTCCACACCAGGATTGTTGAGCACCCCACTCATTGCCCACTCTAACGTAGTCGACGTTGTTTCAGCGCCAGTGACGAACAAATCAGGCAAAATTTATTCTACCAAATTAAATTAAAATATTACTGGGTGTGTCATGAAAAAATGGCAATAGACGTACAACAATAATGGCTTTAATGTTTTCTGTTATGATTGTGAGGGCATCGGTACTGTCCTCCATCTCCAGTAGCATGTCAATGATGTCCTTAGCAATACTACTCTGTTGGTCCGCCACTTTCGTCCTTCAAATCTACTTGTTATGTTGGTGTTCGTCTATTATCTCTCCAATAATTCGGTCGAAAGATTCGATCACCTTCTTCATTCGCCGCTCTATGCCTTGCAAGTCAAGCGAGTCTATATAGGGAATTAAGTCCCTCACGTTGAAATCACCCACTATCTTTGCTATATGTGGTATAATTTCTCTGATTTCTTTGCCTTTGCCATTGTTGCAGCCAACTAAATGGTCTTCGACAGAATAATATTTCTTGCCAGAGCTTATCACAACTCGCAGCTAGCTTTAATGGAAATGCAACTTGGACATTGAAATTTGCTGAGTAAACGAGAAAATGAAAATGGCAGAAAGAATGTATTTACATTAATATTCACAAATGACTAAACTGATCAATGGGAGGAAGGTACAAAGGAAAAACGATTTTTCTTTTTGCTTAGCTACGATATAGAAAATTGAAATTCTCTGCCAAAGCATTTTATCGGAACATAACTATAGTGCCACTGGTAAGCCAAGCATGAGGTTTGGAAAACAGAAATAAATAGATTGCTCTAATGCGATGTTTGAGAATGAAGAAGATGATCGTGTTTGGTACTTATTGTGGTAGAAGTAGAGTTACAATGAATAACAACAAGCACTTCAACTATAATCATACAATGCCATCCACTGCCCATCTATATCTCAATCTTACAACATTGTGTAGAGAGGTTCGGTTGAAGGAGGCGATAGACATTGTGATTACTGCACACAATCTCCTTGTGGACTGTTGCACATATCTTCAGCAATTGAAAATATGCATTGGCAAAAATGTGCTTTCTCCAGGTAAGAAAACCCACTCTTTAGTCATGCCCAGGGGATTTGCATTTGGTAAACGCCCATTTTTTAAAAATAAATCCACTCATGTAATGTCGTCAGTGATTTTGAAGAACCTATTGAGTAGTCGCTGGCAGCTGTGAGATGAAGATTGGTGACATGTTTAGCCAAATTTTCATATTTCATGCCAACATATATGGACCTGCTTTTGCTTTTGTGCACATCTATTCCTTGAAGATCATGATTTCTAATGGCACCAGAGAGAATATTGATATTTTCCAATGACACAACCAAAATACTGATCCATCTATATATAAAAGTTAACTAACCTTAGACTAAGAAGTTTTTCTATACCAGACCAATACGAAAAGATAAATATCCAATTGTGGAAGATCAGTGATTTTTTTTGGAAGAGATGATGATGGCATTATGACAACTTGTAATTAATATTACTTTGTTCTCGGCAATAAGTGTGGTGGGAATAACATCCCAGAATATTATATTATTTATACTTTAAAATTAAGTTAAATTTTATAACTATTTCAATAATATATATTTAAAAGATTTTTATTGATTGAAAATTAAATAAATAATAACAAATGTTAATATTGTATTAAATTTAGAAAAATATGCGTAAATAATATATGAAGAATATTCTCAAATTTTAATAAAATTATATAAGTTATTTTAAACAAAATTATATAATTTTTAACAGAATATATATTTTAAATATTTTTATTGATTGAAGAAGAAATAGATTAATTGAAAAATGAAACTTAGAATAACGATGAAAAGACTATAATTAAATTATAATTTCACAACCATTTCAATATATTTTATTGATCACATTAATTAATATTTATATATTCGTTCTATTTATAAAATAATGATGTATGATCAAGTTTTATTGTGTTTGGGATTGATGACTTCCGTGGATTCAAAATCATATTAATTATAGCCTAATTATATTAATGGTGATTTAGTATCACACATAGGTGCTAATTATTTTTTATGGAGATCTATTGCTAGCGTCAACATCAATTTTTTTAACGAGCAGAATTAAAAACTTTCATTAATAGATTATAAACTCCAAACAAGACTACATCATTATCTATTACTCATATATATAAATTGGTTCACAAACATTCACAACTACGTCTGAATACACAAAAGAATTTACAACAAAATTTTAAAATAGAATTTTCTTTAAATATATATTCTTTTTAAAGGACTTCTATTCTATTTATTATTCATTATTAAACTTAAGTGTGGAAGCGATGTAACATAGTTTCTTACTAACATGGCCCCTGTGTTCACTTTTTTCTTTGAGTAAAAGTTAGTCGAATGACATAAATACTGCAACATTAAATTGGGAATCCCATTTGGTTATATCTTTTTATTCTTATAGTGGTAACATGGGCATTTAAACAAATGTGGGGTGATAAATATTTTGCCCTATTATGTGTATTCTTTTATAATTAAGTCTGCGTTAATGGGAAAAGGTACTCGTCAAATCTTATCATTGGTTTGATGCAATTTTACAGCACCGTTACGTTTTACCATTCATTTATAACTTCTGGAAATGAGGAAACTATCAAAACTAAAGGGCAAAGTATAAATTAACATCAATTATATTGATGTTTGGTGGTCACTGTGGTAAACACAAAAGATAAAAACAAAGCATAAAAGCAAAAACAATGTCAAACCATACTTATGTAGGTGTAAAAGATAAGTCAACTTTGATGATAACCATTTCGTCCCTGCCACGTGCTTCACGATGTACCTCTCCAGAAAACTACTCAAATTCCGATTTCTCCAATATTATAAATATATTTCACAAAATCAAAACGTGGTAATCTGCATGCCAAAAATACAGATCATAATGAGGTTTCCAACATGTATGCCAAATGCAGGACAATGGAGGATGCTCGCAAGGTGCCTTGAAGATCGGTCAGTTTACATTTTCCAGCGCTATTAGGTGAAAATGGATTAGATGTTTGGAGAGTTTTGTGGCTACAAGAAAGGTAACTTGAAGATCGAACACCATATGAATGATGTATTTAGGCAGAGCCTTAAATTTTTCAGTAAAAAATTTTATTTAGAAAAAGGCTAGTGATTCGATTTTTGGTTTAGAAGGAGGTATGTGGTACTGTTGTATAATGTTTGGAATGGGAAACTATTCTACTAATTATAGTGTGAGGAAAGGATGTGTGAAAAATTGTCCTTTATCAAAATAGAAGCAACATTTCTGGTCAGGTGGCAACATCTTCTCAATTAAGTGGAGCTACGAAGTCAACCAAGAAGTTCCTCTGATCCTAGATATAAGTTATCGTCATTTATTATTTTGGATTGCTTCTTACTATTATTTCATAAGATAAAAATCTCAACATTCTATAATGTTTTCAATATATTTGACATTTAAATTCCCAAGTGGTATCAAAGCACACCAAGCTTTACATACCACACTAGGGTATTGGTATTGATTTGTTGTGTGGTCATTCACAAAGCCTCTCTTTTTTTTTTTGTTGATAAGTTTTGCTTTTGAGAAATTGACATTGTAAGAATGCTAACAAAAACACAGAGAGACCAAACTGGGTATGTGTCAAGTGTGCAGTAAGCTACAGAGATCAGAGCCTTGACTTCTTCCTGCCATTGAATTGAATAAACATGGCAAAACACAATCAACTGACAGTGATAGAATTGAGACTACTCAGGTGGACAACTCAATGTTCAGTTACAGGTTCCACATTGATTAAGTATTACACATGATTGAGACCTCAGAATTGACGGAAAAGCTTGTAGCAGGTGGAGATTTCCTATAATAGGCAACGAAAATGGTCGAGAGGGCAATATTAGTATAGTATGCAAAATCAAACCCGTCTACAAGCTGTTTTTCCTAACCAAATATTCTCTTTCTTATCTCTTGTGAAACGAATCTACAGAGGTTCCCCCACTGTATAGGCGTCTGACTATATTAATGAAAAAATCAAACAAACTGTTACATGAAAGCATGGAAAGTGTAATGGTATATGCCAGATTCAAATATAAAAGGTGTATTAATTAAAATAGGAATGACAGATCGTACAATTTATTATTATTATTATTATTATTATTATTATTATTATTATTATTATTATTATTATTATTATTATTATTAATTATAAAAATTTAATGGTATATATATAATAATTAATTATATAATTTAAAAATGATTAAGAATTTAATATTTATATAATTTTAAATTTCTCAATCAAAATAAAAATATAAACACTTTATATAATTTAATAATTTTATGTAATAATTTCAAACATATAAAAAAACACATAAATAACAAAAAAAAAAAAAAAATAGTTATGTATAAAACTCAAAAAAACATTCATATAAGTTACTAAACCTCGAATGACGGATCTTTCCTCAAAGTTTTCATACCCTCACTACTCTAAGCAGAACCGTTCTCCCATTAGTTTTTCTTATAAATTTATCTGGCTTTGATTCAAAAGAGGCTCCGTCAAACAAACATAATTCTCCAACCCAGTAAAACAAACTGTCCTCATCCTCGTGCTGGTTTTGATGGCTACCATGCGTAGATGTCCATTAATATTACAAATGTTTTGTATTTTAGCATGCTCAGACTCTTCTCCATCTGACATGCCTTGTTCATGGCCATCCTAATCCACTGTCCTTTCTAGTTTAGCTGGAGATTGTTTTTATCTATAAACCCAAAACTCTTTTAAGAAAATAACCCATCAAATTGTTCTTACACAGGACACACATACCCATCAAATTCAGCGTTGCACGCATCCGTGTCTTTTCCATTTTACAAAAAGTTTATAAGAATAAGTTTGATAAATACATATTGCAGGGCTGTAAATGCAAAAATTATAGCACTGAAAAATGCATACTTAGAAGTCAGTCTGCTTTTGGAAAGCTACATAAAATTTAACTCACATTCAAAAGATAAGCAATAATTACAGTACTGGAAAGCGCATAGTTAGAAGTCAGTCTGGTTTTGGAAAGCTACATAAGACAAACATACAGATAACTAATAATTATAGTACTGAAAAATCTATAATTAAAAATCAGTCTGATCTTGGATAGCTACATAAGACTATCACACATTCAGATAATTTGACATTACTCCAATCCAGGCTGAAATACTTATAAAATTATACATTATGAATAATTTTATCATATTTAGAATTTATTAAATTAAAAAAAATAAATTTATATAAATTATTATTATATTTAATGACATAATTACAACAATAAATAAGGGTATGAATGTCAAGTCCCTGTCTGATAACATATTTGATTTGAAATAATCAATAATAATTTAAAATAAATTATATTTATAATATAATACTTTACAATTTTATATGTAGAAATTTTTACATTTTTAAAAGACATTCAAAACATAAAGATAGCCATATGCATCCTATGCACATCATATATAGATAAAAATAAATATTTATTACAAATTTAAAATTTGTAATAAATAATATTCCACCACTACACCAAATTTCAATAAACCTAATTGATAAGTCCCTGACACAAATTAAATATAAAAATTGTATATTGAACATAGATGATAAACATATAATATCACTTATCTAATTAAAACCCCAATTCAAAATTCTAATTAAAAACCTAACTTTAATTGCATAAATAATTTTATGAGCTTTAATATTTTTAGTAATATTACTTATTCACAAACAAGATCATTATAAAGAAAATAAATTTTTGTCTTAAATGAAGAAAAATAAGATTGTAAAAAAGTGGTTAGTCCTTATAAATGTAGAGAATTACATTGTTCATATCGAGGTTGAGATTTTTCATCCATTAGAAGTTGTTAAAAAGCAGAGCCATAGTCAATAAATTAATATTAAATGTGAACGATAGATTCTATAGAATATTTTCCTATATATTAAATTTAACCAAACAATTATTTTAGAAATATGAATGATTATAAAGGTAATGTTGTTATTGTTAAATATATTTTTATATAATTAAATTTTTTATGAAATGTAAGTATGTTAATTACAAAAATAGATGCAACAAATAAAAATATTAAAAAAATATTTTGTAAAATTGATTTTTTAAATCTCAATTTTACATTTTTAAAATTGAAAGATAATGAAAACATAAAATTAAAATTAATTATAAGAATTAAAATGAAATAAATTATTAAAAATTCTGAAAAATATTACTCTAAATTTTTTTTATCAATATATTAAAGAAGTTTAACTCCAAACAAAATTTATCAAAAAATAATTTCAAATAAAATCTATCAAAATAATAAAGAAAATAATTCTAACCAATTTATATTAAATATTTGTACAATTATAATGTTATTATTTTCTTTCTAAAAAAAATATAAATTATATTACAAAAATCATCCAATTAAAATAATGTTTACCATTTTGTTTATAAAAAATTAGAAATTATATTACAAAAATTATTTAATTAAATATACTAAATTGAAATATGTAATAATTTCAAATGAAAAATTATTTCATATGAAATAATGGAAAAAGCCTCCTCGAAGGAGATCCTAGATCTAAATTCCTCCAAGGTTGATATTAATCTAGGGACAATAAAGGAAGATAAATCCCAACCCTACATCCCAGTTGAAGAAACCTCATCAACGCTTCAAGTTGAGAACAAGGGAAGATGGTTGGTGGTTCAAAAAAAAGGTAGAAAAGCAATGACCCAGCCTTCCTATATGTCTCTCTATTCAGAGGGACCCCATGATAATTCTCTGAAAATCTACAATAAAGGGGTCAGGTCCCCAAGATAAGTTTGGTTAAAACTTCACAAAAGTTTTCTGGTTTATTTTTGATTCAGTTTGTTTTTGGCAGAAGTTCCTATTGTGAGGGGATCTTTCCACCCATTTAGTTTTCACTGGCAGAGGCATCCCATCAGAGCTTTAATATTTTATTTTTTCCTCTGCTTTGTACAAGGCTACAAGGCCTTTCAAAACTTGTTTTAACCTATGTAATAAAAAATAAAAGAATCTATTCAATTTTTTTTTTTTTTTTTTTTTTTGAGAAATAATTATAGTGTTGTAAAAAATTGTATGAGGAGTTATAACAATATAATATTTTTTTTGGCATCAAATATATTGAAAATATTTTCTTAATTAAATTGTTGGGTTATTTTTTTCTTGAAATGTTTTTTTGTGCTAGTTGTTCTAAAAACTGGTAAGTCTTTTATTAAGAATATATTGTTTTGGATCATCAAGAATGGTTAAAATACCCATTTTTTGATTTATTCTTGAGATGGTTATCCCTTTCTTATCAAATAATATCCTCATTTTCCTGGGCTCATGGAACATATGCATTATGTAGATTGGATTACAACTTTCAAGTATTCAAATAGACCCAATAGAGACTGGATAATTGAAAGGAAGTGGATTTCCCCTAAAGCTTAGACAATATAAATTTTGATATCTAAAAGCCAACTTATTCTTATTATTAAAGACAAAGATCTTTCTTGCTCAGAGGAGGAAGACATATTGGCATGGGAAGGATAGCCTAATAGAATCTACACTGTGATAGATGGTTATTGTTCTCTTTATCATCCTTCAATTCAAAGTTTCAAAAAGATTTTTCATCAACTTTGGAGTCAAAATATATGGCCTAAATTTAGATTCTTCATCTGAATTCTCCTTCATGGCAAAGCTCTCATGGGAGATCAACTTATGAAAGGATGTTTAATGGCCCCTTTAGATGTGTCATGTGTATGGATTATGAAGATTTTTTTCTCATCTATTAATTTCATATCCTTTCATTATTGAGTAGTGACAATTCTTGGCGAGTCTTTTTAGCATCTCATGGATAGGTATTTCATCCCCAATTCAACCCCTTGAGGGTTGGTGCCACATCTTCCAGTTTGATATCTTTTCTAATGAAATTCTTTAGACTAGAGTTTCTTTTTTCCTATGAAATATGTGGAAGGAATGAAATGCTAGAATTTTCAAGCAAAAATCCTACTAATAATGTTTGGGTTTGGTAGCAAACTCTTAATAATATCATAGAATAAGTCATGCACTTGATGAAACACCATGTGACATCTTCCTAGTGTAGGATGATCATTCTTTAGGATCTTCACATTGTTCCTTCTCCCCCTTCCTAGATAGATTCTAGTGCCAAGAGTTGTTTTCCAATACTAGGATTCACTATAATTAATATGGATGGAGCTTCGAGGGGAAATCCTTGTTATGCTAAAATTGGAGGCATTGGTAGGGATTTGAATAACTCTACATTTTGTTTTTTTTATTAAGATTGGTATCACCGCTAACAATTCAGTTGAAGGGCAAACTATTGTGGAAGGTCTTGAGATTATTTAGCAGGTTGGGTGGAAGAACATCTAGTTAGTTGTTGACTTTGAGTTTTAGATAAAACTACTTTCAGACCCTAGATTTAATAGTTTCAAGGATTAGAGAATTCTTACAAAATTCAATTGCTTTAAGAGAAATTTGACAAGATTATTTATTCTTTTACTCCTTGAAGTTTCAATAAAATTGTGGATGAACTTGCTAATTGGACTTTTGACCAATCTGAAGTGAAAGACTTTGGTCATCCTTCCTTATGGTGGCTAACAAAACTAAAGAATGAGCTCTTATGCATGTTAGCCCTGCATAATAATAGAACTAATTGTTATAATATTTCTAAGGCTATCCTTTATTTCTCAGTTTGTGGCTGTTATTTTTTGGTTCTTTTCAATTGGTCATTGGCTTCCTCTCCATTTCTTTTGGTGGTTGTGGGGAAAGCTTCCAATTTTTGTCTTGATTGGAATTATGTTGGGTCTTTTTTTACTTTGGTTCTTGCATGAGCCATAAGATATCAATGTTGTTAGTTTTCTTAGCCTGTACATACACAACTCAGTAACTGTTTATGTTTTGGTTAGGCATGCTCTTTGAATATGTCGAAGAGAATAGGCCAAGGGTGATCCCTGAATGATTTTGGCAGAAAAGATACCCCTACTTACTTGAGTCTTACCCAAATGTAACATCTCCCCTAAATTTTTTTTCTAAAAAATAAATAAATACATAATATTTATTTTATTAGATAGTAAAAAATAATTTAATAATAAAATTTAAATAATAATTAATAAGTTTTAATAATTTTCTAAAAAAATATTATTTTTTATTTGTAAAAAATAAGACATATTTTATTAATTTTAGTCAATTAAACTTGAGAGTTTTTTTTAAAAAAATAGAATATCTGTAACCTCAAGATATTAAAATTGAAATACACTTTCATTTTTATTTTAACATTTTTTAATTAATTTTTTAATTATGATGTGGTAATATTTTTCATGATAAATAATATTGCAGAGCAATATATTTATAAATATAATGTGATAAAATTATATATTATTTATAATTATAATGAAGGTGTTCCTACAAATATTTTAATTGGGAACTGTAATGGCATGAAAATGTTAGTATTTAATTATTTGAACACTGACATTATAAAATAAAAAATAATTTAATTTAATTATATCAAAGTCAATTTTATATATATATATATATAAATAATTAATGTTTAAATACAAATAAATTCAAACAAAAAATAATAATATAAATATAAATTAAAAGCAAGATAAATTAATAAATATTAAATAAGAAAAAAAATTGAATTGTGAATAGAAAAAATACAAACTTTTTACATTTAATATTTTAAAAAATACTTCTTTTGTCATTTTAAATACATTATATCACAATATTATAATAAATAAATAAATAATCATATTATCACATAAAATTTTATTAATTGTAATATGTTATATATGTGTTAAAATATGAACAAAAATGTTAATATTTATAGAATTTTAATTTTATACAATAAAAATAAAATAAAATAAATATTTGAAAAATAAAATAAAAATATTAATATAAATTCAATAAAAATGAAATATACTCTTAAACAAATAAATATTTTATTAAGTAATTAAATTTTTAAAAATATCCAAAACACAAAATAACATTAATTTTTTTTAAATGCATTTACTAAAAGTGAGATAACAAGACTATTATAATGACTTTCTTTAGTGCTAACATATTTCTTTCCAAAATCTCCAAATTACCCTTAAAAAAATTCTTGATTATATATATTTTTACAGTTGCAAAACATATGTTATAATATTTAACTGTATTAAGTATAATTATTCCTATACAGGTCATGTATTATCGTCAATTTTATGATCAAATGATTTGTTTTTAAAAATGAAATTGTATATTTGTTGAGATTTATGAATTGAAAAACTTAAAATCAAGATCTCAAAGAGTAGGTCTGCTAATTCCACTCCACAGATAACAATCTTGATGAAAAAATCAAACTAACTGTTACATGAAAACATGGAATGTGTGAAGGGGTATATGTAACATTTAAATATAAAAGGTGTATTAATTAACCTAAGAATGATAGGTGGTATAATAAATTATTATTTTCATTTTTTTAATTATAAATTTTAATTATTTAATCGAAAGAATGTTCACATATAAATATATATTATAATAAATTAAATATAATCTAAAAATGATAAAAATGTGAATATCTATATAATTATAAACTTCACAATCAAAAAATAGAAATGAGAAAAATAATTATATATAAAACACTAAAGACATTCATACAATTCTAAATCAGAGATGAAGGATATGTCCTCAAAGTTTTTATACTCTCACTAATCTCAGCAGAACCGTTCTCCCAGTAGTTTTTCTCAGGGTATTCTTATAAATTTATGTGGCTTTGATTCAAAAGAGGCTCCGTCAAACAAACATAATTCTCCAACCCAGTAAAACAAATTGTCCTCATCCTCGTGCTGATTTTGATAGCTACCATGCATAGATGTCCATTAATATTACAAATGTTTTGTATTTTAGTATGCTCAGATTCTTCTCCATCTGACATGCCTTCTTCATGGCCATCCTAATCCATTGTCCTTTCTAGTTTAGCTGGAGATTGTTTTTATCTATAAACCCAAATTTCTTTAAGAAAGAAACCCATCAAATTGTACTCACACCGGACAGACATACCCATCAAATTCAGCTTTGCAGGCATCCGTCTCTTTTCTATTTTAAAAAAAAGTTCCACTCTTCCAAAACCAACTTAAAGTTTATAAGAATAAGTTTCATAAATACATATTGCAGGGCTTTAAAAGCAAAAATTATAGCACTGAAAAATGCATACTTAGAAGTCAGTCTGTGCTTGGAAAGCTACATAAGACTAACTCACATTCAGAAGATAAGCAATAGTTACAGTACTGGAAAACGCATAGTTAGAAGTCAGTCTGCTTTTGGAAAGCTACATAAGACTAACACACTCTCAGATAAGAAGTAATTACAGTACTAGAAAATGTATAGTTAGAAGTCAGTCTAATCTTGGATAGTTACATATGACTATCACACACCTAAATAATTTGACATTACTCCAATCCAAGCTGAAATATCTATATTAAACTGTACATTATGAATAATCTTGTCATATTTATAATTAATAAAATTAAAAAGAATAAATTTATATGAATTATTCTTATGTTTAACGACAAAACTATAATAAGAAATAAAGGCATGGAATGTCAAGTCCTTGCTAAATAATATATTTGTTTTGAGAAATATATGCATATGTATTAAAAATGAGGTAATCAATATTAACTTAAAACATGAATTCTATCTCTAATGTAATGCTTTATAGCTTTGCATGTATTAATATGTGTGAATCTAGAAGACATTCAAAACACAAAGATGGCCCCATGCATCCCATGCACACCATGCATTCCATGACATTGTCACTTATGAGAGGTTACCATGTGTCAGCTTATGATTGGGCATAGAAAATGTCATAAACAAATCAAAAAGTTCTGGAATTTCGTGAAGACATGGAAATTAGAAAATGCCAAGTACGATAGTCAAATCCAAAGGTGAGAATTTATTTGCATGGCCAATGTAAAGACAATAGATCCAAGGGTCATGATAAAGGTTGGAATTAATAAATCTAACATGTCCATAATTTATAAGAAACAAGGGTCATGTTATGCCTAGTCCCTTCTATAGGTAATGAAAAGTAATTATTTAGAATTGTATGAGTTGGTGTAACAATTGCTTGAAATGTCATTTAAAATATTAAAATTTACATACTTGTTTGTTTAATATTTAAAATTAAGAATGGCATAATATGCTTTGACACTTTTTAATAAATGTGATATGCATGTCTTGTGCATATAGATTATAAATACTACAATGTGACTAATTTGTTAAATATTTAGATAGTATGTATATAGTATGATGTGGCTCAAAAGTCTTTTGACTTGTTGCAGCATTAGGTTGGAAACATTTGAATATATGTATTCAAATTATAAATATTAAATAAGCATGGAATATAAATTAAGGTACATTATATATTCATATAATTTATGACCTCAACCTAAATGAAGCTTTTGTGTCTAATGTCTAAGATGGAAAAGTATTTTTGTATATATTTGTGACCTTTCATATTATCTATGTCCTAAGAGTCTTTTTTTTAAAATTATGGTGACTTTAATAACCTAGATCTAAAGATCCCCACATTATTTTATAAATATTTGTGGTCCCCTTTATACATATCTTAGGCTAAAGTATCCACATCACATACACATATTTCTTGGTGGCCAATTATAATTATAAAGATTCATATGCTCACTTGAGGCCACCCCTCAAATTGACAGGGCCACAATCACAATAAATAAAAGCCCATGCTTTGTGCCCCTATGAACTTGGGATTTTGGCATGTGTCCCTTTCAAAGTTGCAACCAATGTGCTTGATTCATGTGCCCGGCGATCATTTGTTAGTTAACATGACTCTTTTGATTATGAGGTCATTATATTTTATATGAAATACATGTGATACATATAATTATTTGATTGGTTGCATATGTTTACTGTAAATAAAAGTGATCATGTGTATTTGTTTATTATGAAGGATCAAATGTGGCCACATGGAAAGCGATAAAGTAATAAAGGTAGATGAAAATAAAATTGGATAAAATAATAGGTCCACTAGATAGGCAATGAAAAAAGTGAATTTCGTGCCATGAAACATGTTGATGTGTTTTTATGCGCACCACAAGTTTGGGTATTAAGCCCTCTCATTTTAGGATCACAAAATAACCTAGGGCATGGATTATATGTATGTTATCTTTTATTGATCAAATGGTGGAATAAATTTTGAGTAGTGCAACCATACACCTTTCCAAAACTGTCATATGTGATTGACTGACACTTATATACAGCAACACTATTATGACCAACACACCCACCTTCAAAATCTTCACATGGGGACCCAAATTGCATTTAGAATTTTCATGATCATATCTTATGTATTGCATATTCAGGTTTGGCTCACATAAAAAGGACTTTAATCTTTTAATAACTATTTAGTTCCATTACAAATATCTATAAGCAAGACTTGTTACAATGGTAAGGTTCTCCAAAGTTGATTTAAATCTTTTATATCATGTTGAATTTGGGCTAGAAGATGTTTTGGTATGGATATGATGGACCTAGACATTTAAATTTTTGAAATATGATCATTGAAAGATTTTAATGTGCTTCAATCAAAACATTTTACAGATATTATATGCCTTTTAAAATCAATAGTTGGGTGGAATGAACTTAGATCATGATTTATTTGACTAACTAACTAATCTAATGTCTTGTTTGAAGTCCTTTCTATGTCTAAATGTGTAGGCTGGCCTCGACATCACAAGATATTAATATGCATCTTTATCCAGCTTACTCACTTGCAACATCCAAGGTTTTAAGTCTATTTTCCCTACAATCAAGTGACAACCATCCACACATCAAAATTTGGCTTATTTGTAATCCATGGGTCCATGATGTAGTCTACAGAGACTTTCAGGAACTCATTGGGAAAGATCATTCCACATGTCATCATCTCAACTTGTATGTTGTAAGATCATAGTACATATTTAAAACTTGAACACTATCCAAAGCAACTATAACCCACCACATGTCATCATTGTGATCATGAACCATAACTTGTAGGATCATAGTACATATTCAAAACCTTAAGACTATTTGGAGCAATGACAACCATCCATGTGGCATTATCTTAACAATATGTGACCTGTCAAAGCATAGTATAAAGTTTGATAATAATAATTGTCCATGAATCATAGTTTGATGATATGTGAATGATAGTTCCTTACATAGTTTTCAAAGTTTTGTTACCCTTTGGAGCAATGATAATCATCCATGTAGAATCATCCCAATGACTTGCAACCTATCACAACATAGTACAAAGGTAGGAGTCTAGAACAATGATAACCATCCATGTGTCATCATCCAAGTGACCTGTAATATAACTTAGTAAGGTACACAACCATAATTCATCAACCTCTTTAATGAAGAAAGATTGCTCCACATGTTGTGATCCTACTAAATCAATGTTTGCACAATGCACAACAAAGAAATTTTATACTCTTATAAAGTAAGGCCTTGAGATTTTTTCAAGTGTCATCATCCTGCTAATCCATGGCCAAATAGGAAAGGACATAAAATACAAGGTCTAACACTCAGTGGATGAGTGATATGTTGCGATGAGCCTCTGACCAAATTAATTAATTACAAAAGAACATATTTGTCATCAAATCAAGCTCTAGAGACCTAGAAAGAGGACATCTATCATGTTAACATGCTGAGGCACCCAAAAGTAGCGGATGGATGCCATGTGGCAATACAACATTTTCCAAAGGTTGGCAATACAAAATTAAAATTCAAATAAGAAATGAATAAGTGATTAATAAATTAAGAGTCATTGTATGCAATTAATTCAAATGAATTAGAAATCTAATGAATTCAATTATCATAACCAATAAATATAAGTGATATATTTGATTTATAAAGCATAATTTAATTATATTGAATTCTCATTGTCTTGAGCACTATGTGAATTCAAGCTCTCCAACGACTAACAGACCTTTAGGATTTATAGATAATTTAAACATTACCTGCACAATACCAATGGATTCATCATCTCACACCTATCTTCCTTTTGCATATCCTATTGCCAATACTACTGAGTTCATGGATATAATATTTGATATTGTAGCACTGGAACACTAATTCAAACATTATTCGACTATATGGATGGAATTAGATGCTACAAATCCATATGGAACAAAGGACCAAATGTATATATTTACATAAAGATACAAAGATGACATTTTTCCCATTAAGGTGGCAGGGCTACACAATGCAGCAAAAAAACTAGAGGTAAGGCTCTGCATCGACTTGCTTTTTGATTTATTTGAAAATGGACAATTTTTTGAACCGCCAACTTGGTAAAACCCCTATAGCATATATTAGTCGGAACACATTTGAGAAATACTATAGGCTCATTGTTCTTCAAATAACCTATGGTTAGGCTATGTTGAATTAATAGTTGATTTCAAATTCAATTAGGGATGAATTGAAGCAATGGACATCCAACCCAAGTAGCATCATGATTAAATGCCCAATTTCTTCCATTCTTATAGTCATTTTTAGTCTTGGGGTAAGAACTACCATGGCCTTGTTAAATTAATTACACAAAATTTTAAGCATTTCTTATGTCCATGAGATATGGGTCCCATTGCTAGACATTATTTTGAGTTCAAATAAAATAGTTTCTCTTGGAGTATAATTAGCTCCAGTTTAATACACCAAATTAACAACCCAATACTTTTATGAGATGGAAAATTTTACACGATGTCATACTTGGTAGATGCCATCACTACTATAGTCCACCCATCTTATGTAAAGCCCTAGGAAACATCCATAGAATACCCAAATAACAAGGTTTGTGATGACTTTAATATTATTTGCATCTATAAGTTTAGTAGGAAAATCTAGAGACTCACAAAGACATTCTATCGGATGGTGTATAGGGCCATCTATGGGCAGAATATGACCAGGTTATCATAGAATATCCTAAGAAGCATTAGGAAAAAGGGTGATTACTGATATTAAACCCAGACTACACTATAATCAAAATAAGACAAATTTTAGATGGTATCATCCTAGCCCATGAGATTATACATTTCTTGAGTAATTCAAAAAGGAAAGTAAAGCTTATCAATTTGGATATATCTAAGCAACATGATAGTGTCAACTAGGATTTTATAGATGGTATGTTATGAAGGTTTGGATTTAGATACGATTGAAGACCTTGGATCAAATTTTTTTTTGTCACCCTTATGTTCTTTGTACTTGTCAATAGTTCTTTGAAAGGATTTTTTTCTACTTCCAAATGTTTAAGACAGGGGGACCTAATCTCACCCTAGTTTTTTATTCTTATGGCAGAGGATCTTGGTAGAAGATTCAAAGCTTTGAAATATTATTCCAAAATTAAAGGTATCTAAGCTACCACATCAGGAACAACCCACACTCATCAATAAGTAGTGGATGATACCATGATTTTTACCTCCATTTCATTTGAATAAATATGGGATATTAGAGATATGTTATCAAGCTATGAGAAAGCCTCAAGATAAATAATCAATAAGAGCAAATCAAAGTTGATATTCCTTAATGTTATCTTTGTGCACCAAAATTTCTAGGTAGAATCTTGGGTATGGAGAAAGACACCCTATTGAAAATTTATCTTAGATTTACTCTTTTTATAGGAATAGGGAACTAACACATGTGGAACAACTTATTTGATAAAATTATAAGTAAGACCAATAATTGGAAAGGCATAAAAATAAAGAGGTTAATCCAAGTGAGTTGATTTTTCTTCGTAATTGCCTTCATTCCCTACCCCCCTTCCCCCCTCGAGAAGACAATATGAAAAGATGAAACCATCAAACAAAAGGATTAAGAAAGAAAATAGAAGTAAATCTAGGTGGGAGTTTTTGCCAAAGAGTTAGTATAAGTAAATTTTTTATAGAGTGTCTAAATCAAACCCAAGAGAATTGGGATTAGAAGTAATCATGAGAAATGATAAAGGGGAAGTAGATGCTTTTAAGAGTTTTTACACATAGATCAACACTAATAATATCGAAGAGGTAGAGGAGTTGATTATGGGATTAAAAATGGCTATTGAAAATAAGATTAGTAAGCTAATTGTTTAGGAAGACTCCCTTATCTTGATCATGGCAATTCAAGAGAAGAAAACATGGAACTTGAGTATTCAAAATCTCATTCAAGAAGGTAAGAACCACATGAACCGAATGAAGGTAACAAAAACTAAGGATGTATACAGAGAAATTAATAGGGATACAGATTGGGTAGCAAATTTATGTGTGAACTCTGTTAGGGTGTGGAGCTAAAAGCTTCACCTTAAGGCAAACATGGAGGTTTCTGAGCGTATGCAGTCACTGGCGTTGGCAGGCCACAACCGACGTCGGTCAGGGGAAGCGCAGAAGGAAACCAGCATCGACAGGAGATCGACCGACGTCGATCACCTCCAGTCAGGCAGGGACCGACGTCGGTTCAGCATCGGTAGGAGATCGGCCGGCGTCGGTCACCTCCAGTCAAGCAGGGACCGACGTCGGTCGCCTGTGGCGGTCAGAACTGTTGTTGACAAATAGTCAGTTAAGTGAACGCGTAGTTTGCATGATGAAGACCAGTTTGAGTCTTTGAGCCGCTTGTCTAATTAGTGTATGCATGAGATCTATATAATAGACTCATGGGCTGTATTGTTAAGTGTAGAACTTGTAGAACCCAAGTGTGGAGCTTGGAGAGTTCTTCCCATGGTGGAATCAAGTAGGATTCCCCATGTATGTAAGATCAGGTTTGATATGCAGGGTGTTGTAGGATCATGGTGGAGATCTACATGTGATAAGTAAGATCAGGTTGGTCTGCATGGATGTGTGTATGCGAGGGTCAGAACAGGATCGATGGGGGAGCAAGATCAAAGTGACAACAATACATCAGGAGCAGGATCATGGTAAGATCTACTTGGAGTACCGGTTCGTACTCGGTTGTACTGGACGTACAATGAGGTGAATAACAGCTTGTGTTAGTTGTTAGTTGTGACCTATGAGAGAAGATTACTCAGGTGGGAAGATTACTTAGAGCCCTTGAGGAGCAAGCCTCACAGAGGTGGAAGAAGAGTGTGATCTCTTTATTGTAATTTCCTTTGTAATGAGTTGAATACAATTATGTGTTGCCTCTCATATTCTGTGTGTTTTCTCATTGATAGTTATTTGTTCTTCTAGTTATTTCCGCAATCTTAAGTTGCTTATACAAAGGTAATCATGTGTGCTCTTAATTTTGACAAATTGTGTCAGAGCTTTGGGGAACTTAGGTCCTAACAAACTCAAATGCATGAGCCATGACCAGAAGGATGGAAGATATTATAGAAGACCTGAGGGTTAAAAAATATTATTATTGAAAAGTGTGAGAAGAAATACTCAATTAAGCAAGTGGGTCAATTGGCAAGAAGACTTAATCTTTTTAGCAATTGTCATCAATTATGAAGTACATACATAATGCATGTGAGTTCAATTTAAAAAGTATGTTTAATTGGTAATCTTACATGCAAACTCCATGAACATGCTAAAATAATGCATGTTATTTTTGAAAAACATGTATAGGTTAGTTTCTCAAAATGTGAGATTAGAAAGATTATGTGTGTGTGTGTGTGTGTGTGTGTGTGGGTAATTCTTGATATTAATATAATTTTTAAATTATTAAAAAGTAAAAAATCAAATTAATTAATTTCTATATCATTTAGAATTGAAAGATTTTTTTAAAAAAAAGTGTATAACATAATTTGATGATATTAAAAACAAGTTTAATAGAAGAATCTATTCAAATATTTATTAATGTTTTTTTTTAGAGATGATTATAATATAATAAAAAATTATAGTTTTTAGAACACACTAATTATTTTATTAAAGAATAAAAATAATTTTAAAAATAAGAAAAATATAAATTTCAAATAATAGTTAATAATCTTTAATATTTTCTTAAAAATTAATACATTTGTATATGTAAAATATTAAATATATGTTTTATTAATATTAAATAATTTAATTTAATTTTTTTTTAAAAGAAAATTGAAATATCTATAACCACAAATTATTAAAATTCACACTATTTTATTATCTATATTTTTCAATTAATAAAAAAAAATATATATAAAAGATTAAAAATAATAATAATAAAAAATAAAAAATATTAAATATTGATGTTATATCCAATAAAAATGAAATGCGCCATTCAAAGTTTGAAGTGTGTCCTAAATACAAAATGAAATAAGAATCCTTTGTATACATTTACTAAAGTGAGATAAAGACAGACTATAATGATGGCTTGCTTTAGTGCTAACAAAGAAAATAGTGATTCTTCAATCTCCAAATTACTCTAAAGAAATCTTCATTGTAATTGTTTTATACAGTTGCAAAGCACATGGTATAATATTTTAGTTATATGCTTTTGAGCAATTAGGTGTAATTCTTCCTATCCAGGTTATGTAAAATTGGCTGATTATTATCCTCAATTCAGAAAATTTATGATTACAAACTTTGTTTTAAAAAGCGATTTTGTATATTTGTTGAGGTGTATGAATAGAAAACCCTAAAATGGTGGTCAATACAAGGATTGGTAGGTTGCAAATTCAACTCCACAAATGACAATATTAATGAAAAATAATCCATCAAATTGCAATCACCCACAACCCACATTTAGCTTTGCATGAATACGTCAATTTTTCATTTTGTAAAAAAATTCCACTCTTTGAAAAACGTTTCTAAAAATAAATCTTATGAATAAATATTTCTTGGCTTTAAAAGATATAATTATAGTACTGAAAGAAAAAGCATATTTAAACTTAGAAGTCAGTCTTCTCTTGGAAAGCTACATAAAACTAACACATTCACAGCAGCAATAATTGCCGTACTGAAAAATGTATATTTAAAAGTTGATTTATTTTTGGAAAGTTACATAAAATTAATATATTTAAATAATTTGACATTATTTTTATCAATACTTACAAAACTGTATATTATAAATAATTTTGTCATATTTAGAATTAATAAAATAAAATGAATTATATGAAATATTATTATGTTTAATAATATAACTACAATAATAAATAAAGGTAGGGAATAACAAGTTTTTGTGAAATAATCTATTCTTTTTGAAAATTATTTATATATATTGAAATAGGAGTAATGAATAATGATATAAGATTAAAAAAAAATCTAGAAAAATATTGAAAAATATTTACAATTTTATATTTCAATTATCACGACATGCATTCAGTTAATATTTTATTCTTTTATATATCTTTATTTTTATTGAAACAATTTTAACTAAAAAAATCCATACCATTTTAGTAGCTTTCATATATATTTCTTTTTCAACAAATATGGTAAAGACAGCGTGCTAACTAAATATTGATGAACATATATAAATCATATATCATTGCAAATATTACAATATAAAAATTATAAACAACACGTTAATAGGTTTGTTTAGTTATATTATTCATTTATTATTATTTTTAATTAAAAATTCATTTATCATATTCAACGATAGGGACTCACCCTTGTTAATATGTAAGGCTAGTCCCTATAAGTGTAGAGAATTACATTGCTTATATAAGTTACATTGAAGTTGAAATTTTTTATTCATTGATATCTTAAAGTTTGTTAAAAAATAAAAATATGGTTAATAAATTAATATTAAGTTGACTAATAAATTTTATAGAACATTTTGTTATACATTAAGTTTAACTAAATAATTATTTTAAAAATATGAATGATTATATAAACAATGCTTAAAACCATGTTATTGTCAAATATATTTGTTATATAATTAAAAAATTATGAAATATAAATAAATTAATTATTAAAATAAATGTAACAAATAAAAATATTAATAAAATATTTTTTAAGATTAATTTTATAAATCTCAATTGTATATTTTTAAAATTGAAAGACAATGAAAATATAAAATTTAAATTAATTATAAGAATTAAAATAAAATAAATTATTAAAAATAATGAAAAAAATTATCTCAAAAATAATTTATTAAAATTTTGAAAAAATAATTCCAAACAAAAGTTATAAAAAAATAACTCCAAATACAATTTATTAAAATAGTGAAGAAAATTGTTTCAATCAATATAAAATACATATTTGTATAATTATAATATTTACTATTTTTTATATAAAACATATAAATCATATTATAACAATTATTCAATTAAATATACTAACTTAAAATATGCATCTAATCATTTAAAAAAAAACCATTTCATATAAAATAATGAAAAAATTAAGTTAATTAAGTTGAACACATATTTGTTACATTTAATTAAATAATATTTAATAATATAAAGAAACTTATACCCTTAATAAACTAAAGTAATCAAATTATATAATAAAGAATTTTTGAAAACTCTAAATATACCCAATTTTTATGATTTTCAACATTATATAATAAAGCATTTTTGAAAACTCTAAATATATCCAATTTTTATGATTTTCATTTATGTTGACAAGTCTAGGAAAACTTTGATATTTCACACTTCTTTATCAATAAAATACTACAATAAAATTTCATATAAAAAAATTAATAAATCTCAATTTTACATATTTATATAATAAATAAAATAAATATTCATAAATGAAATCTTCTAAGTTTTTGTAGATGCAACTTGTAATAGCTTTAGGCCACATTTTATTTCCTGCACGTATAAAAATCATTGTTTATGAAATTTGTCGCATTGAGGGATAAAAAAAGGTGGGCAACACAAATTGATGATTTTAGGTGGAGGGCTAATAAAATAATCTATTCAAAATTTTATTAGTATTTTTAAGAGAGAAGAATAGTGTATTAAAAAAATTGGAAGAGGACCTTATTAATAGGTTAATTGTAATTGGTAATAGTAAAATTAAAAAGAAAAAAAAAATAGAGTTAGTATTCTTTGATAAGTTTTATTATTAGGATGGTTTAACTAATTTTGTTGGGGTTAAGGGAAATTAGGAGTTTCTAAAGTTGATTGTGTGATTAGGGATTGCTACAGATTTTTTATTCAAGCAAGGTTTATTAAATTGTGAGATGGAACCAATAATGAGATTAAAGCCCAAGCCTTGGTGGTGGGTATTGATCTTACACTTGAGTGTGGTATTTCCAACTTGAAAATCAAAGGTGATTCTCAAGTAGTTATTTAAGCCTTGTCCAAATTAGGGGCTAAATCTTGGAACTTGAATAATATCCTCGAGAAAGTGTGGGGTGATATCTCTAAATTTCATAACTGAAAGTGTTTGCACTTTTATAGAGGCCAATTAAGCGGTCAATTTTTTGGTCAATGTTGGGTTTGACCAAATTGAAATCAAGCAAGAGGATAATGTCAAGGAAGCATGGAAAGATTTCAATGAGATGGTAAACCTTAATTTTTGAATGATGTATGCTACTAGCATATGTGTGTGGAGTTTGGAGGGGTGTCAAACTATGATGAGCCTTCCTTTATTTTCATTCATGGGGCTCGTACAAATTGTCTCCCCATTTATCATTACAATTGGTGCTTTTTCGCAGTGGTCTCTCTTTTTAAGCTTTGGTTTTTTTTTGGATTTTTCCATGTTCTTTTTTTCTGCAACATTGGGTTGAGGTTTTGATGAAATGGAGCATAGTAATATTGAGTTGTTGGCCCTACATGTGGTCTTCGAGCAAGGGGCTAAACACGAAATGGGGTTTGTAAGTCATGTTTCGATGGCACGACTGAAACACATTTTCTGGGATCTCATTCTAGATGTATCTCAAGCCATCTTGGAAGTACTAGGTGGTGAGGTGTTAGAGAAGAGTTTGAGATATAGGGTAAATTTGGAGATAGCCTCTTTGTTTTCTTCAAATCTTTTTTTTATCATCTCAGGTAGATAGCAAGTGATGGATTTGTCGAGTTTTTTGTTGTTCCTAAATTTTAGATGGAATTACTGGTTCAATTGGCAGAATTTCCTTGTGAGTCTCATGATCCTCTTCCTTTTTTTAGTAAGGATGTTTTGTGATTTTCTCCTTTGGTGTTATTTAGGGAGCTAGAGTCTCGCTTCATTTCCATTATATGCTTGGTTGAGGAACTGCAAGCAGTCATAATTGAGTAAGAAGAGGTGGTCAAGGAGGTGTCTCTGTAAGACACTAAAGCTCTCAAGGCTCCTCTGTCAACATCTAAAGGTCAAAGGAGTGGGTGGCGATAGTTAAATTCCTAGCCCAAGGTTTTTTTGTGGTTTGTTTCCTTCTTCAAGTTGGTTTTTGTAGGTAGTAATGGGGTTTAAACTTTCATAGAATCAAGGATATTTGTCTGTGGTGTAATACAAGGCTCGGAAGAATAATGAGAAACTGAAGTAGCAGAAGGTGATGACGTTGTCTTCAGCTGGTGGTGCATGCTTATCATCTAATGATGCAATTTTTTTTCCTGGCTAAGGCTCTAGGCCTTGTGGGATGACAAGTGGAATGCTACAGTGGGGGTGATTTATTCCTAGAGGTGGTGCATATTTTAGATTAAGGTTGGCTTTTGGTTGTTTTGATCAGTTGGTCTTGTGTTAGTGATTTCAAATGTATAGTTAATAGTTTATTGTAATCTCGAATAGTAACCATACAATAGTGTTTTAGTTATGTTTCCTAACGATGTTTTGGTCTTTGCATGGTCATATGCATTGTTGGAACTTGTGTCCTCAAATCAAGCCAATGGTTTTCTACTTCTTTTTTATTGAGTAGAGACCCCTCCAACCCTAAAATCTAACAAAAAAATTGTAAGAGAATTTATAACAACATAATAATTGTTTTATTGGGTGGTAAAAAATAATTTAAAAATAAAATTTAAATAATAATTAATAAGTTTTAATATTTTTTAAAAATTTATTATATTTTTATATGTTAAAAATAAAAGATATGTTTTACTAATTTTAATTGTTTAAACTTAAATTTTTTATAGAAAAAATTTGAAATATAGAAATTTAAATTAACATTTTATTTTCACTTGATATTTTTCAATTAACATTTTATTCACTTAATATTTTATTATCATTTATAATTTATTATATATAATTTAAAACATAAATTGAAATATTTATATAACTTTTATATTTAAAAATAAAATAAAATTCATATTTAAAAAACGAAAAAAAATTAAAAAATTAATAAAAATCTAATAAAAATAAAATGCACTTTCATACACTCATAAAAAAATAAATGTTTTATTAAATAATTGAACTTTGAAAAGTGTCCTAAACACAAAATAAAATTAGAATCTTCTTTTGGTATGCATTTACTAAAGTGAGATACCAAGACTATAATAATGACCTGCTTAAATAGTGATCCTTTAAAGGAAATAGTGATCCTTAAGATATTAATCTTCATTATATACACATTTTTAACAATTCTAAAAACACATGGTATGATATTTTGATTATATTAAGTATTATTTTTCCTATAAAAGTTAGGTAAATTTGGTTAATTATTATTGTCAAGATCACAAAACTTATTTTAAAAAACGGATTTAAATATTTACTTTAAAATCAAGATCTCCAGCAATAGGAGGTCTATTAATTCAACTCCACATATAACAATATTAATGAAAAAATCAAACTGTTATATAAAATCATGGAAAGTGTAAGGGTATATGCAACCTTCAAATATATAAAAATATTAATTAAAGTTAAATGGTATAATAAAAATTTATTATTATTATTATTATAATAAATTGTAATTATAATTATTTAATCATTCATATTTAAATATATATTTATTTATTAATTATAATTAATTATATAATTCAAAAATGATAAAAATATTGATATTTATATAATTCTAAATTTCTCAATTAAAATAAAATATAAACATTTTATATAATATTTTGCTTATGGTTAACGTGCGTAGATGTCCAACAAACAAACATAATTCTCCAACCCAGTAAAACAAACTGTCCTCATCCTTGTGCTGGTTTTGATGGTTAGCATGTGTAGATGTCCATTACTATTAGAAGTGGTTTGTATTTTAACATGCTCAGATTCTTCTCCATCTCACATGCCTTCTTCATGGCCATCCTAATCCATTGTCCTTTATAGTTTAGCTGGAGATTGTTTTTATCTGTAAACCCAAAATTCTTTCAAAACAATAACCATCAAATTGTATTCACACCGGACACACATACCCATCAGATTGCACTCACCCACAATCCACACTTTTTATCAGAAAAGTTTCATAAATACATATTGAAGGGCTGTAAATGTAAAAATTATAGTACTGAAAAATGCTTGCTTAGAAGTCAATCTGCTCTTGGAAAGCTACATAACACTAACACATTCAAAAGATAAGCAATAATTATAGTACTAAAAAATGCATTCTTAAAAGTAATTCTGTTTTTGGAAAGCTACATAAGTTAAACTCACAGATAAATAATAATTATAGTACTAGAAAATGTATAATTAAAAATCAGTTTGATTTTGGATAATTACATAAGATTAACATATATAGATAATCACATAAAATTAACACACACTCAAATAATTTAAGATTACTTCAATCTAGATTAAAATACCTATCAAACTATATATTATGAATAATCTTATCATATTTACAACCAATAAAATTAAAAAAATAAATTTATTTAAATTAATATATATATAACAATAACAATAACAATCAATACTAATTTAAAACATAAATTCTATTTATAATATAATATTTTATAACTTTACACATAATAACATGTATATATCTATAAAATATTCAAAACACAAGAAAAGATATATACATCTCGTGCACACCATATATAAATAAAAATAAATGTTTAATAAATTTAAAATTTGTAATCACTAGTACTCCATCACCTCTACACCAAATCTCAATAGACCTAATTCGTTGGTCCTTGACATAAATACATTATAATAATGGTACATTGAACGTAGATGATAAATATATAATGTCACTTACCTTTTTAAAAACTTAACTTTAAATTTTGATTAAAAACCTAACTTTAAATTTATAGATAATTTTGTGAGCTTTAATATTTCGAGTAACATTATTTATTTACAAATAAGATATTTATTTAAAAAATATGTCTGAAATAAAAATGAATAAATAAAATTGTAAAAAAAGATTCAAAGCACTTAATCCTTATAAGTATAGAAAATTACATTGTTCATATAAGTTCTATGGAGGTTGATATTTTTCATTCATTAATATTAGAAGTTGCTTAAAAATAAAGTTGCAGTTAATAAATCAATATTAAATATGAATTATAGATTTCATAAAATATTTTGTTACACATTAAATTTAATCAAATAATTATTTTAGAAATATGAATGATTATATAAGCAATGTTTATCACCATATCATTATTAAATATATTTTTATAAAATTAAAAAAATAATAAAAAGTAAATAAGTTAACTATTAAAATAAATATAACAAATAAAAAAATTAATAAAATATTCTCTCAGATTAAATTTTTAAATCTCAATTTTACATTTTTAAAATTAAAGATAATAAAAACATAAAATTCAAATTAATTATAAGAATTAAAATAAAATAAATTATTAAAAATATTATTCTAAAAATAATCTATTAAAATATTGAAAAAAACAACTCCAAACAAAATTTATAAAAGAATAATTCTAAATAAAATTTATCAATGAATAAAATAATTTTAACCAACCTATACTAAGTAATATGTATAATTGTAATGTTCACCATTTTCTATATAAAAACATATAAATTATATTACAACGATCATTCAATGAAATATACTAAATTGAAGCATGCATCTAATAATTTCAAACGAAAAATAATGAAAAAACTAATTTAATAGGATTGGATATATGTTTTCTATATTTAATTAAATAATATTAATTAATATAAGAAAACCATACCCTTAATAAATTGAAGTAATCAAATTATATAATAAAATATATATTTTTTTAAATAGTTGAAAACTCTAAATATAATTAATTTTTAGTCGGAGGTTTATTCGGAAGGGCAAGGCCCCAATATTTGTTTCATAAGAAAAAAAAATAAAGGAATATGCGATTCCCCTAGTGGTGGTGTGGACACGTGAGGGTTGGTTTAAACTCTGAAGGCAACAAAATTGTCGGGTCTTGTGGGAATCAACCATTATACAAAATAAAACATGGACATTCTAGAATGGTGTACTTCCCTTTTATTAACACTTAAAACCATATACATTTTTTGCTATTCTAATTTTTGGCTGGATTTTGGGATTATAATATCTCCCCTGTGATGTCCAAAAATATTGGATTTTACATTTATTGAATACCAACATGAAAAACTAGCAAAAGTAGGATGTGATTTTACAGATAGTCTCTCAAGATTATGCTTTATGCATCTTCAACAACAGGGAGTGAAAAAGAGAGAAGAGAGAATGATGATTTTGAAGGACACACATGGACCTCATGCTAAGTTAAAGGGCAAGTGGAGCTCAAGTTGCTTGATATGCAACTCAACAAGGGGTAGGCAAACAAAGCACTTGAAAAAAACTTTATATTTAAATTGAATGTTTTAAAATTTTATATATAATATAATAGTAATATTTATAAATTACTATTATTATGTTATAATAATATTTATATATTAGATAATATAAAAATATGTGTAATATATATAATTTTAATATTATTATTTAAAAAATTAAAAATTACATAATAATATAATAAAATATATTTTTATTATATTATTATTTTAATATATTAATATTTTAAATATCAATTTATTTATACATATAATCTAATATTATGTATTACTCCTCCATTAATGGGTCAATTGTCATCGATAATGAGGTCAAAAGTAGAAAGCAGGAATGGATGCCCCCTCCTCTAGGATGGTTTAAACTGAATTTTGATGGTGCAACACGTAGTAATCTAGGTGCTTCCAAGGTGGGTTGCATTATTCTTGACTATTGTGGATCAGTGATTAGAGCTTTATCTAAGAAAATTTAGGATGGGTCCAATAATGAAGTGGAAGCTCAAGCTCTGGCGAGTGATATTGAATTGGCTATCCAATGTGGGATTATGAATCTAATTGTGGAAGGTGATTTGTAAGTTATCCTTACGGCTTTGGAAAAAAGAGAGGCTAAATCATGGAACATAGAGAATATATTGAAGAAAACATGACAAAATTTGGAAGCTTTCTCTACTATAAAGTTGCAGCATTACTTTCGGGAGGCAAATACAGCGGTGGACTTCCTAGCAAACTGTGGCATCGATCAATTAGAGTTTTATAGGTTGGATAATATCAAGGATACTTGGGAGGATTTCCTTCAACTTCGTTGATTGATCTTGGTTGAATTTCACTCAAATATCCTTTTATATTGCTTTGTCACACAAAGCAATTACAAAATGGCTAATGTAGCTATCGAAGCCTTTAGTGGAATGTTGTGGTTCCTAACACTTCAGGCATGCCCCTACTCACTCCATTTGATCATTACTTGTCAGGAATGTGTGTGAATTGATCAGGGAGGAGGATTCACATTTATGTTGGTTGGCATTTTAATTGGGGTGATTGACAGCTCTCCTTGGCATGAGGGAGCCTAGAGGCTCCCCTATGCACATTTATTCTTTAGCTGTCATGTTTCATGCTACATATGCATGAGTGGCCTATGAGAATTATGTGTTGTGTTCAAGGGTGAAATCAATGGAGAACCAGAGTGACATTGTGCTTACCACTACATGCATCTTTGGATCTAGTGAGGTGAGGAAGATGGCTTTCGAGGGACTAATATCATGGGCTCATCTCTGACATATTTTTTGGCTACCTTCAAAGGAAGTACATGTTGTTATAGCAGATGTTTTGGGGCAAGAATTCTTGGTTAAGGGGATCAAGTGCAGGGTGAACTCAGAAGTGGCGGTCATCTTTGCCTTTAATCTCATGTTCCTAATCTTTGATGCGGAGGTGGTGGTGAAGGTGGTAGCATTCTATGTCCACCTAGAATGTCGAGTCATCTTAATCAAGAAATTTTATTTACATGACTTGACCCCTCTCCCATCCTTGTCGTTCTTGAGGTGGGATGGCCTAGGAGTCATCCTTGCTTCTACATTTCAAGCTTTGGAAACTAGATTCATGATTCTCTTAAATTTCATGGAGGACCTCCACAAGAAGGTTGTTCTGCCTGACATGAAGATTGATAAATTTGTCTCATTACCAGTGATGTCATAAATGATGAATCCCATCCTAGAGTTGGTAGAGTTACGTATCCACTAACACGAGTAGAAGAGGGTAGAGGCAGTGAGGAAGTTGGTTAGATGGGTGTTGTGTGGAATGTTGGAAGCACCATCCTGGTATAATTCAGTGCTAGTGGAGGCTATAAACCCTAGACCAAAGGAGGCAACAATGCTCTTTATGCCTTCCTCATTTGGGGGATTTGAGTGATTGGACTAGGTGAAGGAAGTAGCTATGGCTGGGAAGGAGGAACATGCGAGGGGTGAATATGATTTGGTGTTGTTGTCAGATTCGAACAAGGATGGTGCCACGGGTGCTGCCTTTTAAGCTGTTGGTTTGGTGTCCTTGCTAGTTTTTTTTCTCTCAGTATGTCTGGTCTTTTGGGTTTGTGTCTTTCTCTTGTTATACTGGGTTCCTGTGTGGCCCTTTAGTGCTTCTCTTAGTCTCGATTTTTGGTGGATGTCTGTTGGTTCTTTGGTTTTAGTTGGCTTTGTACCAGGGATTGTAAAACTTTATACTTTGTAGGCTGGGGGCCTAATACTAACCCCGTAATAATCTAAAAAATATTATGTATTATAGATTAATATTACATATTATATAATTTAAAAAGTATATATATGTGTGTGTGTGTGTGTGGAAAAATATATTTTATATATAATATATTATATTAAAATATAAGCTAAAATTCAATATTAAAATATTTAATATAATAAAATATAATAAGTTTTTCAAATATATAGAATAATATAATATAAAATATATAAAATAATTAAATATCTAATATAATCAAACATATAATATATTGTTAATATTAATTATAATATTATATATTTAAAACTATAAATATTAATTATAAAATAATATATAACTATTGTTTCATTCTAATTTTGAGAAATATTTATTATATAAATATAAATAAATATTACAATATTAATATAAAATTTGAAAAATATTTTAAAATATATACCATGAAATAATATATTAAAGATTAAAATATATAATATAACATATATTATAATATAATATATATTGAAATATATAATATAATTATAATAAATTAAAATTAAAAATTTTAATATTAAAATAAAAATATATAATATAATAAAATATATTACAATAAAATACATATTAAATATGATTAGGCAAAAACTAATTTCCTTCCTCCCTCTAACTTTCCTCACACTTCCAAAAAAGAAAAGAAAGGAGAAAAAAAGAAACGCTCTAATTTCATATTAATTGTTTAACTTTTGTACATGCAACCATTGTAATAGCTTTAGCATACATTTTGTTTCCTTCAAGCATAAAAATCATTGTTTATAAAAGTTGTCGCATTGAGGGGAAAAAAAGGTGTGCAACATAAATTGATGATTTATGCAAGGCATATATATATATATATATATATATTTTATTTTTTTTGGTGGAGAATATATATATATATTTTGTGGAGATAAGTACAGTGTAGTAAAAAATTGTAAGAGGAGGCATTATAATAGTTATTTTGGATTAAATATGTTGAAAATAATTTTTTTGATTAAATTGTTCAGTTTTCTCTTTTTTAAAGGCTTTTTTATATTGATTATTTTGAAAACTGGGAAGCTTTTGATTAAGAATAAGTCATTTTGGATCATCAAGAATAATAAAAATGTTCATTTATAGACTGATTCTTGAGATGGTTATCCTCCTCTTATTAAATGGTGTCCCCATTTTTATGGTCTTATGGAACAGATGCATCATGCAGATTGGGTTACGGTTTTCAACTATTCAAATAGGCCCAACAAAGACGAGACAATTGAAATGAAGTGGATTTCTCCTGAAGCTTGGTTGATTTGAATTTTGTTAGATCCTAAAAGTCAATTTCTTCATAATCTTAAAGACAAAGATCTTTCTTGCTCATATGAGGAAGACATATTAGCATGGGAAGAACAACATAATGGAATTTATACTGTAGTAGATGGTTATCATTCTCTTTGTTATCCTTCAATTTAGCCTCTCAAAAAGTTTTTAAAGCAACTTTGGAGTCATAATTTATGGCCTAAAATTAGGTTCTTCATCTGGCTTCTCCTTCATGGTAGAGCTCTCATGAGAGATCAACTTATGAAAAGGGGCTTTAATGGCCCCTTTAGATGTGTCTTGGGTACATGGATCATGAGGAAACTTTTTCTCATCCATTTTTTTGTGTGTCCATTATTGAGGAGTGACAATCCTTGGTGAGTCTTTTGGGCATTCCATGGATAGGTATTTTGTCCCTGATTCAACCCCTTCAAGATTGGAGCTGCATCTTCCAGTTTGATGTCTTTTCTAATGAAATTATTTGGGCTTGTGTTTCTTTTGTCTTATGGAATATGTGGAAGGAGTGAAATGCTAGAATTTTCAAGTAAATGAATACTAATATTGTTGGATTTGGTAGAAATCTCTTAATAATATTAGAGAATCGGTCATGCATTTGATGAAACACCTTGCAACACCTTCTTATCATGGAACACTCATTCTTTAGGATCTTCACATTGTTCCTTCTGCCCCCTTCCAGGTAGACTCTAGTGGCAAGAGTTGTAACTTTATTCCAATAATAGTCATCAACAGAATCCATATGGATGGAGATTCGAGGGGAAATCTTAGTTATGCCAATGTTGGAGGCATTGGTAAGGATTTGGATAACTCTATGGCTTTATTTTTTTTGTAAAAATTAGTATTACCACTAACAATTCAATTGAAGGGCAAACTATTATGGAAGGTTTTAAGACTCCCTGATAGGTTGGGTGGAAAAACTTCTAGTTAGTTGCTTACTTCGAGTTTTGGATAAAATTGCTTTCAGGCCCTAGTTCTAATAGTTCCAAGGATTGGATAATTTGTAGAATTCTTCATAAAATTCAATTGCTAGAAGAGAAATTTGACAAGGTTATTTATTCGTATATTCTTTGGGGTTTCAATAAAGTTACGGATGCAGTTGCTAATTGAGATCTTAACCAATCTGAAGTGAAAGGCTTTGGTCCTCCTCCATTATGGTGACCCACAAAACTAAGGAATGAGCTCTTATGCATGTTAGCCCTAGATAATAATAGAACTAATTGCTATAATCTTTGTAAGGATATCCTTTGTTCTTTAGTTAGTGGCTGTTATTTTTTGGTTCTCCTTCACTGGTTATTGACTTCCTCTCTATTGTTTTTGATAGTTGTGGGGTGGACTTGAAATTCTAGTCTAAATTGGAATTATGTCGGGTCTTCTTTTTTTAATTCGATTTTTGTTTGAGCCATATGGTATTAGTGTTAGTTTTCTTGAATAGTACATATATAACTCGATGACTGTTTATCTTTTAGTTAGGCGTGTTTTTTTAGCATGCCAAAAAAGACAGACCGAGTGCGAGTCCTTAATGATTTTGATGAAAAAAGTACCCCTACCTCCTTAAGTCTTTTACCCAATTGTAACATCTCCCTTGAGATGTTTTCTAAAAAACCAAAACATAATAATTGTTTTATTAAATAATAAAAAATAAATTTTAGATAATAATTAATAAGTTTTAATAAATTTCAAAAAAAATATTACATTTTTTATGGGTAAAAATTAAGACACTTTTTATTAACTTTTAATCAAATAAACTTAAGATTTTTAAGAAAAAAATTGAAATATTTGTGATCTCAAAATATTAAAAGTGAAATGCACTTCACTAAACATTTTTTAATTAATATTTTGTTATTATTAATTGCAATTTATTATATAATTTAAAATATAAATATAAATATCAATATTTATATAATTTTAAATTTTTATATAATATTTAAAAAAAATATTAACGTAAATTTAATAAAAATAGAATGCACATTCATAAACACTTATAAACAAATAATATTTTATTAAATAATTAAACTCTGAAAAATGTCTAAAACACAAAATAAAATTAGAATCCTTTTTTTTTAAATGCATTTACTAAAGTGAGATAACAAGACTATAATAATGACTTGCTTTAGTGCTAATAAAGGAAATAGTGATCCTCTCAGATATTTCTTTCGAGAATCTCCAAGTTACCCTAAAGATTTCATTGTTATATATATATATTTACAGTTGCAAAACGTATGGTATGATAAGCAATCATTATAGTACTGGAAAATGCATAGTTAGAAGTCAGTGTAATTTTGGAAAGCTACTTAAGACTCACACACATTGAAATAAGAAACAATTATAGTACATAAGACTACCACACTGAAAATGCAGTCTGAATCTTGGATAGTTACATAAGACTAACACACACCCCAATAATTTGATATTACTTTAATCCAGGCTAAAATATCTACAAAATTGTATACTATGAATAATCTTGCCATATTTACAATTAATAAAATTAAAGAAATATTTTTTTTATGAATTATTATTATATTTAATGATATCATTATAACAACAAATAAAGGTATAGAATGTCAAGTCCTTGCGAAATAATATATTTGTTTTAAAAAAAATATGCACATACATTGAAAATGAAGCAATGTATAGTAACCTAAGACATGAATTCTATTTATAATATAATGTTTTACAAATTTACATGTAGTAATATGTATGAATCTAGAAGACTTTCAAAACATAAGGGCAGCCCTACATCCACTACACACCATGTATTCCATGACATTGTCACCTATTGGAGGCTACCATGTGTCACCCTAAGATTGGGCATAGAAAAGGTCATAAACAAATTAAAATTAGAATTTCGTGAAGATAGGGAAATTAGAAGATGCCAAACATGATAGTCAAATCTAAAGGTGAGAATTTATTTGCATGGTCAATGTAAAGACAAAAAAGCCAAGGGTCACAATAAAGGTTGGATATAATAAAGCTAACATGTTCATAATTTATAAGAAATGAGGGTCGTATTGTGCCTAATCCCTTTCATAATTAATGAAAATCAATTAATAAAAGTGCATGAGGTAGTGTAACAATTGCTTGAAAGGTCATTTAAAATATTAAAATTTACATACTTATTTGTTTAAGGTTTTAAATAAAAAATAGTATGCTATGTTTTTAAACTTTTCAATATATCTGATAGGCTTGCCTTTTGTAGGGATCAAGTGAATACAGATTATAAATACTACAATGTGACTAATTTGTTAAACATTTATATAGTATGTATATAGTATGATATGGTTCAAGATCTTGTTGATTTTTTTGCAATATTAGGTTTGGAATACTTGAATAAATGCAATCAAATTATAAATATTAAATAAATGTAGAATATAAATTAAGATAGATTATATGTTCATATAATTTGTGACCTCAATCTAAATGAAGATTTTGTGTCGAATGTCAAAGAGGGAAAAGTATTTATATATATTTGTGACCTTCCATATTATCTAAGTCCTAAGGGTCTCTGTAAAAAAATCATAGCCACTTTAAGAACCTATATCTAATGCTCTCTGCATTATTTTATAAATATTTGTGGTCCCTTTTATACATACCTTAGGGTAAAGCCTCCACATCACATACACATATTTTTTGGTGGTCGATCATAATTATAAGGATTATTGTACTCACTTGACACTACCCTCTCCCTCACCCAACTAACCTAATGGGTCCAACATCACAGAAAAGACAAGCCCATGCTCCGGGCCCTTGTGACCCACAAAACTAAGGAATGAGCTCTTATGCATGTTAGCCCTAGATAATAATAGAACTAATTGCTATAATCTTTGTAAGGATATCCTTTGTTCTTTAGCTAGTGGCTGTTATTTTTTGGTTCTCCTTCACTGGTTATTGACTTCCTCTCTATTGTTTTTGATAGTTGTGGGGTGGACTTGAAATTCTAGTCTAAATTGGAATTATGTCGGGTCTTCTTTTTTTAATTCGATTTTTGTTTGAGCCATATGGTATCAGTGTTAGTTTTCTTGAATAGTACATATATAACTCGATGACTGTTTATCTTTTAGTTAGGCGTGTTTTTTTAGCATGCCAAAAAAGACAGACCAAGTGCGAGTCCTTAATGATTTTGATGAAAAAAGTACCCCTACCTCCTTAAGTCCTTTACCCAATTGTAACATCTCCCTTGAGATGTTTTCTAAAAAACCAAAACATAATAATTGTTTTATTAAATAATAAAAAATAAATTTTAGATAATAATTAATAAGTTTTAATAAATTTCAAAAAAAATATTACATTTTTTATGGGTAAAAAATAAAACACTTTTTATTAACTTTTAATCAAATAAACTTAAGATTTTTAAGAAAAAATTTGAAATATTTGTGATCTCAAAATATTAAAAGTGAAATGCACTTCACTAAACATTTTTTAATTAATATTTTGTTATTATTAATTGCAATTTATTATATAATTTAAAATATAAATATAAATATCAATATTTATATAATTTTAAATTTTTATATAATATTTAAAAAAAATATTAACGTAAATTTAATAAAAATAGAATGCACATTCATAAACACTTATAAACAAATAATATTTTATTAAATAATTAAACTCTAAAAAATGTCTAAAACACAAAATAAAATTAGAATCCTTTTTTTTAAAATGCATTTACTAAAGTGAGATAACAAGACTATAATAATGACTTGCTTTAGTGCTAATAAAGGAAATAGTGATCCTCTCAGATATTTCTTTCGAGAATCTCCAAGTTACCCTAAAGATTTCATTGTTATATATATATTTTTACAGTTGCAAAACGTATGGTATGATAAGCAATCATTATAGTACTAGAAAATGCATAGTTAGAAGTCAGTGTAATTTTGGAAAGCTACTTAAGACTCACACACATTGAAATAAGAAACAATTATAGTACATAAGACTACCACACTGAAAATTCAGTCTGAATCTTGGATAGTTACATAAGACTAACACACACCCCAATAATTTGATATTACTTTAATCCAGGCTGAAATATCTACAAAATTGTATACTATGAATAATCTTGCCATATTTACAATTAATAAAATTAAAGAAATATTTTTTTATGAATTATTATTATATTTAATGATATCATTATAACAACAAATAAAGGTATGGAATGTCAAGTCCTTGCGAAATAATATATTTGTTTTAAAAAAAATATGCACATACATTGAAAATGAAGCAATGTATAGTAACCTAAGACATGAATTCTATTTATAATATAATGTTTTACAAATTTACATGTAGTAATATGTATGAATCTAGAAGACTTTCAAAACATAAGGGCAGCCCTACATCCACTACACACCATGTCTTCCATGACATTGTCACCTATTGGAGGCTACCATGTGTCACCCTATGATTGGGCATAGAAAAGGTCATAAACAAATTAAAATTAGAATTTCGTGAAGATAGGGAAATTAGAAGATGCCAAACATGATAGTCAAATCTAAAGGTGAGAATTTATTTGCATGGTCAATGTAAAGACAAAAAAGCCAAGGGTCACAATAAAGGTTGGATATAATAAAGCTAACATGTTCATAATTTATAAGAAATGAGGGTCGTATTATGCCTAATCCCTTTCATAATTAATGAAAATCAATTATAAAAAGTGCATGAGGTAGTGTAACAATTGCTTGAAAGGTCATTTAAAATATTAAAATTTACATACTTATTTGTTTAAGGTTTTAAATAAAAAATAGTATGCTACGTTTTTAAACTTTTCAATATATCTGATAGGCTTGCCTTTTGTAGGGATCAAGTGAATATAGATTATAAATACTACAATGTGACTAATTTGTTAAACATTTATATAGTATGTATATAGTATGATATGGTTCAAGATCTTGTTGATTTTTTTGCAATATTAGGTTTGGAATACTTGAATAAATGCAATCAAATTATAAATATTAAATAAATGTGGAATATAAATTAAGATAGATTATATGTTCATATAATTTGTGACCTCAATCTAAATGAAGATTTTGTGTCAAATGTCAAAGAGGGAAAAGTATTTATATATATTTGTGACCTTCCATATTATCTAAGTCCTAAGGGTCTCTGTAAAAAAATCATAGCCACTTTAAGAACCTATATATAATGCTCTCTGCATTGTTTTATAAATATTTGTGGTCCCTTTTATACATACCTTAGGGTAAAGCCTCCACATCACATACACATATTTTTTGGTGGTCGATCATAATTATAAGGATTATTGTACTCACTTGACACTACCCTCTCCCTCACCCAACTAACCTAATGGGTCCAACATCACAAAAAAGACAAGCCCATGCTCCGTGCCCTTGTGAGCTTGGGATTTTGACATGTGTCCCTTTCAAAGTTACATCCATTATGCTTGATTCTTATGTCTCATGACCATTGGTAGGATACCATGTGTATTGTGATTATGAGGTCATTTATGTTTTATATGAAATAAATGTAATATGTATAATTATTTGATTGGTTGCATATGTTTATTGTAAATAAAAGTGACCATGTATGTTTGTCTGTTAGTAGGGATTATAAGTAGCCACATGGAAATCGACAAAGGACTAATGATAGATGCAAATAAAATTGGATAAATTAATAGGTCTACCAAATAGGTAGTAAAAAAAGTGAACTCTATGCCATGAGACCTATTGATGTATTTTTTATGCACACCACAAGTTTGGGTATTAAACTCTCTCATTTTAAGATTGCAAAATGACCCAGGGCAGGAATTGTAAGTATGTGGTATTTTAATGACCAGATAGTGGAGTAAATTTTGAGTAGTGTAGCCACACACATTTCTGAAACTATCATATGTGATTAACTGACACTTATATATAAAAAACTTGTTGTGACTAACACACCCCACCTTCAAAATCTTCACATTGGGACCCAAGTTGTATTCATAATTTTCATGATCATACCTTATGTATTGCATATTCACATCTATCTCACATGAAAAGGACTTTAATCTTTCAATAACTATTTATTTCTATTGCAAATAACTATAAGCAAGAATTATTACAACATTAAGGTTCTCCAAAGCTGATTTATATCTTTTATATCATGTTGAATTTGGGACAGAAGATGTTTTGGTATGGATATCATGGACCTTAGGTTTTAAATTTTTGAAATGTGACCGTTGAAAGGTTTAAATGTGTTTCAATGAAAATGTTTTATGGATCTTTTATGCCATTTAACATCAATAGTTGGGCAGAATGAGATTAGATCATGATTTATTTGACTAACTAACTAATCTAATGTATTTTTTGAAGTCCTTTCTATGTCTAAATGTGCAGGTTGGCCCCAACATTAAAATATTTTAAGTTTATTTCCCACCCAAGCAAGTGAAAACCATCCACACATCACAATTTAGCTTATCCGTAGTCCATGGGTCCACAATGTAGTCTACAAAGTCTTATAGGCACCCAAGCGAGTAAGATAATGTCACATGCCATCATCTTGGCAACCTATAACCTACAAGATCATAATACATAGTTAAAACTCAAAAACTATCCAAAGTAGTGATAACCTACCACATGTCATCATCTCGATAACTGTAACTTATAGGATCATAGTACATAGTCATTTGAAAACTATCTAGAGCATCAATAACCATCCACATGGTAGCATCCTGGTGACATGTGACCTATCAAAGCATAGTAAAAATTTATGAGTCTATAATAATGATAACCTTCCATTAGTCACAATCTTGATGATCCACAAATGATAAGTTCTTACATAGTTTTCAAAGTTTCGCTACCCTTCAAAACATTGACAGTCATCCATGTGGTATATCCTGATGGCTCATGACCTATCAAAACATATAAAAAAGGTAAGATTTCAAAAGAATGATAACCATCCACAAGTCATCATCCCAATGACCTATAGTCTAACTTGGTAAGGTACATAACCATAATTCATCAGATTCCTCCATGTGTCACAATCTCACTAACCTAAGTTTTACATAGTGCATAGTAAATAAATTTCACAATCTGAGAAATCATGCCCCCAATATGTTTCCAAGCGTCATCATCTTGCTAACCCATGGCCAAAGAGGAAAGGATACAAAAGACAAGGTGTAATACTCAGAAAATGAGCATATGTTTCCATGTGCCTCTGACCAAAATAAGTAATTACAAAAGAACATATATGTCATCAAAGCAAGCTCCAGAGACCCAAAAAGAGGACATCTGTAATGTTAAGATGATAAGGCACCCAAAATCATCATAAGGATGCCACATGGCAATAATAAATCTACCAAAGGTTGGAAACATAGAATTAAAATACAAATAAGTAGGTAATGAATTAAAATATGTTGCATGTAATTACTTCACATGAATTGGCAATCCAATGCATTCAATCATAACCAATAAATATAATATACATATTCAATTTTTAAAGCACAATATGATTATATTTCCCTTTCGTTGTCTTGAGCACTCTGCAAGTTCAAGCTCTCTAGTGACTAAAGACATTCAATATTTCTATAGAATTTAAACATTACCTACACAGTACCAATGGCTTCATCATATCACACTTCTCCTCTGTTTGCATATTTTATTTCTAGTACTATTAAGTTCATGGATACAATATTTAATATTACATCACTGTAACATCAATTCAAACATTATTTATCTATCTATATGGAAGTAGATACTATAGATATGTATGGAACAAAGGACCAAATGTCTATATTTACATAGAGATATAAATATGACATTTTGGCCATTAAGGTGATAGCTCTACACAACACAACTACAAAAATAGAGGTAAATCCCTACATCGATTTGTTTTTTGATTTATTTTCAAATGGGAAATTTTATAGAAAAATATTGCGCCACTCTCTCAACAAAAGCCTTTTATCCTATATTATTGGGAATGCATTTTATAAATACTATAGGCTCCCTATTCTTGAAATAAACTATGGTCAGGCTATGGTGAATTCATTGTTTCTTTCAAATATAGTTAGGGATAAAATAAAGCAATGAGCATCCAACCCAAGCAACTTCATGATTAAATGCCTAATTTCCTCCATTCCTAAAGTCATTTTTAGGCCTAAATTAAGAAGTTCCATGGCTTTGTCAAATTGATTATACAATTTTACAAGCATATCTTATGTCTATGAGATATGGGTCCCATTACTGGACATTATTTTTGAGTTCAAACAAAATAGTTGCCCTTGGAGAGATAGTTAGCTCCCATTTAATACACCAAATCAATAACCCAATAAATATACTAGATGGAAAATTTTACATGATGTCATACTTAGTAGATGCCATCACTGTTACAGTGCACCCATATTATGTAGAGACCTGGGAACCATCTATAGAATACCCAAATAACAAGGTTTTTGATGAATTTAATAATCTTCACATTTATAAGTTCAGGAGGTAAATCCAAATACTCACACAAATACATTTTATCTAATGGTATATAGGGCCATCTATGGTCAGAATATGACCAAGTTATTAGAGAATATCAAACGAAGCATTGTGAAAATGGGTTATTACTAGTATTACTCAGATTGCATTATATTTAGAATAGAGGGTACTAATACATAAATTTTGTATCTGCCACACATTATTCTAGACAAGGTGGCCAAATAAAAAATCATTGCATACTTATCTGACAATGTGGATACTGAATTAAGGGGTGATAAATAGGGAATATTTTATCCAACCTTTCTCTACATTGGGTGTATACAATACACCAATTGGGAGCACCTTAGCTTTGTGGGAAAAATTAGAACACATTATTACTTGAAGAGGGCACAATTTAGGTAATGGGATCCTATGATTAAGGTTAGATAACAACTCAATAAGTATGAGAGGAAATTTAATATCTCTTATGGACATTAGTGGTATAATCATGATTTTGTATTCATGAATGTAGAAGATGATAGTCAATTTATTATCAAGACATGTAATTTTGGCATGTTCATGATAGTATCCCAAAATATCCACTATGATCCTACTATCATAGAGGAGTATGCAAAGAGAATAGATAGTGAAGAGTGGACCTCAACTCCAATTCATGGGCCTCCTCCTCAACCATAGGTAGAGATAGGAACTTAAATTGTTGAAGAGTTAGGAACCTCTAAGGAGATATACCCACAAATAATATATAATGTCTCCCAAATTCTCCCCATACCTCTAAGTATTGTTATTCCTCAAATTTTAGTTAATGTAGATGAATCCATAATTTTCATTAGGACAGAAGGAAAATTTTATTTTGAAACCCTACCTCCTTTAAAATCAATACTTGACATGTGATTCTTCCCTCTTTTCTTTCATAAGTTCATGTTGCTTTTTCTCCCTTATCACCTGATCATATTATGACCACCAATAATCACAACCATTCCTAATCCACTTTACACTACTCTTTCCCCTTCATGTTCCATTCCATCCACTTTAGGATCAACCCTTATACCTACTAGGAAATAATTAAAGACCTACCAAAGGAAGCATAAGGCCCCTCCTATGTCCCCCAATGTAGTACAAGAAGAAGAAAGGCCTGATGAAAGCCTATTTGTTAGATGAGGCCATTTTTATGAGAACTATGAGGAGGATTCAGAGGAAATTGAATAAGATTAACCTGAAGAGGAAGACAAAATTGATCAAGAAGAACTAGGTCAAGAGGAATCAATTATATGAAGGCTTAGAGATGTAAAAATAAAAGGCCGAATCTATTGAAATAAAGTTAATATTAGAAGAGAAGAAGGAAGGAGAGTTATTTGAGTCATAAGCAAAGTATAGGTGATAATTTCTAACTTACGAACTTGCATCATCAATTGTACTTCCTAGATCTCCACCTTAGGTTCCAAAGCAACAAACAAAGAATGTTTGAGGAAAATTGATCATGCCATTATCTTAAATTTTAGGGTTGTCACCACCACTCAACCTATCACAAATTTATAGAATTTTCCAACATTGAATGATTGAGAAAATTAAGCGTGCAACTAACTTCAACATTATTTTTGAAATTACAGGTCTTATCCTTTTATTCACATTTTTATTTCAATCACATAATAAGACACAAATAGGTATGTATTTATGAGAAATTAGAGCAAATCAAAATCAAAATTTTAAGGAGAAAAGAATAAAGAGAAATTCACATATAGGTAGTGGTTTAAAAATGTAATTATTTTATTTACAATTCAAAAGACTTATGTCTAGATAATGAATAACATAATAATTTTTAAAATAGGGCCAAACACAAAAGTAACTGACAAAACCAAACCTCTACAAAAATATGCAATTCCCATCAAGTTTGACATGGACTTGTGATTCAAAGTTTTAAAAGGATGATTTTACCTCACAAAATTTCATGTTAATTTATGAATCTCTCTAGAATTGAAGGAATGGATAAATTGATCACAAGAAATTTTTAACTCAAATTCATATTAAATTTGATGAGTAGAGATAATTTAATATTAATAAAGGTCATGAATAATCTCTATTTTGAGTTAATTTCATAGTGAAGGATGAGTGTACAAACTTCATAGTGAAAATTAATTGACAAAGATTACAAGGGGTATCCATTTCAATAGATTTCATAGTGAATGTTGGAATAATCATGAAATACATTTAAATTCTAAGAAAGTGGGGTTGAATGCACATAAGGGGAATATAGTTGTGACAATTTGAATAATAATATATGTAAATACAATCATACGACCATCAATGACCTAAATGGCAATGGCCCAAGAGATATATTTAATTATGGCTATTATTAATATTATGATTATTCACAATGAACTTGTCTTAATGGCCATTGCAATTGTGTATTACACAACATGAATGCTAGATCAAGATATAAAAAAATTCAACCAATCAATAATGAAAAAGTATGTACTTTTTTGTTAGATGTTAAGAAAATAACACATTCACAGTGGTCGACTCTAGAATATTAAATAAATAATAATAATTCTTTTGATTGGACATAAAGGAAAAAAATTAATCAATGGTTAAAGAAAATTGAAATGTATAGTGTCCCTTCAAGACTAATAAGGTGAAGAATGATTTTAATAGTGTGAGATGTAATAGAAATGGCCTACATTAAATTTGACATCCATTTAATTATCATAAGACACTTTTAATTTTTATTTGAAATTAATACAAAAAGTATGTTATTTTAGGCATATTATGGTGTTTGGAATCCCTTTTTCCCTAGAAATATTATTTTGAGATCAACTCTTATCACCAATCAATGAGAAAATTTGTGAAGAAGGTAATAGATTTATTATTCAACATTGAATGCTTTAATAGACAAAATTATGTGATGAATTCAAGATAAATATCTCAAAATTAATACATATAATGGTATTCATATACATAAATACATATAAATATTTAAATTATTTTTACTCATATAATAATATTTGTTAGGGATATAGTAAAAAAATATTATATTTATCAAAAGGGTTGTCTAGTCTAACTGGTGAGGGTAATGGTTTGTTATACCATCCACCAAGGTACAAGACTCTCCAGATATTTGACATAGAGAGTCAAATGGATAGGGCCAAGATAATTTCTTAGGTGACTTGGACAAATTGGATGCCCCCTAATCATGATTGCTTAATCGAAGGAATACTCAAATTTAGGTGTACGCTTGCTCATCAATTATAATCATCGATATGTAATCCAAAACATAGACAAATATGCTGATATCTATGTAACTCTAATTTTATAAAAAAACATTTTAATATTTGATTAAAATTAGTCACTAATAAAATAAATATTGAAAAAGTTGAATGCAATAATACCCTTCTTTCTAGAGACTAATAAGACAAACTTTTAAATTCTAAATTTCATAATATATATAATCTATGGTTCTTTAAGTTTATTTAGTATAGTTAAAAAATGTTTCATCCTTTACTTTCACAATATTTATTTTCCCTGTCAATTTCACTCACTATATAAAGTGTGGTTAATATCTATTCACTAGTTAAAATTCATGTTTGAGGGGCACATTTAAAATATAAATTTATGTTTAATTAAGTTTTGACTATGTCATTTGAGTAACCATTATTAGAATCTCAATTACCAAGTAAATAACATGAGGATTAATATGCTTTCTATTTAAGAAATACAATTTGTTGCATCATGTTGTGTTATATTGTGCTCTATTGTGTTATGTCTTACATATAGTTGACACACTCACATTCATATATATCTTAATTTATTGACTATTATGATCTTTATATATTATTTTTAGAAATAACTATGTATAATATTAATAATGGATGTTTTATATCACCTCTTATGATATATTATTAGGGGAAAAATATATGTAAAAATAAAAAACTATAATTTTTAATATAGATAGCTCGATTAGGCAATAGGTTATGGGTAGTTGAGATTGAACATTCAATTATACTTGGATATAATATCCAACACTAGTGGATCATTGTAGAGGGCTCATGATCTTCATGTTCTAGCATTAGTAGGTCATGTACCCTAGGAAGCTCTCTATAGAATTTATATATATTCTAATGCAATTTATCATCTTAAATAGGTCACTGTATTTATATATATACTCCAAAGGGAATTACAAGCTATATCTATATAGTAGGCCTAGAGTTATCTATAGTTTCTTGTTGGACATTTTGGGTTGTAGAGTTAGAATTTCTAGTGAAGAAGCACTATGTTAGGGTTTAAAAGGGTTGGAAATCAAGGTGGTTATTAGAATTAGGGAGCTTATAATCAGCCTCAAGGTGGTTATCATAATTAGATATGTTATAATAAACTCAAGGTAGCATGCTTAATTAAAATTGAGGTGGGTATTAGTTTTACCATAATTACTATGCATGTGTGGATTTAATTCACCTTGAAATTATAATAGGCATGTTACTTAGAATCGCCAATTATAGTGGTATGTATGTACGTATGTATACATACATACATTAATCTGTGTGTGTATGCTTGTGCACATATATAATACACAAAATTTAGTTATTTTTCCTTGACATGTTTCATGTTGGGCTTTTTACATTGAATATTCAAAATTTATTATGAAGAAGGATTATGTTAGGGTTTGATAGGGTTGGACATCAAGGTGGTAATCATAATTAGGGAGGTTATAATCAACCTCAAGGTGGCATGTTTAACTAAAACTAAGGTGGGATTCTACCAAATTTGAGATGGAGGGAATGCCCAAAACCAATAGGGAAGTTATAATCAGGGTAGTGGATTCAATCAAACTAGAGGGTCTAATCATGGTTTAAATTATAAATATTTTGCCAATTATCCTAGTTTTAAATTTTATTCACAGACATTCTATGACTTAAACTCTATAGCATTGCAGTTGCAGTGTTTTTAGTAAATTTTGAAATATAAAATCATAGATTATGTAAGAATAATAAGTGTGTAATGTATAGCTGATGGATAATATTTTGTATGTATTTGACACATTATTGTATTTTATTATTATATAATAAGAAATGGAAGGTTGGGAATGTAAATCGATATAGTAGTAATGAAGCTCTATAAATATTTTAAAGTTATAAAGGAAAAGAGTAATGATTGTGAGATAATAGAGATCATTTGATGGTTTCATTGAAAGTTTTATATGTGTTATTCTCTACACATTCATTTCTCTATTCTATTCAAATATGTGCAATTAATATAAAAGAATATGTTTATTCTATTTTAATATCCTACATTTTGATGAATATTCACTAATAATAAATGGAATTAATGAAAAGAATGAATTGGATTTCCATACCCTTTTATATCTACATTTGTAATTGAAACTCACATAATAAAATCCTTAGCATGTTCTGATGGGATTTTCCAAGAACCTTTGCTAATGATGGTGCAGTGAGTGTGGAATTAGAAACATGCCTATATGGATACTAGGTCAAAGAGATTTGAAATGATGGTTGGATAAAAGTATTCAAAAATTTTCAAAATAAGAGGTTAGACAAATTGGAAGCATGGGGAAGGAAATAATAATTGAGCACATTCATGGTAAAATCTATAAAAATTTATGGTGTGAGTTGCCTAAGTTTTTAGTAGCTTGATTATCAAAAATTGAATATTATTTCTTTAAGTCGAAAGAAACAAATCACTTTGTTTAGACTAAAATAAAGTTATAAATAAACTAGGACACTAATTGGATGTGTGTAATAGACCATTGGTTAAAAACCATTATTAATAGATACATGTCTTGAAAGGGTGCATTATGTTTAAAGCTATGCATGATTTATTTGTAAGAGGAATTAGAGTTAAATTTATACAATGACTACCTATACTTTTGAAGATGTTGGTTATGGAGAAATCCATGGTGCCAATCTTGGTTGAGATGGAGTATTTGTCCTTGGTATTATGGGGATGCAAACTGAAGGGAGTGAATTATGAGGAATTGAGAGATAAAACTTGAACTTGAACCCAAAAGATGGAGGACATAGATAAGTAGAAAGATAAGATAATTATACGGATTGAGAGAGAGTTATGACAATAAAATTAATGGAATAAATAAAATTATTTTCATGTTACTACAAGTAGAGGTAGAATAAAGAGTTTGAAGAAAGCAAGAGGAGATAAACCTCTAAGGAAAGTTAAAAGACTATGAAGAAGAGGAAATTAGAGTACATAAAGGATTTGAGGGTGCTAAAGAGATTGAAGGGAACATGCGAGATGAGGAAAGTGACTTAGATAAAGTGAAAGAAAGAGAATGAAGATAACATGGAGGGGTTGTAGAGAAGCAATTGGAGCAACTAGAGGGTAATTTTAGGAAGTAATTATAGGGGAGGATATTAGTTAGAGAATATTAAGGATAATATCTTGAAAAAGTGATGAAATGTCCTAAAGTAAATTTAGGTTCAAGTTCAAGTGAGGAAAGTACTTTAGATAAGGATCTTTCATTCTAAGGGGATGCATCCCCCATGCTTAATTTATTAATAGGATTAAATAGTGAAGAAGTTGAGAGCCATACTAAGTGGTTTGATGATTTTATAGTTAAATTTGGATAGTTAAATTTAGAAAAATAGAAATTGGTAAAAAAGGAGGAATTTTGGTACTTTAAATATAGCTTTAACAAATCATAAGATGCTAGTAAAGTTTAGTCCAAAGCATAAAATTATTTCAAGTGTGATCACAAGAAATACGGCTCTCAATCTGGGAATTTTTGTAATTCGAACACCTTATGATGGTTTTATAAACCCCAAAAAGTATTTGTTGACCTATTAAATGGAAATGGTAGGATAAAAGTGTCATCATTGGTGATGAGAAAAACTATGAGTTCATGGGAGCCTTGACAGGTAGGGCTATATGATAATCCAACTACAATGAATTTAAAAGATGTAAAGAATAAACTGATTGGGGAATCTAAGATGAATAAATATACAAACCAAACCATTTTTGACTTGAAGGAAATTTTCCATAAAATAGGAGAATCAATTTTTATTATGATCGTATATTCTCAGATTTATAAATTACATGAGTTTCTAGTTTGTATACACATACAAAGTTTTATGGTTTATCTAAGGACTATGACATAAGATCTAATTTGCTATCACACAAACACAATTCCCATGTAAGGTTAATTCTCAATTGGTTACAATATGAGTTGAATGGATAGAAGAATATGGATAAATTCCATAGCTTCCTATGAATATAGATGCTAAGATATATGTTGTCCTAAGAAATATTGAAGAATTATATGAGAGAAATAGACCCAAGCTATCTATATTGTGCATGAAGTATGGTAAAGATGGATATCATAGGAAAGATTGTCCAAAAACCAAAATGATGTAGTTCTATGAGATTTGTCACATAGTGGGACATCCCATTACCAAATATCATTTTAGATAATAATACATACAATAACCAAATAACACATATATAATTTGTAAAAATCTCACAATCTTGATGAGAATAGATGAAAATCACTACAAGATCTAAAGGAGGAAATCATTGAAAATATATTCATAGTATTTTCACAACACATTCTACTTATGAAAGTAGGAGTTCCAATTCTAGATGTAGATATGACCTTAGCTATAAAGGATATTCTTAGGTGGATGCCCCAATCTTTTTATTACCCAAATACACAGTCTCCTTAGCATTACTCATAGGGATTCATAGGGTGGACATCATATTCACCTTAGTACTAGGTTGGATGGACACCTCCATCCCCATAGTACCATTAGCATTGGAATTTTACTTCTTCACCTCAATAGTTAAGATGGGATCCACCTTCCCCTTAGAGATAATATGGGGTATATAATGGCCAAAAATAATAGGTATGGATTTCTCCGTAAAGACATGGAGGTTACTAAGGAGGATATAGGGGAGGTAACCAATATTATGAATAAAATAATAGATGGGGCATAAAACCTATTATTTACTCAAGTGCAATGAATATAATCACATCATATGAAATTATCTCTACAACCTACAGAGATAGAGCTATTGTGTTTATTACAGAGTTTTTTAACAACACCATGCATAATATTGTCCAATCCTAGAGAAGCAGAGAAAGGATAAACATGTGTACAATGTGAATATGGTAAATTCAAAAATAAAAAATGTTATGTATATGCAATATATCTCTCAAATATAGTAAAAAAATAAAGGATTTTCACCCTTGGAGATACCACATGAGCTTCTAATCAGAAAGGTTAAGTATGACAAGTATCCAAAACCTATAAAGGAGAAGGTTATGATGTTTGAAGTAGTAAAATTACTATAGAACATAAAAAATTAGACTAATTTTAAAGGATATGTTGTAGTTATATGTATACACCCTATATTAGTCAAGTAATCACACATATAATGTCTTTTCACACTTATTTCACAGGAGACTCAAAATGGAGATATGAGCCTTGTTCACATTAGCCATGTCTTTTGTTTTAATTTTATTGGTCTTATTTCATGCTTGAGACAACTTTGTCTTATCCCTAGTCATCTTAATCTTTTACAATAGTCATTACACCTTAGCCAAGTTAGATTTCCCAAGCTAATCTTATCCCCCTAGGTCTTGACCCTGTAGGACATAATCACCAAAAATGGACTATAGAGTTAGAACCTAGGGTGTCCCATTTTCAGTGCTCCTATCCAATTGCATTTTGAGTCATAATGGTCAAGTTTTTTCTCTTAATGAGTCCCAAGCCCTTTTTATCTTCATCCTTAAGTTTTGTTTTTCTTTCTAATGTCAGCCAAAATGTTGTAGTTATATGTATACACCCTATATTAGTCAAGTAATCACACATATCATGTCTTTTCATAAGTATTTCACAGGAGACTCAAAATGGAGAATATGAACCTTGTTCACATTAGCCATGTCTTTTGTTTTAATTTTATTGGTCTTGTTTCATGCTTGAGAAAACTTTTTCTTGTCCCTAGTCATCTTAATCTTTTACAACAGTCATTCCACCTCAGCCAAGTTAGATTTCCCAAGCTAATCTTATCCCCCTAGGTCTTGACCCTATAGGACATAATCACCAAAAATGGACTATAGAGCTAGAACCTAGGGTGTCCCATTTTCAGTGCTCCTATCCAATTGCATTTTGAGTCTTAATGGTCAAGTTTCCTCTCTTAATGAGTCCCAAGCCCTTTTTAGCTTCATCCTTAAGTTTTGTTTTTCTTTCTAATGTCAGCCAAATGTGAATAAAAGTTCCCAAATTCAAAACAAAGAGTATCCTATATAAAGGAATTCATAAGGCATTTTATATCTAGCACTTACTACTTTGGAATATTATATAACTAAAAATCATTCAATAGTATAGCTCAACATTATACATCATATATAGATTTTCATGCTTGATCAAGGAGGGGCCTAGGTGAAAGTTCATTCTTACATCACCATGTGCATTGATTGTGCATGTTCCCTAAGGGATAACTACATTTTATTTGAGACCCTAGCTTGAGGGTTAATATAGGTAGCGATTAAGATAATGGGGGTTCTAGATCATGCAATCATACTTCCCTTAACCCAGTTTTCCCCCTTTTGCTTTTGATGTGTTTGTTATTTCATGTGTGTAGCTAGACTTAAGTTTTTTAATATTAAAATCCCTCTATAGGGAGTTCCATTAACATTCAATATTCAAAATTTCATAAATAGGCTCATATAGGGATAGCAGATAAAACCCAAAAAAAATAGATCTTTGTGACTAGTTTGGATAATAGTAGTAGGACCTAGACTATAGCATCAGAGCTTGAAGTGTCCTTATTTTGGTGCTCTTGTGCTTTTATTAAATGAAAGATAGATCCAGATTCCTGACATCTTCCTAGTCTTATGTAACAATTTTCAAGATTTGAAATAGTCATCTTAGTCTACTTTTCTAGATAAGTTACTTCTCTTCCCTATGTAATTAATTTGATCAAATTTTGTATTTTACCATATTAGATTATATTTTTCCCCTTACTCCATAAAATTTATTATTTAGGAACTAAACACTACTTTTCCAAAATAATAAAACATTTGGTGAACCCAACTTACTCTGAACAAATCTAAAACTCTATGTACACTTATGGTCTTTCCTTCATACTTTGTGCAAAAATTCAATTTCAAAATTTTGATTTTTGTATAAATTTTTGTTCATTTATTTTATTCAAATTTACTTTAGAATTTAAATTATTTTCATAATTTCAAAAGTCTAAAAACCCCAAAAAATTCAAAACCTTGGATATACTTAGGGGTTTTACTTCATAATTTGTATAAATTTTTGTGCTTTTATCTTTTTCAAATTTATTTTAGAATTTAAATTATTGTAATAATTTTCAAAAAAATTTAAAACCCCAACCAAAACCCTAGATTTCCACACTAGGTCCTCAAACCCCAAGCCTTCCTTGCAATTTGTAGATAACAATTTTAGAATTTTTACAAATTATTTGGATTGTCAAAAATATGTTTAAAATCTCTATGTTAGTAGTTATTCTTTCATTTATTTTTTTATTAGTTATTTAACATATTCTCTTTGGTTAAATAAATAAAATGGCCACTAAGGCACTTCTTCCCTCCCATCCCATAGATGAATTTCTATTTTTTTCTCATAATTATGACAATGAATGGACAAATTTGCAAAATTGCACATTCGCTAAAAATGTGAAAAATGATTTCATTTACAATGAAGATAATTATTATTGTTGTAATGAGGAATATGATGATACATAAGAAAGTAATAGTGAATAAAATGTAAATGCATCTTTTTCTCTCAAACCTATCTATTTTCTTTCATCTTCTAAAGAAAATAATTTTGATAAATGGGAAAGGTACTTTTCACCTCATTCTCCTATGCACAATGCACCAAATGAACAAATCAATCATGCACTTATAAGTGAACCTCTTATTGGTGATAATTTTATTCCATGTGATCTCTCTCTCTCTCTCTCTCTCTCTCTCTCTCTCTCTCTCTCTCTCTCTCTCTCTCTCTCTCTCTCTCTCTCTCTCTCTCTCTCTCTCTCTCTCTCTCTCTCTCTCTCTCTCTGTGTGTGTGTGTGTGTGTGTGTGTGTGTGTTCAAATTACAACAATATAAACACAATAGAATAAAAATTTCAATGCATGGTTCAAATGATCCATCTCATGTTCTTAACTCTACTATGTCAAAAGAATGCCTAAATGATAACTCTCTTCCTCTTACTTCTCATATTAAAAATGGAAATAATGCATACATTCCATCCATGGATAACATAGATGCACATAATATTCTAATTTCACATGATAATTTATTGAATATTAGAAAAGCATTAAATTATTCTCTTATTCCTCTCCCTAGTAATGATGGAAGTGATAACGAGTATGATAGTGAACATGAAAATGAATATGAAAATGAGAGTGACTATGAATAAAATTTTGATTATGATAATGCATGGAATAATGATGATTATTATGTACATAGTGAATAAGAAAATTCATCTCATGTTTCTAACTCTTCTCTCACTCCTCTCAAACATAATGCACTAACGAATGTTGTTTCTACTTCTATAAATGATTCTATTTCAAATAATGCACTTATTAATGAAAACATCACATCCTCTACTCAATTAGAATGTGATTCAATAAATAAAAAAGATACCAATGAATATTTAAATCCACCCCCTACTACAATAACACCTATTTCTCACTCTTCACCTAATGAGAATGGTATCCCACATCCCTCTAGTAAGGTCCAAGTTACCATTCCTCCAAAGGTTCAAGTGATCACACCCGCTCTCTATGATAAAATTACTAAATGTAGCATTCCCATGGCTAAAATAAATTATCAAATTCAATGATTAAGTGAACCACTTCAAGATGATAATATACCATCCTAAGATATCATTTATTTAATGCATGTATTTGGTGAATTACAACACCAAGTACATCTTCTTACCTTGGAAAAGAAGGCTTATAAGTCTTGGATGGATGCTAATGATTTACATGGTAACCCTCTTTTGAAGACATTTGTAAAAGCTTCATTTCCTAACCATTTATAGATACCATCATTGCCTTAATTTGATGGAATTGGAGATCCATTCATACACATTCAAACCTTTTGGAAGGCTTTGCCATCTCATGCGAGTCCTTTGATTCTACTGAAGTTGTTTTGGTAGACATTAGTGGGGGAGGCATAGAATTGGTTCTTTCATATACTTCTCATTGGATCTTTGCACACATATGATGACTTAGAGGAGGCATTTATTAGATATTACATATAAAACATGGGCCCTTGTGTTACATATGAGAAACTTGCCACATTGCATCAAAATACTTTAGAGCCAGTTTGTGATTATATCTTACGATTCAAGACTCACATGTTAAGATTCATCTAAAAACTAGTAGATTTAGAGATTTAACATATCTTTATGAAAGGGCTTTGCCAACCTCTCCTTGAGCATCTATTATATTAGATAGAGTCCTCTTTTAGGAACTTATGCTATATAATTCTAGCCTTGGAAAATAAACTAGGATCAATTGAGATAAATTCAGTTAATCGAATTACTTTAGATTTCACAATAGTACCTCCATCTATAGCTCTTATCACATATCATCCACCACATACAAAAAATGATAGGAGATTACAACAAAAAAAGAAACCAATTAAGAATAGAGAGAGAGTTTCTAGAGCACCACCTACAATATGCACTATTGAGAATAGCAATAGGACACCACTACAATTTGATTTAGAGTAGGACATCCCATACGTCATATTATCAACACTCCTAGGTAGGAGGTTAATCACATTACCTTCTACTCATCAATGAGATCCACATCTCTTACATAAACAACTACATCGACCCTTTTGTAATTGTCATCATATATGTGGACATAGAGATAATGATTATTATGGACTTAGGTATTGCATTAATAGATGTGTTGATAATGGAATCATAGAATTCACATAGGGGCATTGAGATCTCCTCCATCATGGAACCATAGACCTCAATCATCCATGATTGAGTCATCTTAAGACATTCATTCACAAAAATCATTGATCACTCATTGTGAGAGTAATGTGGGTTCTAGGATAGAGCCTCACAAGAGATCTCCTATTCAACCTACTTGGAAGGTTTGGAGACTAGTACATAGAGAGAAACCTACATATAGCAATGTAGTCCAATAAATACATAGCATAGTTCCATATACATATCTAGCACAATCATAAGAACTATAGTAGCATACTGCTCTAAAGTGATATTTATTATAGTTAGGTTTTCTAGGTCCTATCTCACATAGAAACCCATTATGATTAAGATTATATGAACCCACATCACAGAGTACTTCTCCTAAGAGATATTCACTACAACTAAGTTTTTTAGGTCTTATCTCATGTAGCAACCCACTATGATTAAGATTAGATGAACCCACATCATAGAGTATTATTCTTAAGAGATATTCACTACATCCAAGTTTTTAAGGACTATTTTACATATCAACCCACTACAATTGAGATTAGATGATCCCCCATCATAGGTTATAGTTTCAAATTGATCTATTTCTTAGTCATATGCATCATAATAGAGGCCACTAAGTGTTATTTCATGTAGTAATCCATTACAATTGTGGATAGATGAGCCTTCTTCATAGCACATAGTTTTAGTTTCACATCTAGTAAGGTTACATTTGGTAGAGTCTCCACACATAGCTACAGTTAGTGCACCATAGATAACATCAGATATAGGACATGTTAGTACACAACATGAGTAGTATGGGCACTTTTTTAGTTGGCCTTCAGGTTTTAGATAGTAATACAACACAAAGTGATATGACACACATTCATACTAGTATTAGTCCATAGCTTCACTTCACAAGGCAATGATGGAGCCAAATGTCTAGCCTTTGTATTTTTTAGCCACTCTTGGGGAAGTGATATTCACATAATGCTATCATACATCCCTTTATACTAAAAACTAACATTCTTAGTTATAAATAACCATCCCTAGCCAAACTAGCTTATCAAAATCTTGATTTTACCAATATCTTATTTTACCAAATTGCAAACCAACTCACTTTACCAAATCAATTTACAAATTGAAAAAAAACAAAATTTTTACTCGCATATAATTCAAAATAAAAAATAACATCACACTTATCAGAAAAAATCAAATCACATATCCCAAATATCATTATACCAAAACATATGAAACCTTAACATCAATGTCAAATCAACTATTTTTAATCAACCATTTAAAATAAATACACCAATCTATTCCAAAATCCATAACACAATATGCCTGAATCCAAATCAAACTAGTATCCACACACACACACACACACAAACACATAAATAATAAAGTTTTCAAAACATATACACCATATCAAATATAATTAGTCATGAATGGGCATCATACCCTCACTATATATATACATATATATACATATATATATATATATATATATATATATATATATATATATATACATATATATATATACATATATATATATATACATATATATATACATATATATATATACACACACACACACACACACACACACACATATACATACATACATACATACATACATACATACATACATATATATATATATATATATATATATATATATATATATATATATATATATGTATGTATGTATGTATGTATGTATGTATGTATGTATGTATATGTGTGTGTGTGTGTGTGTGTGTGTGTGTGTGTGTGTGTGTGTATGTATACACCAATCTATTCCAAAATCCATAACACAATATGCCTGAATCCAAATCAAACTAGTATCCACACACACACACACACACACACACACACATATACATACATACATACATACATACATACATACATATATATATATATATATATGTACATACATACATACATATATGTATATATATATACATACATATATACATACATACATACATACATACATACATTATATATATATATATATATATATATATATATATAAAAATAAAGTTTTCAAAACATATACACCATATCAAATATAATTAGTCACGAATGGGCATCATGCCCTCACTCTCAGTCTCACTCTCCCCACTAGTACTAGTCCCATAATCCACTCTAGCACTCAATGGCCCTACACCTCTTTGATCTCCCAAATGCATCTTGAAATTACTCTCTCACTCTAATAGCTAACCATGCTCCTCATGCAAATCTACATACCACCTCTAAATGTCTGTGTACTCATCCATGATCCTCATGCTAATGGAACCATAATCAGGTGAAGGCATCATATGCCTATCTAGCTCAGCTCTTAGTTCATCTCTGTCTCCTTCTACCCTAACATATGTATCTATTTCTATAGCAGCCCTATCAAATAGATGAGTATGAATACTAGCTATAATCATCACTCACTCTATCAATCCCTCTTCCACTACATCATCAAGTATATGTCATGTGAGCTCTCAAATTTTAGACTCAATTATGGTCTCCTAATAATCATCATCTCCACTCCCCACCCCAGCATGTGCCTCCTCCTACATACCTCCCACTCCACTTGCACACAAATTAGGGCATTACATTAAATATATACTTAAAATAAATTAAAGCACAAATTTGTACACAATTTAAATGAAATTGCTACTTACCTCCCATCATCTGGATCAGATGAGGATACTCATACTCTTGAGCATCCACTCCATTAATAGCATATAATGGATCCCACTGATGCCTTATCCACCATGAAGTATACATGTATGTACATCCAATATCATCCACATCAGGAATATCTATAGCCACATCTCATGCATCCAAAGGTAATGGTGCTAGTTCAGCCTTTTTAGGCCTCACACAAGCTCCTACCCTCATTGGTACCCATGCACTCCTCACCCACACCCATGCTACTGGGGGCACATCCTATGGTACCCCAAACTATCTATTCATGTGCTCATACTAAAATCACTCATATACTCCAACCTGCCAGTCATGTATCCAAAAAATAACCCTTATATACCACAACTTTACTCCATCCTTGATCCACCCAAAAAATCCTTTGTAAGGACTCCATATAATGTCACCAACCACCAATCTATCTACCACCCACCTATAATGATCCATCCCAGGAGATCAGATAGCTAATGTACTCATCCACCACTCCCTAAATGGCTATAGAAGTTCCCAATTCTCCCTTGATAATCCAATCAGTCATATAACTACTATGTTCTCATAAACCTAGCAATGCAATAATGTCACTACACTCAATCCACCAATAAATTCCTCTTATGTAAAGTTGTATAGATCCTTGTATAGGTGGGCTCACATAGTCCTCTCCCATGAGAAGATAGTTCCATATATCTCCACACTGCGTACAATCCTATACATCCTATATGCAATAGACACTCCACTACCATTCACAATAAAAAATGATGCCAACAACATAGCCAACCACTTCTACAAGTGTGGAACACTAGACTACATAATAACTAACAATGATACATCATTGTCAGTCCCTATCTGATGTATACATGAGGGCACAATATAAAAATACAAGGATGCATGATCAATAGCATGAACACCCATGCCATCCCAAAATGTCACACATCATCCACTAATTGGCAAATGTAAAATGCAATACACATCCTCTAGAGTCATAGTAATCTCCCTTGTAAGAAGTTAGAAAGTACATGTATCTATATTCCACCTCTCACATAAGGTGGTTATCAGATATCTATCTTAGTACACTATGCCTAAGTCACAGATATGACCCAACCCTACCCTATCCATGACATCATTCTCATCAGTAGACAATGGTAACAACCTCAATGTCTCCATCACCTAGCCCCTATGGAACTCTCTTATCCACACCTCACCTTTAAAACACTAGAAACAACATATACATCAATCAACAATGCCAAATCAAGAGCCAAAATAGAGCAACAGTCAACAATAAAGCAACATCATTGAAAAATTAAGCCTCTAGGACAACAACACTGGGTACAAGATAATAGTATTGGACAGGAGAATTGTAACCTAGATAAGAGTGTTAAAACTTAAATAGTAGTATTGGATGTAGAATAGAAGCACTAAAACTAGTGAAACATTTCCTAAGACACTTTAAATAGCTCAAAACATCAAAAATAGACTTGAGAATAGAAAAAAATGAAATGTTTTAGCTACTTACCAGGGTAACATCACCACCAGCCTAAACCTAGGTTGCTAACTACTCAAACTACATCACAACAAGTGCTCCTCTCCTTAACATATCTCTCACTCTAGAGCTCCAAATATCAACCTAGTCAATACACAAATGAATCGAGAATCAATCCAACTTCCTATATTATCCATCTTTCTCAATCAAATCCAAATACCATTTTACCCATAACTTGAACCCTGTAACACCATTTTTTAAACCATTTTCTTACATATAATAATGATAATGATACCTTTGACATCATTCAAACTCCACTCTCTTACTACCTCATCTACCCACTACAGCATGAGTATCTCTATATTTTCTTTATGCTTAGACATACACCTTAATCATCACCAATCAAAACTTGTTTCACTTTGAACAACTCAGTCTATTCAATCAAACAACCTCTCAAGATATTCACAAGCCAACCTTATTTTTACTTACACCACTAGTCATCAATTTTATCTCAACCTCCTCTATCATAAATTTCATCCCTCTCCCCAAAAGGGGTTATAATTCCTACTATTTCTATTCCTACACCTACCTAACATGCGCATCCACTCTCATAGATAGATACACCATGGTTCATTTACATCTAGTAGTCAGATTATCAGATTCAACTAAGTTTGATTGACATATACAGTGATTTAGATTACATGGGTCACTAAGTATTACTCAAGACATTCAGAGGGATATACATTCAATTATAGATACATAAACTATTTAGATATAATGGTTTAGATCATATGGATCCATAATGATTTTAGATTACAAATACATAGAATATTTAGATACAGTGGTTCAGATTATATGGATGCACAGTGATTTTGATACAAATATAGAATCAAATACTATATTTAGGGGCATGTACATACTACACATCTCACACATATAGCTTCATATAGCATGACATAGTTATAGAATTAGATAACAGACTATAGGCATAGTATAAAGTACAGTGTTTTGGTCTCCAATTTTGTACATAAGGCATGGTAGGATATGTCATTTCACATGTGGTTATATAAATTACTATATTATATAGATGCATCACTTACATACCATATTTTGGGGCATGGTATAGATGTTCATGTTCTTCATCACTCAATATTACATAGATCGAATGGAAAGACATGTCATTCTCTTCTTACACATTGAACAGAGTTTTAAATTACACCCAAGTGTACCTAGATTGTCACCATGTTGGACTACATGGTTGTCTATAGCGGTTGGTCCATTATATTAACTAGACCTAGACTACATGATTTTGTGTAGGATAGAGGATAGACATTGGTTTTTGGCCTCTGAGCATTTCTCATTTCTAGTTCAAATTATTCAGAGTGAGGGCATGATAGATTTTTCTCTTCACAAGATATAGATTTTATACACACATTCTAGATTACATGAGTTTATGTGGGATAGAGGATAGACATTTATTTTGGGCCTCTGAGCATTCCTCATTTTCAACCAGATTTAGCATAGGGGCAAGCATTGCCCTCATTCATGTTACATAGATCCCACTTTAAGATTCGGTACAGGGGGCATCCATTTTAAGGATTCTTTCTTTCTCCAAGAACTATTCAGATTTCCATCCACTTCCCTAGCCAAAAGTGAGTTGGACCCTTTGCAACACATTTATCTCCATACACATAGGTTTAGGTACACATTTTTCTTCTTATTTATTTTACTCTAGTACTTCATTTCATTACATCACTAGAATAAAAGGGGGGAATGTATACACCCTAAATTAGTCAAAAAACCACACATATCATGTCTTTTCATAGTCCTTTCATAGGAGACTCTGACTGGAGAATATGAGCCTTGTTCACATTATCCATATCTTTTGTTTTACTTATCTTGGTCTTGTTTCATGCTTGAATCACCTTTTTTCTTATCTCTAGTCATCCCAAGATTTTCAAATGATCATTCCACCTCAACCAAGTTAGATTTCCTAGGCCAATCCTATCCCCCAGGTCTTGAGCCTATAAGATAGGAGCACTGGAATTGGACTATAGTGATGGACCCTAGGGTGTCCCATTTCCATCACTCTTGTCCAATTACATTTTGAGTCTTAATGGTCAGGTTTCCTTGCTTAATGAGTCTCAAGCCCTTCTTAGCTTCATCCTTAAGTTTTGTTTATCTTTCTCATATCAGCCAAATGTGAATAAAAGTTCCCAAATTCAAAAAAAGGAGTCTCCTAAATAAATAACTTCACAAGGCATTTTATATCTAGCACTAACTACCTTTACATAGTACATATCTAAACATTAGTTAATAATATAGCTCAACATTCTACATCATACATAGATTTTCATGCTTGATCAAGGAGGGGCCTAGGTAAAATTTCATTCTTGCATCTATCATGTACATTGATTATGCACGTACCCTAAGGCAAAACTACATTTGATCTAAGACCCTAGCTTAAGGGTTAATGTAGGTAGTGATCAAGATAGTAGGGGTTCTAGATCGTGTGATCATACTTCCCCTAAACCATTTGCCCCCTTTTTATTTTGATGTATTTGTTATTTCATGTTTGTAGATGGACATAGGGTTTTTAATATTAAAACAACTCTATATGGAGTTCTATTAACATTCAAGATTCAAAATTTCATAGGCAAGCTCACATAGGGATAGTAGAAAAAACCCATAAAACTTAGATCTTTGTGACTAGTTTGAACAATAATTCCAGGACCTAGACTATATCACCAGACCTCAAAGTGTCCTATTTTAGGTGCTTCTATCCTTTCACCAAATGAAAGATAGATCTATATCTTTGACATCTTCCCAATATTGTGTAGTAGTTTTTAGGTTTTAAAACATTTGTCTTAGTCTACTTTTCCAGATAAGTTACTTCTCTTCCCTATATAATTAATTTGATCAAAAATTTTATTTTACCATATTAGATTATATTTTTCCCCTTACTCCAAACTCATTATTATTTAGGAACTAAACACTAGTTTCCCAAAAATAATAAAACATTATAGATGCAAAAATCTATTGGCAGATTTTTCACATATTATAATAAGATAGAGTAATTACAACTTTGATAGATGTTATAAAACTAGTGATTAATCTATGCAATGATGACATATCAAAAAACATATCTAGCTTTTTACATGATCTATTAGACTATACAAAAAGAGGTCAATAGAGAATGAAAAGGTTAGTCTGGTATAGGAAAACTAAGAATTCATGGGATGTTGATTATTGAAAGGATATTGAACTTGTAGTATAATAAGTATTAAATGTTGCATTCAACTTTGGGAGCAAATCTGACATAATTCCTTAGTTTACATGGTAGTTCATTAGACAACCTACTCTTAGCTACAGCCTAATTATACTGAGTTTCATAGATTATGGAAGGGTAGAACCCATTAGAAGGTTGGAAGATGTAGAAATAATTTTTTTGATCTAGATCTATGAGGTGATTTTGAAGTTATTGACATGAAGACAGATGAAACACACTACTCTACATTGATTGGAAAAAATTAGGCTATGATAGTTAAATGACCATCAATATAATACCTAATCAATTTGAGGTTGATCAAGGAGACAAGATCATCATCATATCCTTCAACAAATTTGAAAGTAAACTGTACATCATTCCTAAAGACCCCACACCACTATATGCCTATAGAGAAGAAATTTGGTTTAAAGAATGCACAAAACCAAAATTGTAAGATCTACACACTAGAGGTATTACCAAGTTTTCACAACATACATAACTAGTTTAATAATTTTAACATATAAATTAATTATCATACCAATCTATCAAAACCATGGATCAATTCCTACAATACCACATAGAGGAATGTAAGTCTCCATCTGTGTGATCCCCAATGAGATCATAGTGTATTTATTCTACAAAATGACTATGACAAATATGGACTAAATTAAACCCACTCATGAAGGTACTCTACCATAGGAAGTTACATATTTTTTAATGGTGATTCAAATACACATTTTTTGAACTGGTCATGAGGAGACCATGAGGTAAGACCAATGAGAATGGTTTCCGCTACCAAGTGATATTTTTCCATATACTTCATAAAAAAATATTTAGTAAAATGAATTTATAGGTTGGATCACCATGATCCTAATGTATATATTTGGTTCATTGTGTTTTATTATGCACTCAAAAATGTTACTATGACATGGTGTGTAATTCACTATTCTATGAAATTACACTAGAAAAAGCCTACAACTGATGTGAACTTAGTTCCAAGTAGCATATGAAATATATAATTAGTAGACATTATTATAATAATGTTAATGCCTTAAATTTCACATTTATAGGTGTGTTTATTTATGGTCTTCATAAGGTGTGGAACTAAGATACTGGGTGTATGTGTTTCATCATACCTTAACACCTTTACAAAGAACAAGGTATATGCATTAGGATCATAGGCATGAGATCAATAATTGGTCATAGATATAGCATGATTTTATATAAAACTTTGTATTTGAGGGTGATAATCCCATAGTTTGTAAATATCTATAAAAATTGAATATGTTTTTATTTCATGGGCAGGAGGAAGACACAATAACTATGCAGGTGCAGGAGAAAGAAACTAGAGACTTGAGTAAAGTTATCAAGAATTACAAGGCCAATAAGAATAAAGAAGATTTTTTGTTGAAATATTGAAATATGATTTTGGATAATGTATATCAGGTAGAGTCTAGTAATAGTGATATATAATTTGATTTAAAATTATTTTTTGAGCCTAAATAATAAATAGAAGAGACTAAATCCAACATCACATAACAAATAGAGGATATATAGTTGTAAAATCTAAATATTCAAGAATGAGAATGGGAAATGGAACTGATAGACTCTTTTCCAAATACAAAAATAATATATATCAAGAAAAGTATGTAAAGTAGTGGAAAAAATTGGTACAAACTCGGTACTAAATATAGAAACCATAGTTGACTATTGGATGTAAAAACAAATTTCAGAAGGCATCCAATTGCTAAAATATTATTAAGATGTATTCCCCATGAAGTTTTCAAAATTCAAGGGTGTAAACCCATCATTAGAGAAGATACAAATATAACTCAAATAATGTGCAAGGCCTATAAATAATCACCCCTACAAAATAAATCTTAATATGAAGCTCAAAGTCAAGGCTAAAATTGATCAAATGCAGGAAGCAAGGATCATTTATCTAGTAAATAAATTAGATTAGGTAAGTTTAATGGTGGTTTAACCCAATAATTTAGGAGATATTGGAGTATATGGAGACTATAGGTCACTAAATGATAATTGCATTAATGACCCATTAATGATTTCGTTCATAGATGAAGTTATTGAGTCAGTCGTAGGATAGAAGTATAATATTCCACAAATGGCTTAAGTGGCTATCATTAGATTATAATCTCATATAGAATACTAGAAAAATACCACTATTTCAATAGATTTGGGTTCATTTGTATATTTCATTTTGGTTTTAAAATGCCCCTATTGGCTTTTATAGAGCTATAATCACTGTGTTCAAGGACTTCATACATGACTTTCTAGAAGATCATCTCAATGATTGGGTTATATTTTTTATTTTTCAAAGATCAAATTTCTAAGTTATGACTTATGTTAAAAAGATGTTGAAATCTATGCATAACTATGAATTTAAAAAAGTGTTTATTTTTTACACCTTTTGGTGTTCTATTGGGTCATGTGGTATGTAGTGATGAAATTATAGTTATCTAAGCCAAAATTATAGTAATTATATGATTTCCACCTCATGTTAGTGTTGATAAAGTGTGATCTTTCCTAGGACACATTGGGTATTATCAAAAATTCATCAGGGGGTATGAAACTATATCCACTCTATTAGATAATATACTACACAAGGATACAAGGTTTGAATGGTCTAATGAATGTCAAGAAACCTTCATAGATTTGAATTAGAGACTAGTAATGGTCCTTATATTGGTATTTATAGACTAGAATAAACCCTTTTGTGTCCAAGTTGATGCTTTAGGAAACATAGTAGGTGTTATGTTTGCCCATCCTAGAAATGAGGGCTTGGATCCCCCCATTCCTTTCATAAGTAAGAAGCTATCAATGACTGAGAAGAACTACACTACTACATAATGAGAAGATCTGGCTATGGTGTTTTTGCTACATAAATTCAAGCATTACATTTTGGATACACCATTTGAATTATTTATAGATAACTAAACTCATATATATTTTGTGAATAAAATCATGTTAGGAGGATGAATATTTAGGTGGTTAATGCTATGTTAGCCAAAATTGGCTACCATAGGTGATTCATCCTAAATAGAAAACATAGCATCTAGGCTTATTTAACTTTGTTGATATCCCTTGATTGTGTTTGTCTTGTTTATATCTTGTCTTGTCATGGTAAGGTGTGTTGTGGTTCCTAGTGGTGATCAAGATCTTCTAGGGTGGCCTAGACAAAATGTTAAGTCATAACACTAAAGTGACTAACTAATGTTAATAACTTGACCCTTCATAAGTTGTTTAAAAAAGTTTAAGGTTATTTTGACAAGATTAAGGTAATTGCTCATTTTGGCTTGTGCTTGTCCAAACTACTCTATGTCAAGTTTGATTTGGTTCAAGGGTGATAAATTTTTATATGGTATTTATAGGCCATGAGGCACATTTCAAAGATCATATTTGTATTTCTTTGGTATGTACAACTATAACAATGATGTTTATTTCAGCCTTCTAATGTTATAAGCCATTTCAAATGTTTTATTTCTCATTTTATAACATGTAAGGAATGAATATTGTAGGATATAGAAGTTTAATGGTTTTAAAATTATATTGGCACATTTATATACCTCTACACAAGCTTGAAGAGACTCTATGAACACTTGTTCCTCAGCTCTAATAGAGTTCTAGGTAAAATATGGCTATTTTCATTTCTAGATTGGGGAATATTAAGGCATTGTTGAAGGTTTTCCAAGTGAATATGATCTCAAAGAACCTAAATGGTTTCCTCCATCCTCCTTAGGTAATATCCAAGATCAAGAGTGTGTACTAGATGCAAAAATGGCATAAAACCCATTCATTCCTCCATCAAAATCCTTACAAACTCAAGAAGATAATTTTCTTAACAATGGTTCATGAAGGAGAAAAAGAGTTGACTCAAATTATATTAGGGAAAGATAGGAGACCATATTCAATTAATATTACATGAGTTATTCACATGCTACATGAGATCAACTTTATGAACCATTGCTAACAAGAAAAGTGCTCTATAACCTTCTTAAAACCCCACTAACTTAGTTTCAAGAGAGTCAATGGAATTTTGAGGTTTGTTGATCAAATAAATAAATCAATTTAGGTCTTAAAGGATTCTGTTGATATCCAAACATCATCCTCAACATTCATTTGGCACATGTGAGCACTAAAGAGGCAAGAAAAGGTTGTATTAGCTAATTTATGAAGATGAAAGGTAAGATTTTATTTATTTTGCATGTTTCTTATCTTTAAAAGTCTTAAATAATCATCCATAAACCTCTAATTTATCCTTTAACTCTCTTTAGATGGTATAATTCAATCATAAATGGTATATGTCATGCTATGAGAAACTTTGGCTTTAGTGTCATCAACAAGCCTGCAAGTAAGAGAGAGTGAACCAAGAAATACATGACTTGTGAATGAAATTAGGGTTTAAATGCACATGTAAAGTTCAATTTTAATATTAATATCTCAATAAATCTCTCACTATAATTCATGGTGATATGATGATACTCAAGGATTCAAGTTTTACAATCTTTCCAAACTTGAGATAGACACCTCCAAGAATGTGAAAATGTACATGTTTTGCATGAAACATCAGGGTTTGAGGAGAATATAAATATGAATAGGGTCTTGAAACATATTGATGTATATTTAATTTTTCAACAATTCTATAATTTCCTACCAATGGCTTAAAGTAAAATTAATATAGACCTACAAGTCTACAAACCTATAGGTCCACATCCTTAAGCAAGAAAGGTAAACCTTGCATACATATGAGGTTTGTATAATAAATGGAATGTTAAAACCATGAGAATATGTTGAGAATTTTTTTTAAGGTATAATAAGAAAATTTATTAAAGTAAAATCCTTTCTTGAATCCTAACAAAATCCAACTTAAAAATGCTCATACACAGGCTTGCCTGTATAAGTTTGAAGAAAATTACAACTTTGAGTTAGAGGTTGAAGATAAAGTGATAGGCCCGATTGAGAATGTATAATTTTTATAAAATTGTCTCAAATTATCCAATACTCTCTGGTGAATATAATATATGAAAAGAGGTAAATAGTTTGGATGGTTGAAGGACTGTGTATGCTTGAAACATAGTCCTCAAAGAATGGCATGGGTATGAGTTTTATTGTACAGGTAATGAATTTTTTTACATGGAGGGTTTAAAAACAATTTAAATAAATAAAAATTTCTATAAAAACCTTTAATAAACTAATAAACATCATTTACAAGGTTATTTGAATAAAATGGGGTGTTTGATGTTGTAACAGTCACCTAGTGAGTCGTAATGCTTAACAATCAATCTAATGAAGTCTAAATGATTGGATAGTGAGAATAATTACCTAATATGAATGTAAAATATTTTTAAAAGGTATTATAAGACCTAAAAAAATATTCACCACCTTCAATAATATTTTAAAGGGTCCTAACATGCTATCAGGAGCTATACATAGTCCAAGAACATCTATAGCTAGGTATAGTCTTACATAGGTGTGATAAAGAGATGTCTTATTGGTGAAAGAAATGAGAATATATAAGTAATTTTTTTATATTTATTATAATAATCAAGTAATTACAACCAATTAATATATTTCCATTTGGTGAAAAAACACAGTCAAGAAACCCAATTTCGCACTCAAACCTATTAAGGAGATTCAAATTCATTTCCAAGAATGAGAAGAAAATATGTAATATGTGCATTGAAGTTGAGTTTTTTATGAAAATTAAATGTTTATGGATATATTATAGACCATTAAGGTGTTTAATGTTTTAATATGTTTATCAATAATGATAAAAGACATCTACAACCCACTTGACAGTCCTCCTTTACAGACAGTTTTCTACCTTTTTGCTTGTTAGAGAGGTATTGAGTTGGTTCAAGGGAAAAAAAATTGTTGGAGAGGATGAAGGAAGTTTTGGAAGACCTAATATATGTCTTTTATTTCTTTTAAATTACCTAAAATTTCTTCCATGCATTTTTTTTTTCACTCTTGGCCTACTCAACCCTGAGCATGATCAACTAGGGATATAAAGTTGTAATTTGGCCTAACTCAAGTTCTAGACCTTAAAATTTCTTAAAATTTTTCAAATATAAATTATTTAATGTTCCTAAAAATATTTTTGTATTTTTTGAGTGGAAATGTAAAACCTTGTATGGTCTTGAGTACTGTGGGCTTATTTTATGCCTAATTGGAAAAGATGGGTGTTGAGAAAGTGGGTCTGCCTTCAAAAATGGATCATGAAAGTTGGGTTTAATCTAGAATGAGATAAATGGTAATAAAATTTACTTTAAATTTACCTATAAATTTATTAGACATCTCAAACCAAGGAACTTTGTGTCTAAACAGGGTTACAAGGAATAGGCCTTGAAAGGAGCAAAATGTATAGAATTGTGAAGAAAATTATAGAATCAAGGTGGAAAGATGATTGGATAGGGGAATTAAATATATTTAAAATTAAATTCAATTATTTATTTTCCAAAATATTACTTGTCACTTCATAATGACTCGTAATGGGTAGTTTCAAAGAAGATGGATTAGTCACTAAGGCAATGAAATAACTCCTCTACCACCTTAAGAAGACTATCATCAAACCAAGTGCACACATGTTGAAGAGGTATTTCATGATTTTTTCTTGACATTCCTTATTTTTTTTAAATTAATCCTTCATTAATTGACATTTGTCATGGGTTTCTCCAACACCTTTCTTCTCTCTCCTTCTCATTATCTTCTATATGTATGCCTGATTTTGGAATTGTAAAGGATCCTTCCACTAGGAATATGGTGTATCCCAACTCTTTTTTATTCCTCTTTATCAATAAATTATTTTTTTATCTCATTATATGTTTGTATGTAGTGTATATCTTTTAATGGTTGATATAGGCCATTGTAGACTTAGCTCACCTTGTCTTGTTGTCTTATTCTTCTTGCATTATTACAATTTATTTATCTATTTTTGTTTTTGAAGAGTATCATCAGGATTTATAAGAGAATTATAAGTGGAAAACATCTTTCCCTTTTGATCTCAAATTTCTTCATCTCTTTGTAAATCATTGATGTGATAGGTTCTCTTTAATATAAGTGTATGTTTCTTGTAGTCTTATGGGTCTTAGTGCACATTTAAATCAATGGTAGAGGTAAAAAAGTTAAGTGCATCACCTCCCTAGTTTAGTTTTATTTCAGTTCTCTCTCCCATTTCCTTTGAAAGTAGTATCTTAATTTTTATTTCTTAAGTGATGCATCAAGGGAGCTAGCCCTAACTAGATGTTCAATCCATTATTTAGGTCACCCATAACCTAGGATTATTCCCATTCTATCACTTGTGTGAGGAGGCTTGAATACCCTCCTCAAGGGTGAAAATTAGATGATAACATGTTATTTTATGAATTCTATTTTAAATTAATTTCAATCCAAAAAGAGAAAACATGGGATTGAATCATCTCAGTCACATGAAGAATGGTAAAGAACTAGATGAATTACATGATGAGTCACCTGGAGATAATTTTTTAGATTATCTATGATCTAAGAGAATAAGGAAGATATAGGAAAATTTCTATAACAATGGTTTTTTCCTACACAACATGTGGAGAAAGATAAAAAATAATTTATTATAAGAGCATTGCCATTCAATATTATCAATGGACTTATTTACAATATGGGTAAGGATGATGTGATGCATAGAGTAACATTAGATCATGATAGACCATAGTTTCTATAAAAATCACATTAGGGAGTCATACGAAGACACTTCATGGGAGAATATACTTTGAGGAAGATACTATGAAGTGGTCTATGGTGGCCTACTCTATTTTACGATGCACACATAGTTGCAAAAAATTGTTATGTTTGTCAATGGGTAGGAAAGCCAAAACAAGGGGATGAAATGCCTATAAACCCAATTATAGTAGTGAAAGCATTTGAACAATATGGAATTGATTTTTAAGGGCCTATAAATCAACCTATAAAGTTCAGTTATGTTAGATATATAATCATTATGATGAATTATTTCAAAAAAATGGTAGAAGTTGTTGTAACACCAAGTTTTAGTGCCAAATATGTAACCAATTTTTTGTGTAAGAACATCATAACTATATTTGTATGGCCTTTGAAAATAGTAAGTGATAGAGGAACACACTTTCTCGATAACACCATCAAGACTCTGCTAGAGCAATTCATGATATCCCACCATAAGATCACAATTTATCATTCTCAATCCAATGGGAAGGCATAAACATAAAATGAAGTTCTTGAGAATATGCTTACTAAAATATGTAATGTGTAGAGAGATAACTTGGAGGATTGAATTTGTATGATCCTATGGGAATATAGGATCAACTATAAATGTGTGATAAGATTCACTCTTTCCTATCTAGTCTATATAATGGAAGTAGTGATGCTAATAGAAAACATGGTTCCTTATCTATGAATTGCTTTGATAATTCATATGGGAGATTAGGACTCACTTCAAGAAAGTTTGTTGGATTTAACTCACATGGAAGAAACTAGGTAGATAGTAAGTTGGACATAGGAAATGAATAAAAATATTTAAAAGGTATGATATGATCATAATTTGTGATCTAAGGAGTTTTACCTAGAATAAATAATCATGATATATGAAAATAAAGTTAGGGCACATCTAGGGAAGTTGTGGATTTAGTGGAAAGGACCATATGTTATACATGAATTATCACAACAAATAACTATAGTACTTATGGACCTTAAATTAACCATACTTCCAAGGCAAGTAAATGGTTGTGGGATTAATCCCTATCACCAATAAACTCTATAAATCTCATGTTGAAAATAGAGTAGGTGTTGATTAACACCATGTCATTAATAATTTTCTTTATTTTATAGTTATTATTATATTTTTTTAGGTTTTTAGTGTAGTTATTTATAGTATAATCTCTATATCACAAATATTCAACACATATTCTAAAATTCAGTGTCATTGAATAAGTAAGAAACAAAGCAATGAAAAGACATGAATAGGTCACCCTAAAGTCAATGAAATACGTTTAAGAATGAGGTGTTAAAAAAAAGGTATAGAAGATATGTACCAAATGATAACTACCAAGATGGTTAATTATAAGGCACTCTAAATATTGAGTCAATCCAAAAATAGATGGATGTGTTAGACTCGGGTAATGAAAAATAAAGGAAATTATTTAGAAGTGGAAATATTTTACATCATCACCAAATGTTGTTAGATGAAATAATTAACCTATCCATCAAAATTCCAAGGTCACATCAAAAAAACTAATGACATTCAAATTGAATAATATAATGAATTATAAAAACTTAATAAATCCAATGTGAAGTGTTAGACAAGTGGGGCAAGGCAAGTATATAAATGTAAGGGCATATAGGGGAAAACACATTTGTAAAAATTTAAGTAAATGAGAACTCTTTACGATCTATTTTTCAGTGACTTGTTTAAGTAAAATTATAAAGTGATTTCATTCCATATCAGATAAAATGGATAGATCTCAACTACTCATCCCATTGATTGATTCATAGAAGAAAGAGATGGGGATTGGGTTCACACTTAGGTAGACCATATATCATAAATCTGACCCCTTCAATTTCATTGATTTATCTGAGACCACATTTTTTCTCAAGTAAAATCTATAGGATTGTAACCAAGAGCCTTAGCCATATCAAATAGGTTATGAGGGTTGGACATAAAATTCTTGATCAAGTTCCCCACCTTCATCTAACTAGATGAAGGAATGATGACTCTCCTAAGTTTGTATAATGAAAGGGCATACACTTGTTGAAAGATGTTACCATCCACACCAATACAACAATAGTGACAATGGAAATTAGGATTCCAACAAGAGGGAAGTATTTGGAGCATTATAAAACCAAGGGCCCTCTAATTCATTTAGACATCAAAGATAAATATGCATGAGCCTATAGAGGAATCCCAATTGATTTAATGGATTATTCCATAGTTAGGGCACTCAAATAATGCATCACCAAAAGGTACTATAAAATGAAAAAATAATAGACAATCAACCATGGGGTCATTGACATAACACATCCCATGATCTAACTTGATGAGGACTTAGACTAGATATAGTTCTTAATAATTGATTTTATTACCAACATTGATAAAGTTATCATAAATGCATAAAAAACCATCCAATATCAATTTCCTATATTGATACTTCACTTTACACAAAGGAAATCCCTGATAGCCCCATCACACCTGATGTAGACTGTTGCCTTTCCACCAATTTTACTAATTTCACATGGAATATAACATGATAATACCATGCACATGTTGGACATTTCAATAAATGGTGATTGAAGTTTAAGGACTCAATGTTTCACACCCTCGAATGCTACTAATGTTTTTAGTATCTGGGATTGCTCATCATGGTCACTAAACTTCACAATGGGATCTAGATATGAATCCATGAGCTCACAAAGCCATTGGTCACACTATTATAATATTTTATGACTATGTTGGATGAAAAGGTAGAAGTACTAGGGTATAAAACTATGGTTGCATGATTTTTCCACCACTATAATCTATGCCTCTTAGTGAAGAGCAATCATTAATAAATAAAAAAGGGAAATATAGGCACAACTATAGGGACAACCTAAACCATCTACATCATAATATCAACCATTTATATTAAAATGGAAAGATCTATCTAAAAGAGAATCACCACCACTAAACAAAAATAACCACAAGGTAAACCCATGATTAAACGACAAGAACATGCCAAACATTTCCACATAGTATGATCTGTCATAATTGGGGGTCATTGTCGAGGAAGTATATAAACCCATGTTATAGGATATTGGCAAGGAAACCTCTTATGAGGAGGAGAAATATTTTTCTTCTAGAAAACACAATGTACTTTCTAATTTTTTAATAATATGCCCATTGTGATTCTAGTCCAAATATTAAAACTTCCTTATTCCATCATTATGGACATGGTCATAGAAGAGGAGGAAAGCAAATGAAAAAAACCCATCAATAGTCTAATAAGGAGAATTAGAATTAGGATCCTCAACTATAGTGATGGAAACAACATAGATGATCAAACAAAAATGGGGATGGAAAAAGTAGCAACATAATAAATAAGTCCCCAACAACCACAAACATGCAGATCACACACTAACTAAATTGTAAGAATATATTATATAGTCTCCAAACTCGTGGGTACCTTTGTCATAGTGTAAGAGTTTATATATGTAAATTGATAGAGGAACATGTAACGGAGTAAAAATAAATTATTCAAACCCATTTATCTAAGTGAGAGAAGTAAAATATAGTTCTATTTGCTCTTGTGTAGACACCAATAATAAACCATAGAGTGGTTGTTTCACCATCACCTATCCTTATCCATAATATTCCATACTTTTTTCTCCACCACTTTCACCCCCTTCTACAAGATTGTCCCCATATATCCCTAGTTCACCTTGCATACCCCAAATATTTAAACCTAAGTCAATTTGTGTGTATCAATAATTTGTAAAACATTAGCTCCCTGTGTAAAAAAAAATAGAGTAAGTTGAGAAATAAGGTGATATTACACAACAATGAACATATGAGATTACAAAGGCAGAAGAAGAAGTTACAAGGTTAAAGGAAGAAAATCAAAAGTCTAAACTAGAGAAGGCCTAAAAAGATGAAGAAGAGAAAAAGAAAAAAGAAGATGAGGAGAAACAAAAGAAGGAATATGTATATAATAAAAATAAATAAGAAGATTAAGTTGCATAGAAAAAGAAAGAGTAAAAATAAAAGGAGTCACAAGAGGCAAAAAAAAGAAGATAGAGGTTGACTTAGTAACCATGGATACTAAGAATAAACAAAAATAGTCTCTAAAATAATAAGAATAACAAGATAAGAAAGCTATTGTTTATGAAAAAACCAAGGAAGATGAGGATAAAAATAAAAACAACTTGCACAAGTAAGAGGAGTTGAAGTAGAAATCTGAAATAGGGAAAGTAATGAAGAAGGATACATAACAAGCTTGACAAGATAAAAATTTGACAAAAGATAAGGACAAAAAGAGGTGAAGACATAGGTGGATGCAGCTACCAAAGTGAAAGAGGAGTTGGAAATGAATAAAAAGGATAAAGTTATAGCCAAGACCCAAAGGGCCAAGCCATAGGGACAAGCTATGTAGTAGACAGAGGAGGCAAAGAAGGAATTAATTCCTAAAGTCCAAAAACCTTATGGCATATCTTAAGGATTAGGATTGATTCAGAGAGGGGAACAAGAAGAAGTGTTACATGATAAAACATATTCCAATAGCCACTAGTTATGGGATACCCAAGTACCACCTTTGTGATAGCAACATCTACACTCCCTATCATTCAAATTTGACACCAACCAACATTATCACTAATTATTGTGACATCATTAGATTTACCCATGACAACTAAAGAGGAATCACTTGATGTTACCTAACTTACCTTTCAAAAGTATCTTGAATGAGCTACCTCATTTCAAGATTTGATTGCACAAAAGGTGTCTAAGATCTATAGAGTAAGACAATCTATATCTTAGGGAATAAAATGTAAACTTGAATGAATGCCTAGCCAAGGCCCATAAAATAATTGATGTTAATTTTATTGTGCTGATATTTCAAGTTATAGGATATTAGGTCATGTCTAAGGACAAAAAAATCATAAATTTACTCGCTTGATTCATATAGGACCGAATGGATGTGTAGAAATTATGTCACTTTCAAGCACAAGTTCAACACTTGTGAGATAAAATAGAAATAATCTTTGATCTCCTTTAAGAATACAACCAAGTCTTTGATATTGTTCCATAACAAGCCACAAAAATTTATTGTAACATGCTTGATTAGAACCAATAGCTTCAAGACACTAATAAAACTAGATTTATCAAAGGAATACATATGTGGAGGGTTAAGCTATCAGATTGGGACACAATCAAGGATCGGTCTGGATGGGATTGAATGCATGAATAAATTACCTATATGTAGTAGTGAAATAAAACATGAGCCATAAATAAACTTCAAAATAATAATCACAAAAAAATTATCATTTGCATTATTAGCCATAAAAGATTTAGGAGGGTACATTATATAGATAAAAAATAAACATGTCCTCACATCCTCATGAATGTGGGATTATCTTTCACAATGACCTAAAAATACACCTAATCAAGTTGAACAACATGTGTAGGGAAAAAATATTAAATAGAATATAAACATGCACTAACACCCCCTTAAACATAGCTTAGGTGGGTAGTGGAATTCAATCCTAGCACAAAGCCCTGATGAGCTACCCAAGTACAATAAAATGCACCCCAAAAGAGGATGCTAGAGTTGCCTAAACTCCAAGAAGAACCCACAAATAAAGATACTTTCTCTTAGTGAAGGGTTTGGTGAATATATCATCAATTTGATCCATTATATATATGTAATGGATATCAATGACTTTCTCATAGATGAGCTCCTAAATCAAATGCATGTGAATCTTGATATGCTTGGTCCATTGATGGAGAATTGGATTCCTACAAATCCAGATTGTGCTTTGGTTATCATACAAGATGATTGTTGGTCATCAAAACTAGATGCCAAACTAAGTGAGAATCCTTTGGAGGCAAATAACCTTAGTGATAACATTAACAACTCCTATTTATTCTACCTCAATATAATATCAATTGATAACATTTTATTTCTTGCTTGACCAAATAATAAAAGTTTAACTAAGGGAGAAACTGTAGCCAAAAGTAGACTTATGATTCTAAATATTGCCAACATAATCTGAACCTGTATAACCAATTAAGTTGATGTCAATACTTGATCCATAGTGAATCCCAAAACCATAAGTATTTTGAATGTAGTGGAGAATTTGATTATCTTCTTTCCTATTCAACTCATGTTGTACCTTCATAAATCTAGAGACCATGCCCACTACATATGAAATATCATGTCTAGTGTGTGTAAGGTAGATGAGACTACCAATAAGTTTTTGATATGAGGTAAATCAACCAAAGGAGATGGTAAATTAGACTCAAGACTCACACCAGATATGAAATGAGTTAGATTTATCTTACATTCAACCATGTTAAAACCTACAATCTAATCAAGAGCATATTTGGATTGTGCAATAATGATCCTAGATTCAAACTAATAAATTTCAATCCTAAGGAAGTAATGCAACAAGCCCAAGTTAGTCATTGAGAACCTATTAGAAAAATTAGTTTCCACTCCTATTATGGTGGATGAATAACTTCCTATGATAAATAGGTCATCCATGTATATAACCATAATCAATAGTGAATCATCTTGCCATAAAATGTAGACATTCAGATCATAATGGCATCACATGAACCCAACTAAAATAAAAAAGGAGTCTATATTGGCATACCAAGATTGAGAAGCTTATTTGAGACCATATATATATTTATAAAGTTTTAAAACTAAGGAAGAATCTTCCACAAATCCTTGTGGTTTCTCCTTGTATATTTCTTATTTGAGGTCATCATGAAGAAATGAACTCTTCACATCCATTGTTCTTAGTGATGTGTAGTGGCTACAACAAGAGTGAGTCATATTGGGTTCATTTTAGCAACTAGGGTGAATGCATTGGTAGAGTCAATGTTAGGTACATAATAAAAACCCTTTGATATGAAACATGTATTGAACTTGTCAACAAACCCATATGTTACAAATTTTCTTTGATATATCCACCTACATCAAACAAATTTTCTTCCCTTATTAAGAGGGACTAAATCCTAAGTGTTATTCCTCAGCAAGGAACCATACTCTTATTCCATAGAAATATCACACTTAGGAGTGCATGATACCTCATGAAATGATTATGGATCATAAGCACATGCAATGATATCATGTGGGGCATTTTGGAATTATGAATGGGTTTGCTTGTTGTCTGATGGATCTCCAACCCACTTGCTAGAAATTTAGAGTGTTTGTATAGCCCAAAAAGGACAAGTGTTCATATATTCATGAGGATATGACTCATCCTCTAAAGATATTATAGGATAAAGAAGAGGTGAGTCCTCATCACTACTCTCATCATTAGAACTATAAGAATAATTTGGATCATTAGGAAGCTACTCAGGTGGATACAAATCATCAAAAATATCATCAAATCCTAGTGTATCTAAAGAAGGGGGAGGAGTGTCATGTGTAGAGTCTAAAGGACCCTTTATAAAGTGAACACTCCTTTCAATTAAAAACTCATGAGTGGTAGGCTGAAGAAGCTTGTATCCCTTAACACCCTCAAGATATCTAATGAATATGTAAAGTTGAAACTACGATTACATTTCCTTATGTTTATTCTTTGGAATGCAGGCTATAACATGAGATATAAACACTCAAAATTACTTCACTATATGTTTATAACTACTCAAAGCTTCAAAATTATTTATTCCCTTCAATGATTTGTGGGGAAATTGATTCTAGATATGACAAACACATTTGATGGCCTTAACCCAATACTAAGGTGTAAGAGACTTGAATTGAAGCATATAGTTGACCATTTCCTTCAAGGACATGTTCTTGAAATTTAAAACACCATCTTGTTGAGTATTATATGGAACTCTAAGTTGTAGTTCAATCCCCTCTGAAGAGCATAAAAATTCAAAATAGTTCCTAAAATACCACCAATGTCAGTGTTAAATATATTGATGGATTTACCTGATTATTTTTTGATAAGTGCTTTTAAGTCTTGAAAATGGTCAAACACTTCTAATTTATACTTAATAAAATAACCCAAGGTACCTAAAATATCATCAATGAAATTAAGCATGCATTTAGTCTTGATGAATGCAAGTTTTGGAAATGGATCAATAATGTAACTGTGGACAATCTCCAATATTTGTTTACATCTTTGTTATTTTATTTTTTCATAATTCTCTTTAGGATGCTTACCAATTATACAACCTTATAAAAATTCATTATAAAACTTGACTTGTGGTAACCCTAAAACTATGTCACAATGATTGAGTTATTCCAAGTAGCAATATTTAAGATGAACAAATTGCTCATGCCATAATTTACTCACCCCATGTGAATGAGTGAGCAGTGTAGTAGAGGGTTGATTAGGAACAAAATGTGAGAAAGTATACAATTGTGACTGGTGATCTTCTTTCCATAATGCAATTATAAAGTCACTATATGTTTCTCTAATAACCATTGAATTAGGTGTGAACTCAAATCTCTTACCCGAACCAAAGTGAGTGATCTGATAAACAAATAGGGGATTGGTGGATAAATAGGGAACACATAGAACATCATAAAATGTCCCATCATTCAATTAAATAAATCCTCTCCCACTAACTTTTATGGAATAATTATCACCCAAGACAATGGAAGGAATAGAAAAAAAATCCAAGGATGAGAAGATATCCCATGATGAATCCATGTGGTGCGAGGCACCAAAATCACTTACCCATGTGGAAGGCTATGAAGTAAATGTACCGAGTGCTTTACCCTTATATTTTCCATTTTTATTATCTTTAGCCTTAGAATACTCCCTTGCTGATGAAATCTGACTTTAAGAGTCAAAGACATTGATATTATGTTTTTCAAGCATCTTATTCAATTTGTCAATCTGCTTCTTCATGTACTTGGTTTCAACATTCCTAGATTTATCATATTAGGCACATGTCAATCACTCTTTCTTGGGTTTCCCATATGAAGAGGTAGAATCTTTTGATGATTTTGAATTAGCATCAAATTTAAGATCCTTTCTTTACTCTAGGTCCTTCTCATTATGTTTCTTATCCTTGATATTAGAAGCCTTATACTTGTCATGACTTAAATTTAATGCATGTGATTTATATGACTTCAACATAACCATTTTAATAAGTTTGTCTTACTCCTAAGTCAATTCAACATCAAATTCATCCAAAGATGGCATGGTCCATGTAGCTATAAGGGTATGCTTAGTGGCATGGAAGGTAAAAATGAAGATAAAATAGTGAGATCCCAATTTGGCAAGGATGGAAAGAATCAATTGATTGTCATTTTTGTCATTGTTGCATGGTTTCAATTGTAACCTAAGTGCTTTGAAATTTATTAAGAAGTTTTATACCATATCAAATTTTCCTAGGCTTAAACTGATGAGCTAATTCTCTAAGTCATGACCCCTCATGACGTATTGATTCCCAAAGAGTTTTTCTAATGTGGTCCAAATTTTATTAGGAGTAGTTGCAGATTCAATATGAAAGAGAAATTTAGGAGACATAGATAGCCATAATAAACCATAGGCTTTATCACTTCTATTTTACCAATTCTCCTTCTCTACATCGAGTGTAGGTTATTTTTATATACCCATCATGATTAAGTGTAAACCTTTAATCCTTAAAAAATCTGAACTTGGGTGTTCTACTCATGATAGTTGAATGGTGTAAGAACTAGGACATGACTCTAATCCATGGTGTAGAAATAAAGTAGATGTTGAACTATATATGCAATAAAGATAATGAAATGCAACCCCCTAAATTTGTAGAGATTAAATTTTACAAGGCATGAGAATATCACTAATGCATAGAGTTAATACAAATTTCACTTTAAAAATAAATGGCACCTAAAAAAGAGTTGTCAGATGAAAGTTATGGAAGTTTGAATGTTTATTTCTCATAAAAAAAATGATCTCCACTTTGCATAAATTTGAAATATTTTGGGTTAAAAAGTTTTTAGGTGTAAAACATTTGGCCAACTTCTATGAAGAAAATTTAAGCCTACTTGGGTTTATTATGACCAAGGTCTTCAATTATCATGTGACCAGGGGGATAAGGGTTAGGATGAGGGAACCCACTTGATTGATTTGATTAATGTGGGAGTGATGTCACCACAAAAATGACTCTAGTTTCCCAATGAATAGTGTCATAATTCATAGGCTTAAATTTGGCATACTCCTGGCCATTGTTAGAGTTTTGGAGTCCCTTAACAATTATCAAAGTTTCTTATTAGGGTGTAGTCCCATTATGTAATTGTTATAATTTCCTATAGTTATCATAGTGTTGGAGGTTTTGAGAGTTACAGAAGTGAATTTTTGGGGGGTAGAGGTAATCAAGGTTCTTGCAAGTGATAGACTTGCTAAGATTTCTGACAGTGATGGGGCTTTCCCAAAGTTTTGGTAGTAAAACTTGGGACTATCAAAGTAGTTAGGAGTTTTGACAATAGAACTTTTAACTATAGATGTAGTTAGGAGTTTTGGTAGTGTAAATTTTGATTTCAGATGTAATTAGGAATTCTAATGCCAAGGGTCTTGGCTATCGATGCAACAAAGACTTCCACCATCAATTTTTGGGTTGTGGGATTCAAACAGAAGTCTAGTAGTCATAGTCAAGGTCTACCAATACAAGTCCAAAATCTACCATTGGAGATGGAGGTGTCAGAGACAACATGCCCTTGTACATCCATTAGAGATGGAGATTATTGGAGAAGTCAAGAATTATGGTAGATGCAAACTTGTATGAAATTTATACCAACCATGAAAAATTCATATCTATTACACCTCTAAAAAAACCACCAAATACACACTGAGGATCTCTAAAAACCTAGAAAAAAATAGAAAATATTTCCCTTGGCGAACCTAGATTGTACATAATTATGTGAAATCATTGAAAAGGTCTTGAAACCCTCCAAAAATCATAAAAAATGTCTGTCATGAAACTAGGTCATGTTTATAGCTAATCCTAAAGTTTTGACACCTTATAAATATAATGTCATAGGTCATAATTAATGAAAACCTACTAGATGAAATTTGATAAAAAAGAAACACCTTTCTCTTATTCTTTTTCTAAATGTAGATCATCAAAGGACCCTATAAGAAGAGCAAAATATGGGAAAGGGTCTATCTTTAAAAGTTAGATCAATGAATGGTAGATTTGTGACATGTAACCTGAAACTAAAGATTTCACAACATGAATAATGGAATTCATCTAACATAAAAAAATATAATACCATGTTGGAGTGGGCCACAATCAAATATTGATCTAGATAGAATTGAATGCATGAAGAAATTACTTGTGTGTAGTAGTGAAATCAAACATGAGCTAGAAATAAGCTTTGTAATAAAAATCATATATGAATTGTCTTAGAATAATTATCCATAAAATATTTAAGAGGGTACATTATATAGATGAAATATAAACATGTCCTCACATCCTCATGAATGTGGGATTATATTTCAAAATGACCTAAAATGACACCTAAGTAAGCTAAACAACATTTGTATGGAAAAACTATGAAATAGAATAAAAACCTACACTAACACAAATTTCTACACAATATCATATGGACACTACACTAAAAGAGTCTATTGCCTCAAGAGACAATGTCATGGAGAGGATACACACATGAAAAAATGAAATACTCTATAACATGTTCGATAATGTGTAGACATAATGGTATTTAGATAGTATGGATGAGATGTCACAATAAATTTAGCTTAGGTTCACTCAACATAAGGCCATCATTGCTATCACAAAGGATGAAGGCATCTAGACCATTATGCAAATCCAAGATCCTTTGCACACATTGATTAGTATGGTGTAGGATGTCTTATTAGATTAGAGATAGTTCAATCTATATTTTTCACATCTGGACACCTCCATTGCAATAATCATTGATGAACCCTAATTCATTCCATCAATCCAACTCAACAAAACTTAAGAAAAAAAAAAAAAAACCCAAAAAGCACCTCTACTATAGTAAACACTTACAACATCCACCTCTGTAGTAGCTACATCTTCATCAGTAATGAATTTAATTAAATGACTCTAGTAGTAGCACATTATCAAAACCTGAATTGACTTAAACTATGCAATCAATTCCTACACCTTATCATTAGGTAATCTAGTACATAATATTGAAAATTTTAAAGAATGTAGAAGTGGGGAAGGCCATGAGCTCTAGAAGCAGGACAAAGATGGTTGAAAACCCATAAAGGTAGCCTCCTAGTTATGCCAATCTATTAAAAACTTGCAAAGGGTGTTAGATCAGTATATTCCTTAGTTGAAAACCTTAAAGGGTGACTAAGTAATACACAATAGATGAAAACTAGTAAATGACACTTAGAGTGATAACCAGAAGAATTGATTTTGGACTAACCCTTTAGTACAACATAGGAAAATCCACCAGCTCTAGACTTTGGCACTCTTCCTGTGACTTTGTTTCTAAATAGGTCAACTATTTAATTATAGGAAAGTGTTGGTAGTATATTTCAAAGTATAAAATCATAGTGTGTAGGAATGACAATTGTGCGATGTATAGTTGATGTATAATATTTTGTATGTATTTAGCACATGATTGTATTTGAAAAATCTATAAGAAGATGAAGAGACTATTTCAAGAGAGAAATAAAAGGTTACGAATGAGAAGCGACAAAAGTTGTCTTGAATCTCTATAAATATTATATAGTTGTAAAGGAAAAGAGTTTTGATTGTGAGATAATAGAGATTCTTTGATGGTCATGTTGAAAGTTTTTTGTATATTATTATCTATGCATTCATTTCTTTGTTATGTTTGAATCTGTGTGATTAATATAAACTATGTTTGTTATATTATAATAACCTCTATTTTGAAATGAAATGAATGAATCTATTTTATAATATTCACTAAGAATAAATGAAATGAGTGAATCAGTTTTCCATACCCTCATTTTTCTACATTTGTAAATGAAATTTAAAAAATAAAATCCTTAGCATGTTTTGATGGGTTTTACAAGGAACCTCTACTAACATGCAAAATAGTTGAGGTGGTGCCTAATTTGAGATACATTAGACCATCGTAACACTTGGAGAGAGTATGCAAATACTGGTGGTGATTTGAACATAGGTCCAATAGACCACCTAAAACTAGCAACACTTATGGTCTTATTAGTAGTTTTGCCTTTCCTCTATTCAATAAACCACCGTAACACTTGGAGAGAGTATGCAAATACTGGTGGTGATTTGAACATAGGTCCAATAGACCACCTAAAACTAGCAACACTTATGGTCTTATTAGTAGTTTTGCCTTTCCTCTATTCAATAAATAAAGAGAATTAAGTGATATTATTATGAATATAATGGTTTTTGTTAGTGTTAATGAGAATGAGAATGAGAATGGAAAAATCATGGAAAAATCTATATCCATATCTATTTTCATATGACATCCTACATCAATTGATTAGATTTTATATGAGGTGTCCTTCATTGAAGAAACATTTTCCATTTTTCTTCTAATGGATTTTAGAGTCATCTAATTAGATTTCAATAGTCAATGTAGTCATATTTTTCATATAATTAGTTTTAGACTCATCTAAATTGACGTGTGGTACATTCTCTAAGTTTTTAGAGGATATATTGGATATTTGACACTTATTTTCATTAAGATAACACATGCTTCAATCATGTATTGGCTAACTAAAACTATAATGCCCTGCCTATTATACAATGGTATTCTGAGGATATCAAAATTATCTTTGCCTTTATGGGCCTTCATGCTTTTGTGTGATTCAAGGTAACCCTGACCTTCCTTGATAGATTCACCTTGAGAGATATGATAATTCAAAGAATATTCTTTATTTGGCCTAGTGTATCTTGATATTTTGATTGCATTAGTGTGATTAGCCACTATTGGATTACGTAGTGTTTTGCCATGGATTATAAGTTGATAGAGATTGGAGGAGCTATATTAGTATTTTTGGTGAATTTATATTAAGACATTTAATTGTCTTCTCTTTATTCTTGAACAACCTAAGGATTTATCGACAAAAGGTGTGTATCAAGCATGTCTAGCATGTACTCATTGGTATAAAAATTATAGAGAATTAGTAATGTGGATATGATGTTTTAAACTACTCATGTACATGTGACCTTTATCCATAATTAGGATTGTCCACTTCATGTTTGATATAATATGTTTACTTATGATTATAAAGCCTTGAAAGAGGTGTAATAAACAACAAGAATAATTAAACATCTTCCTTCCAAAAAAAAATTAGAACACTTAACAAGATGTGATTCACTTCCTAATCTGGTAAATATGGTTCAAAGTTTAATTATTATTCCTTGGTGTTATAAACACCCTTGAAATGAATAATCATTCAATGATGATTAGGTTGGATAGACACCCTACTATCAAGATTGACTCTAAACCTTGATAAGTGTAGTCTATTGTGATCTGAATGCAATTTTGGTTATCTCCATGCATGAGGCACATGTTCAAATGGTTGAATCATTGGAAAATTATGTGAACTTGATGGATACCCATAGAACCATGTTCAAATCCCTAACATGAATAGAAGAGATAATTCCTAAATAGAGGATCCAAACCAAACCATTAGAAATATTGAATAGGTTCGATATCTTAATGTCTATCAAAATTTTGAGGTCAGAATAAGAACCTATTAATCAATTTCTTTATTATCTCTATTTAAGGGAAATTAATCGAATTACCAATTATTGTGGCTTTTGATAATTCATAACTTCACCACAATATTAAATTTTATGTCTTGTTTAGTGGTAATTGAGACCATTGGTAAGCATCCTTTTTGACAAAATAAAACATAAAAAAGGTATACTTTGGAACAAGGAAGAATTGCTTAAAAGTTCATATTTTAATCAATGTTCTTTTTTGCGATAACCAAATAAATTGGTCACCATCATCCTAGGTTTTTGGAAACACGTATTGATGTTAAAATAAACACCCCGTTAAAAGTTTCCCTCCATCCAAGGATAATTCAAGCAACATATTTCCATGTCACCACACATTCAAAACTATTAACATTGCTTGTCAAAATCGGAAACAAGAGATAAAGTGATTAAGAAGAGATAAAGTGGGATGGTTGGGTGATAGGTGGGCATGCCATTATTTTGAAAAGATGTGTTTATATTCAATATGGTATGAGTTTCCAAGGTTAGATTAGAAGGCTAAGAAGGAATACATGCTTCTAAGATACCTAAAACTTAGATTTATAGTTAGTCATATGGGTATTATGTGTGGGGTGACCGATTACTTTATTAAATACCTCTTATAAAATTATAGCTAAGGTTTTGGCTATGTGTATTAAGCCAAGGCATAGTAAGACTTGAACAAACTAGTTTTTTAGGGGTAGATTTATTCTTGATAATTTAATTCTTGCTTGGGAGGTGAGTGAATGGGCTCAACAGACTAGTCAAAATGTTTTGGTGGTCAAGATTGATTTTGATAAAACCTATGATAGAATGCATTGGATCTTTATCCTCAAAATGTTACAATGTCTTGGTTTTGGTCCTAAAAGTGATCACATTCGAATGTTGTTTAAGGATGCTAATTATTAATTAATTATTAATGATCATATGTTAGATCCTTTTGTTCTACAACACTCTATCAGACAGGGTTGTCCACTTGATCCTTTTTTATATATTCTTACAACTGATGCTTTGGGTTATTTATTATAAAAGACTAATCAATTGAATCTCATATCAGACATCTCTATTCCACAAAAGGCTAGTGTGATTAACTCCCAATTTGTTAATGATAGTATGCTTTTTTTGAAAAATTTAGAAGCAAAAATCAATAATGCTCTTGACATATTGAATCTTTACTATTCAGTATTAGGTTTTCAATTATCCCATGAGAAATAGAGTTTTTAATGATTCAAACTGACCCTGTCCCCCAATGGATTCCTAGTGAATGGAAACAAATTAAACATGGTGAGATAACAAGATACCTAGGCATCCCTTTCAATTTGGGTGTTTCTCTTCATGAGATGTGGAATGGTTTCTTATTAAACTAAAAAATAAACTCTTTAATTGGAGAAATAAGTTTCTTTCATTAACTGGTAGAATTCAAGCTGTCAATAAAATATTCTTTACATCTCATGTTTACTTTTCTTCATGTTGGATGCCTTCAAGAGAAGAATATAAAGATTTAAATAAGTTCTCCCATCAATTTATTCGGTCTAAGTGGGATGGCAGTTATGGTTTCAAATATACCTCATGGTCTCATTGTATACAACCAAGAGGGAAAGGTGGTTGGGTGTGATTGATCCCAAAACCCAAGGGATATGTTTAATGGGTAAATGGATTGTTAGAGTAGTTAAAGGCAAAGAGCCATGGAAAATCTTGGTGAGACACAAATTGAAATCTTCTTCTATTAAAAGTAAATGGTAGGAAGTTATCTAGTTAGATAAAATACTTCTTGCACTTTTCTTTTGCATTAAGGCATCCCCAGCTTTACAATATATTTGGAAGGCATAGAAGAAGGTTTGTCATTTCCTTAAGTAGAAGGAATAATCATTACAACATGGTTTTATTTTTTCCACTTCATCTATTTGGTGGAATAGACATGTTCAATACCATAGCCAGCCGTTGGCTATGATATTTCCCAAGTAGACCTATTTGTTATTCAAAAAGGGAGTTCATCAATTTAACGATCTTTGGGACTTTAATTCAATAAGTCGGTCATCATGGGTTCTTACTATGGAACACTTTATGCTTAATTATAAACTTGAATGGTTTCTTATCTTTATTCAATCTTTAGTCTTAAAAGATCTAATAATGAAGGTGTGCACCCTAGTTCAGTGTAGCTTTTTCAAGGATTGGCATTGGCTCACTTATAGGAATTTTAGGCAAGTCCCCTTAAAGAAAATTTATATTTCCCTACTTCCTCATATGGATCTTAACCCATGACCAAATCAAAAGTGGAAATGTAAACTTAAGAATAATTCTTGGATTAAGTTAAGTGCTCAAATCTAGAAAACTAAAGCTGATGAGGATGCAGAAATCATGGTGTGGAAGATCTTACACTATAAGCTACCTATGGAAGATAGGCTGAAATATATCATAGTGTAGCATGTAAAATGTCCTTTCTATGCCTATAAAGAAACCTTGAAGCATATTTTTTGGGATTGTATGTTTGTTAAAAAACAATGGTTTATTGTTTTTAAAAATTTACCTACTATCTTTAGTCATCAATTAAAATGGAAAGAAGCATTATTGGGATTTGGTTTACATAGTGATTTGATAGTTGATTCTATCAGACAGGGTATTTTATTTCATTTATGGAAAACTAGGTGTTTAGCAGTGTTCTCTAATGTTAAATTTCATTTGGAAATAGTGATTCTATGGCTTTATCCTAATATCATTTTGTGGATTGCTTCTTTATTTTCACATCTATAGGTCTTATCGAAGAAGAATATATTTTTTGTTTATCATCTTAAGTAGATTAAATCTCAAATTTTACAGCTTGCAAATGCTAGAGCATTGAACACAAAACATCTGGAAGGGTTTTTGAGATAGCGTTATCAACATTTTACTTCCCAGTATATATTTTGAGGTAGTTTTGTTAGTTATTTCTCTATACCGATACTCTAGGTTTTGATTTCAATTGGGTGTTGGCCTGTGTACATGGTGTCATCTCTTCTCTATTTTAGATGTTTTGGTGTCTCCATTTGGTGATAGTTCTTCATGGAAAGTTCTATTTTGCGTTGCTATGTTGTTTGTTGACTGTTTCATGGCAAGACAACATTGTTTATTCTTTGTAACTACTTTTTTCTATAGTTGTTCTTCTATTTGTAGCTCTACTAATTTTATTTTTGTAATATGCATTTTTTCAATTTAAAAAAAAAAAAAAGGTTAATTTGTAAGTTATTTATCCTATACTTATGAATGTGAGATGTATAATTCTCTCTTTAAAAACCTTATTTAAATAAATTCTCATGATTGAATTTTTTTTAGGGATATGTTGGCTATTTGAGGAAACTCTTAAATATTATCTTCTTAATGTTAGTCATTCCTCGTGCTTGGAAAAATTACCTTTGAGGTTAGAAATTAATTCATCTTCATGCTTTATTAAATTATTTTTTTGGCAGGAATCAATTTACATATGTGGTTTTCTAAATCATCATTGTGGAAGAAATCTATTTCTTTTGTGACTTTACTAATGTGGAAGAAGGTCAATTCATCTTTTGAGTTATGCTAGTTTTCATTTTGGTAAAGGCAAATGTATTATTATACAATTATAAACTACTATGGTCTTGAGAATACTTTTCCATCTCCCACACGAACTCATTTTCACATGCATGTCAAGGATACAAATGAAGCTCATTCTTTCCTTGAATGAATTCAAATTGTAAGAAATAGAAGTTCATCTTACCAATCATTTGAGAGCATGTCTTTTTGGAGATTGGAAAGAAATAGAAGAAATATAAGTTCATCCTATCAGATCATTGGTTAGTATATTTGGTTTAATCAAATGCATAGATTTATAAACAAGAGTAAAATAATTGCGTAGACATTGTTGTGAGTATAAACAAGAATGAGAATATTGATTAAAAAAATAAGATAAATTATCCAACACACTACATATAGAATAGCTCAAAAAGAGATGTACAAATAGGAGAGTAATGTTTAACTTTTCCATAAATGATCAAAAAAATCCTAAAATAGGCAGGTAACTCCTAAATATGAAAGGACTAATAAAAGAGCAACATCCACTAGCATTGATAATAAATAAGAATAACTCTCGATGTCTAAGTACACCTAAGAAAACTAACTCAAGTGTAGGAATAATTTATGTGTATAGGAATAATTCAAATAAAAAAATACAATAAAAATAAATATCTTACACTAACACCCCTCATAAGCACAACTTAGGTTGATAAAAGAAATGGGTCCTGAAAACAAGGCATGATAAGGTACCCATGTACAAAAGCAACTCCCATAAAGTGGATAAAATGAGAAAACCCATAGAAAAATTTCTTCCCCTTCCAATAAAAAAGAGAGAAAAAAATAATATAGGAATAAAAAGGCCCATTAGATGATATAACTTCCTCTAGACACCCTATATCTTGAAAAGGAGCTCTCTGAAGTGATTGTGGATCAATAGTAGATGTAGTGAAGAGTGGATCCCCCTAGAATAGTGAATGTGTCCACCAAGTATCTGATGGATCTCCAACCAAGGTATGGTCCCTATACAAGGAAATATGCTCTTCATGCATAATATATGGGCCAAACTACTCCATGTAATGATGGTGTATCTAAAGTATAGGTAAATAAAGAATGTGGAATGCCCTGTAATTATGTAGAAGATTGCATAATGTCTAATGAGTCTTGAATCAATATACCTTCTCCTTATAATGACTAAAGTGGACTCAAAGTAGGTGAATTGATAAATAACTCCTTAATATCTAGAAGGTGACAAGGATTGGTGTAGATGTGTCCACATTACTACTATAGTGATCTATGTTAGATGAATAATCCTTAATATTAGGTATGAGATCAGACTCAAAAATATCATCAAGTTTAGGTGAGTTTGATGAACAAGAATCTAAAGGAGAGTCAAGGACAATGTGTGAGAAGGTATACAATTGATTCTGATGATTAACCAATTCAACTTCTAATATAGTATCATTATATAGTTCTCTAACATCCACTAAATTTGAAATGAACTCAACTTACATGCCTAGACCAAGGTGAGTAATCTGGTAAATTGATAGGAGATTAGTTGAAAGTTAGGGAATACTTAGAAAATTATTGAATTTTTCTCCACTCACTTAAAAAATTCTATACCAAAAACATGTGTAGAAGTGTCATCACTGAAATGAATAGTTGACATGTCACATGGTCCCAAGGAAGTGAGCTCAATTTGTGAAGAAGCCATGTGATTGATGCACTAGATTCAATGACCCATGTAGGAGTTAGAGGTATAACTTTAACTAGGGCCCCACATTTTAATTTTTTCTCACCTTTTTCTTTCTCTTTTTCTTTACCATTATCATTTACCTTAGAATATTTTGGGGTTGATGAAGATGGTTTGATATACTTAGGAATACTTATATTGTTATTATCAATAAGGCTTGTTAGGTGGTCAATTTACTTCTTCAAACATTTGATTGCATAATGCTTGCTAGTGCAATACCCAAACTTGATCCTCTCTTTTTTAGGATTAACACTAGAAGATGAGGTCTCATTGGTTGACTTGGAGGTAAGAGGTATTTGATCCTTTTTATTATATTTCTTATCTTTGTTGTTTGAAGCCTTCTCTTTCTGATTCCCAGCAAATAGGGCTTGAGGTTGTGAGGACTTTACTATTCCCATATATATCAACTTATCTTACTCCTGAATCAAGTTGGCAATAGAGGTATCTAAATAAGGCATCTTACATGTAGTTCCAAGAGCACTTTTTTTAGCATTGAAAGTGGAGATAAAAATAGAGTAATCTAGATCCAACCTAGTGAGAATGGATAGAACAAGGTGATCATCTTTCTTCCACATTATTTTAACTTTAACCTTAGAGATTTAAACTTAGTGAATAAATTATGTAATGTGTCAAAGTCACTTGGGCTCAAGCTGATGAGCTCATTCTCTAGTTCATGACCTCTTATCACATCCTGCTTCCCAAAGAGTTTTTCCAATGCGGTCCATACTTCATTAGGTGCTTTAGTAGATTCAATTTGAAAATATAAGTTAAGATAAATAGACAAAATAAGATAAACATGTGCTTGATCATATCTATTAAATGATTTATTTTTATCTACATCTATTATAAGTTCAATTTTTTTCTTCATAGTTATCCTATAAAAGCCTTGTTTTCTTAAAACAAGTTGCACGTTACTTTTGTATTCATAATAATTGAATGAAGTAAGAGGTGGAAATGACTAATAATCGATCCATAATACAAGAAAGGAAATTAAAGAACTAAATCTACAAGAATAAGAACACAACACACCCCCTGAATCAAAAGATTATGCCCCCTCTGCACACCCCACCTGGCCCCCTGAACCTTCTACATGCTCGCCCCCTCCTGCTCTCCCCCCCTACCGTAATTTAGAACTTTATAATTTTAGTGAATTTTTAAAAATAAATCATTCCAATAGAACAAACATAAAAAACATACATTATGATTAAAATGTCACTCAATTTTAAATTACCAATCAAAAGTTATAAAGAACTTCATTTTCCAACTTTAAAAAATCTTTTTTTAAATGCACAAAATTCAAATGCAGTTACAACTAAACCTCAACATAGTCTTGTAACTAGATATTAGAATCATAATTAAACCAATGACCTCTCCAATCGAAATTTAAGTCTTAACCACTCCACCTATGCACCCACATGTGTAACTAAATGGAAACAATTCCATTTAAATGAAAAAAATAGCTATTTTAAAAAACCAATTAAAAAAATAACCTTTTTTTAAGTTTCAAGCATAGTTACCATATTCATCCAAATATGGTCTATAAATAGATTGAACCAAATTTTCTCTAGAAAATGAATTTTTTTGGGTCAAATTCATATTAATTTAAATATTCTTTTTTTAATTAAAAAATAAAAAAAATAGGGAAACACCTTTTTTTTGTTGGTCGTGGGTCCTTCATCCGTGAAAATCGTGGTGAGCTACAACAAAATATAAAAAACCCTAAAAATATATTTTGAACCACCACAGTCATAAATGTGATGAACAATTTGTGGTTATTATCAATTGTTTACACTTTAAAATGAGGTGGAGCTCTAAAACACAACAAATAGATTTTAATGAAGCAAAATAGACCAAAGTTGGATTCTTCAGTCTGTGATTTAAATTTTTTTCAATTTAAATTATTTATTTGTATTACTATTTAATAAATTAGTTTAAATTTTCATTTTATGATAATTAAAAAAAACAAAATTGTGTATTTAGTAAATTAGTTTAAATTTATTTTATTTTTATATTAGTTTATAATTTATTTGCATTAAATTTTATATTATACACTTATAATTTATAAAATATATTGTTTTTAATATTTATATTTAATAATTTATTTATTGAACATAAAAATTCTAATATTTTACAAATTTATGTATGATATATTTATTTTTTTATGATTTGTTAAAAAATTCTAATCAAATTATCAAACTAAACTTTTTTCAAAATTCTGAACTTCTAAACTTTTTTTCCCTTCCAAACTTTCCAAACATTTCAAACATGGTAACTATGTTTTTAGGTCACATATTAGGTTTAGATTAATTTTGAAAATATAAAACCTTTAGATATACACCACCACTGCAAGTTACAAGCCTAGAATCTAATGGCATCATGTAAAGATTGGTTACTTGTGCAAGAAGGTGAGCACTAAGATTTTAACAATGAGCTTTAATAGATCATATATGCAGGTGTATGTAGATGTATTCATATGTATGGAAATTCTCAAATAATGATAATACCCTTTGAAAATAGATCAATACAAATAAAAAAAATTGGTGCTCGATGCTCTAACACTAGGATGGGGTCTCTTCCTATAACAATAAGAAGACTCTTAGAGTAGATCAAAGGACTTGTATATGCATGCAAAGGTAGTATGTAGAAGCTTCCAAGACTCATACATCCAGGATGAAATAAAAAATGATGAGTTTATGAAGAGAATTTGAATGAATCTCAAGTTGAAAGCATCAATTTTATCAATCAACTTTACAAGTAATGATGGTTGAGTTCCTTGGAACGACAATCTAACAACATATAATTTTATTGTTGAGCTCTTTGTAACTTGTTTTCCAAACAGGTAGTATCATCTAGAGTTTTTCCATCCTCCCAAGTGAACACCAATGGAAGGAAGGTTCCACAAATAGAGTGAAGACCCTGTAATAAATTCCTCCACTCTAATGAAAATAAGGCAAGATGAAACCAAAATACTCTAGTTTCAATGAAGAAGTAAGGAAATAGGCTCTCCTAAATTTGTAAATGAAAACTCACAAATTTTTAAGAAATTATAGTAAATACAAAAAAACACAATTAATAAACCATTTTAGTGCTCTAATACTATATCAGAGCATTGTCCAGGACCTTTGGTTTAATTAAATGCATAAATGTAAAAGCAAGAGAAAAATTAATTGCATAGATATGTTATGAGCAAAAACAAGAATGAGAATATTACACAAAAACAAGACAAATCATCCAACACATTCCATATAGAAAATCTCACAAAGAGATGTAAAAATATGAGAGTAATGTGTAACTCTTCCATGAATAATCACAAAAGGCTTAGAATAGGTATGTAATTCCTAATTTTGAAATGACCAATCAAAAAGTAACATCCACTATCCAATGATAGTGAACAAGAGTAACTCCCTATGTTTAAGTAGATCTAAGCAAGCTAATTCAAGTGTAGGAATAATCCATATGTGTAGGAATAATCCAAATAACAAAATATAAGGAAAATAAATATCCTACACTAACAATTCTAAAAGTTAGACTATACTGAAATTCTACCTCTAATAATTAATGTAGAAACTCAAAAAAAAATTATCTTATCATTTTCACAAGCAAACCATTAGCTAGGATAATGATTTACTTATTGACATAAACATATTATGGAGCTTGTGTACATGACTTTTCAAGGGATGAAAATTGTAATTATGCATCTTGCTATTAGAACCTCTAATTACATATTTTATTATTAAAAAATTACAATTATATTGTTTTATCCTTGGTAGAGAAATGATCTTAATATGGGTACCAAGAATAACTATAGAATCTTTAGTCTAAATCTTGGTGTTATCTTTTACAATCTTGAAATAGAGCACAAACTATCGTTATTTAACATGAATGCTTGTTTGCCTAGGTACATGTTTAAAAAATGAGAAATAATATATTCCAACTATTTTGTCTTACAATATGTTGCACAATGAAAGGAAACTTGTTAAATTCAAAATCAATTCAGAATTGAACATTTTTCAATACTATTCCTTATCACTCTATGTGAGTTATAAATAAATCAACTCAAGAAATTCCATAATTTATAGACTAAGTTATCCTTTTATCTCCTAACTATAATCAATAGTCACCTATACTTTGAATTAATATTTGTACGTCTTATTGGCTTACATCCCTAGGATGTAAGGGTATCTTATTAAAAAAAATAAGCATTTCTTAAAATCTAAATTTGATATCTTTGAAATAATAATTTTCATGGAGAAATAAGACTTAGGTAGTAGCATCTTTTGAAAAAACCTTGTCAAATGAATTAGTAATGGAATAGGCCTTCATCATGACTCTAAATGAATTAGGAGATAATTGTAAACACTTAGACTTGTTAAAAATATGAAGACCACAAGCTACCTTGGGAAATGGTTATAATATGAGGTAAATAACTAAAAAATTCCCCCCTTTGAAACCTTTCTACCTTTATTGGAATCAGTGTACTTGTATATTAATCGTATGACTATTCCTGATTATTGAATTTTGTAACCACGAGGAGATTGTATTCAGTGGTTTTCTCTTCAAATTTTTATATTAAAACTTATGAAATTATTGAGTTTGGATTATTATTACTCCTCTAGCAAAAGGTGTGTTCAATTGTCTAATCTTCTACTTACATGTTTTCAACCAAGATCATAGGTGATTACTCAAATCTCTACTTTACTTAAAGTAATGTTAGACCAATAATCTTAGTTGTTGACTTGATTGTTATAGTTAAAATATGTTACTTTAATGTGCTTTTCAATATCATGGAAAAATTATAATAAGGTATGAAAATTTATTCTGGTTGACAATGATATATGATGAGTTATGAATCCTTGTCTTATTCTTGTAATCTTCGTGAACTCTTTCTTGAGACCTTAAACATGATAATAAGTTATACTTATAAAACTATTCAAATTATGAACTTAAATAATTAACAAAATATCTTATGATAGATATATGATTTTATCAAATCTAAAATGACGGATGAATTAACATTTGAAATTGAAAAGTTAATTTGAAGAGGCGGTAATCAAACTAACTAATATCCAATTGGATTAATTAAACCAAGTATAATTCTCATAAACATGTATATTAGTTAATATCCAATTGGATTAATTAAATCAAGTAGAATCCTCCTAAACATGTATCTTATTTAAACATTTATTTCATTTTAAATTTGACTTATACTAATCATAAACATTGATACCCTATTATTTCCATGAGGTGGATGTGTCAAATATATTGACCATTTTTTATGAATTATTCCTTGAAATTCATGTTATTGTTAGTCTCTTATCCTATATTGATTGTGAGTTACCCCTTTTTCCTCTTGACAAATTTATTCGAAGATAATTATTTATTTTGTGTTGACTAATATCCGAGCTAAAACTTGTTTTATCCTTCTGTGTGAATGATGTTAAGTTGTACTCCATTAATCCAACTTTGTTATTGAAAATAGATAATGACTAGAGCTATATAAATTGTTTAAAAATTATTTGAGCGCTAAACTTATTAATCCTCTATTTGTATATAAGATATGTTATCCTTTTGTCTTTAATAACTCTTGATATGAGATTTAGTATATACTTTCAACTAATAATAACAAGTGCGATATGTTTTGGAATGTGTGTTATTCACGGTGTATTACATAAATGGTTTGGAGGAAGATAAAAATTACATTGACAAATGTGATATGTCATTGAACTTTTATCTATGATCCTTTGAGGTATTCTCTCTATCTTTGAATAAGTCTAGCTTATCTTGGCATGTTGCAGTTGTTGCAATGCAACATGGTAGAATGGACAGGTAAAAATGTTATGATAAAGATCTAATTTTATCTACAAATAAATAGTGGTGGCCAAATAATATAGATAATGGTTTTTGAATGTGGAGATAGATAAGGTTATAATTTCTAAAAAGAGAAGATAGATACATAGTATTATTGTTATTCAAATTGGGTCTTACAATTTTACATGCATTTGAGATAACTTTTTCACATCATATGTGGAGATTATTAGTCCCAAGAAGGGCCTAAATTTGATGGCCATATTTATGTTTTTTCTACAAATAAGTAGTGGTGGCCAATTGATATAGATAATGGTTTTTGAATGTGGCGATAGACAAAATAATTTATAGGTTATAATTTCTAATAGGAGAAGATAGATACATAGCATTGTTGTTATTCAAATTGGGTCTTACACTTTTACATGAAATTGAGATAACTTTTTTGTATCATATATAGAGATTATTAGTCTCAATAAGGGCCTAAATTTGATGGCCATATTTATTTTTTTTGCCAAAAAAATACAAGTAATTTTTTTAAGATACCATAGTAGATTAAAGATAAAATTTTAAGCAAACTGTCAAAAATTATAAAATATTATTTATTTTGATTAGCATCAGGGTTAGTGGTTCCACTAATCATATAAGCAAAAATAGAGAAAGGTTTCCAAATTCTTACATACCAGTATAAAACATGACAGGCGTATGACAAATGACCAGATTATAGAAAATCATGGAAAATAGTATTTGTATCCTATTAAGCAAAACAAAAGTTTACATAATATCTTACAACAATCCTACTAGCCCATTATATACAAAAATAATACTACTTAATCTGATTCCTTAATCCATATTACTAACATATAATCCATATCAATCAAAGACATTAATACACTCCATAGACCCACATTCCAGACCCTTCATGTCACCAACAACAACCTATATCTCATTGGGACCATCCACACCACCACTTAAAGACATGCCATGAACCTAAAGCTTCATCCTCAAGAGTGACTCAACCCCAATAGATCCAAGCTGGTGAAAACCCCCATGAGGAACATGAGTCTACATAGGGTCAAAAGAGTTCATCAAGATCCCTACAAACACCCTAGGGTAAGAAAGTGAAATCTAGTTTGGAGCCTAGATTTCTCCCCAATACATCTCTTGAGCTAGAAATTTTACCACCGCCACCCTATTAGGAGACTAATGAGCCACAACCCATGCCTCCATCCCTAGAATGGGGGAAACACCTCACCAAGTAGAGGTTGTGGAAGACAACACCCCACTGGAGAATAAACTTTAAAATCAGTCTACAATTCCTCGAAATAAATCAATAATTTAATTATAAAATATTATTATAAATACATATATTTTATGTATTATTTCCTTTTTCTAAGATGAATTGTATATGTATTGAAAGGTAATGTTAAATAAATAACCCTCGTAAAAAAATGATGGGTAGGGTTGACTATCAGATTTAGGTTATTGTCTCAAGTCCCAAGTAAGACCCTATAAAATGACGTCGCCAATTTAATTCACTCTTTTTTTCAATTATTATCTTCATAAATGGCCAAAACTTTGTATATTTCATCAATGAAAATATTATTAAGACACCATAACATTGAATATATCATCTAAATGTAAATTTTATGAGAGTAATATTTATTTAGATATTAATTCGTATGATATTTTTACTCGTGTATCTTTTTAGTATTTATTTATGATTTTTATTCATATAATTAAAATTTCTCGTGAAAGCCTTAAACTTAAAAATAATTATTATGTTAATATGTTTCATTTCAAAGCCTCCACCTTAGATTCTAAGTATGGGGTAGAAGTGGAATTTATTACAACTAATATTCTTGATATTTACATTAAAATACTATATTCAAAATAAATATTTTGTAGATGATAATTTTATATGTTTCATAATGATATAATAATATTGAACGATAAATGATATTATAAAAATATAAGATATATGGAATTATTTTCACTTTATCTTTGGATATGTATAAATGAATGCATCTTTTACCCTTGTATTTTCATATTAGATGTACCAAAACCTTGACATATTTTAGATGCCAAAATTTATCTGCATAAAGAACTAGGCAATCACATTTGAGCACAAGTATTTTGTGCTTTCTTAAAATCATTCAAAAACATCGATGTTTGATGGGGAGAAGGGGGCATCAATGATAATTTTTAACCATGAGTGAAATTCAACTATGGGATGTAGTGGCATAGTTAAGTTAGTTGAAAAAATTTGTTACCATTGTTATTATTTGGGAATTGATTTTTTTTTATTGTGTATTAAAACTTGTGTAACGTATGTAAGATCATGGAAACCTTAATTTGAATTAATGTTAGGACAATGTTAAAAGATATATAACTTAGATAGTTTCAGGACAATGTCAATAGATAAATAATTTAGCTAATTTCAAGATAATGTCGAAAGATAAATAGAAGTCATCTACAACTAGTGTAAGATTATGGAGGCCTTGATATGAACTAAGATGATAAATGAGATGAGTGGTATGGATAGCTTCTTTATTGTCTATCCATATATCGATTTGTGATGTAGATTGTAAATGAGATGTAGAGAAATGATTAATGCTCATGTTGTTTATATATTATTTTTTACCCTTTAATGGTTTTTACATGCACCAAGATTATAAATTAGACATAGTGATTTTATGGTGATTACATGATGCTATGTGAATAATTTTGTAATTAAAATGTGAGATGAAGAGTCAACCATATTTATGAATGATCAACCTTAACAGGAAAATATAACATGAAAGGAATGAAGACAAGGCATAAAGTGAGTGTAAAGAAGGTTATAAATTGAAAGGACATTATTATCCCTCAAATTTCATTAGCATATAAAATTTGAGGTAATCCATTCAAAATATCCTAAAAAATGAATGGATAGAGAAAAAATTTGGAAGAAGAGCGTTGCCAAAGACTTATCCATTTTTTACTTCATTTGAGTCAAGGTTTTGAGATTATAGTGTAAATGTTAGAACCTAGTGGCTGTAATGCATCCATCAGAGGCTAACGATTATGGTGTAACCATTTTACCAAACTTCCACCCTCATTAATGAGGGTTGAGTCCTACATGTGTGGGTGTATCCATGACACTCACTATGTCCAAAGAGTCCTCCAAAAATGCACAAGGAATTGAATATCTCTATCTGAAATAAGACTGTTAGGTAAACCATGCTAATTAAGTCCTCCCTCTCACTTTACATCATTCAAACATCAAATTTAGAGCTCTGCATTTACCTTTATTTTCTCTAGAATGGTTTTCAATATTTTCTTGGCATTTAGAGATTGTTTTCTTAGGCTTTATTCCAATTTATTCATAGTGAGTTCACCTAGGTTTTTGGAGGGTTTATTTTTTTATTGGTGCATTTTATTCTACTTATTTCTTCGTGTTCACTTGATCCCTTCATTTGAGATCATTCACCTTACACTAAGGATTCATCAGGGTTACCTAATTACATCATTACCTTGAAACCCCAACATAGGATTTATCTCCCCTCCTTGAATCAAAGTTTCTTGACTATCTTGAATCCCCAAAACTTTGATGTCAGAAGTGTCTACCTCCTTGCACAGTGTTTTTTGACTGCTCTATGATCCCTTGCTTCCACCTCCCAAAACCTTGATGCTAGAACTTCCTGAGTACTCTATAATTTCCTAATTCCACCTCCACTCCCTCTACCTCTCATTTGCCCATTTTCTTGTTCCTACTCACACACCCACTTTATTTCTCCATACTCTCCCATACCCATGATAGTTAGTAGAGATCTGAAACTCCTAAGAAGAGAGGAAAATAAAAGTCTATCAAAATGAATTACCAATTTTGAGGGGTCACTTCCCCTGCCAACATTGATTCTAATATCAAACAAGTCACTAACACTGACTTGGGTCACATTGACATGGAGGACTTATGAAAAATATAAATGCTTCTTGTGAAAATTATTGGACACAAAGTATTTATGACAATGACCTTCCTCAAAATATTGGGTTTCCAATTTTTGTATAATTCCTAGAGCCAATCATGACCATGGTAAGTTATTATAATAGAGATATAAGGGAGGTTTATACTCTTAGATAAGGATTCATCTTACAACTTAGACCTAATTACATTGAAAAAATGTTAAATATTTTGTATCATGAGGTCTTTGTATAAATGACTCTAGAGACAACCCAACAGTTTCACAAAGAAAAAAAAGATGATTATCTCAGATCCTTTAATAATCATTGGATTTTAAAACGTACACCCTCATTTTTTTATTTGAATGGGTAAATAACCTAGTTTTACAAGGATATAAGAACCATAAAAGTATTATAAAAGATAATAACAGGCCATCAAGGCTGAACAACAAAAGTTAACTATAGAGTATCATAAATCATGAAATAAAATAATAGAAAATAAGATGAGGAGGGGGTACCTTTAGTATTTCCTTATCCTCCTCATATATCTTCATTGGTACTCCTTGATTGATCTTGGAGACCTTTTCTCTCATCCAATTGCTAGGTCCTTCTGCATCGTCACTTGGGAGCATCATGCACAACTTTTTCTGGCCCTATATTTACAGAGGTATTTTATTGATAGGGATCATTTTGGGTATGTTAGGTGGGGAGGTATATATTACCTTCATTATTTTCTTAATAGGGGTCCAATTTAGCTTAATGGAATGGATAAAAGATTGAACAATCGAGGCCACTTAGATTTTTAAACCAAAACCTTCATTATCTAATATTCATAAGGTGATTTACAAATAATAAGATTGAAATTAATGGAATTATCACTCTCCTAAATAGGGTGGTATTCAATCCCACAATAAGTCATTATAATGAATATTTGTTTCAATATATCTATATTATTCATGCTAACATGTAATATATCAACTAGGCTAAATGGATCAGTGATTTGATCCATAAGCAGTCATGTGTGGTGATCACTACCCAAAAATTCTATATGATGTCATACTTCATTTATGTGGTTTCACAAAGAAGTTTCTATAGTGGTTTGACCATAATGGGCCTAATCTCTTCCTCTCATATATATGAGCATTCACTGAGAGAGAGAGTGTTGAACATTTCCATAGAGTTGATGATGATTTTATTCATTTCATTATTCAAATGTTTCAGTCAAAGCCTTATAATCAATGTTTCTTAGTTACTTCTAGCACAAAAATTTCAAGATGGGGTGGTTGGTTTATATAGTTTCCCACTTTCTCCTACATTAGGGTGTGAGGGTGTGAGTCTGCCCCATATATGCTTCCAAAATTTGGTGATGATAGATGGGAATTCATGGAACTAATACAATAACTTATGGATACACATAATTTATTGGTTTCAAAGCATAAGTTTGATGGGATTCACTTTCCTATGACTATTGATAGGTACACATGTGCCACACTACATAAAATTAAATACATTGAATCAGATATGGCACATGTCACACTGTGATAACTTCATAGCCAACACTCATTTGATATAACATGAATGATAGGGGCCACTTTGAGCACTTGATTTAAACACATTACCTACTATAATTTTTTTTGGATTTATTATGATGATGAAAGAGAGGTCATACTCCTTGATCATACCCACTTCATGCTGGAATAAGTAATTAAGTAGAATATTATAGATATCCTTGAAGACTTGGATATTGAAGATGATGCCAAAGTGGTGGATGAAAATTACTTTTCACAAGGCATATAGACAATACCTCTCCCCAATGTTAATTTCTTGATTAGGAAACCAAACCTACTTTGTATTTTAGTTACAAATCAATTAAGAGATTTATGCATTTACAAAATTCATTTTAAAGATTAGACAAAGATTTGAAGAATTGAAAAATAGTTCCCTAGTAAATGATAGATCTATAATTAGAGGTTGAATTCCTTATCAACACTCTAAATGTATGAATCATGACAAGGTGAAGAACATATTACATAATTTTGATGAGTATGAAAGAAAGTGATAATGGGCCATGCAATTAGAAATCCTCATAGTGGATGATGAAGAAGTAGATGAAGATTAGGTGCTAAAGAGGACACCCTAATATATAGCTCAGAAGTGCTTACTATCATAGCCTTCTTCGTAGGTTGAGGGATGAATTTTGGTTCAAAATCTTTTGTAGTTTTGTATGCAGTTTAAACAAGTGAACATGCACCTTGAAATGTGCAACCAATTATATTTTTATAATTTGTTCCCTAGTTTTAAGGGATAAAAATTACTATAAATAGGAGGTTTTCATGCCTATCAAATGGCAATCAATATATATTTTTTAATAAAAAGAGAAATTTTGGAATGAAGATAAGAGGAAAAGAATTTTTGTGCTTTTCTAAAAAAATCAATTAAGCTAAGTTGTTGTAGGAATTTGTGCTTGGCCTTAGTTGTGGATGAATGTTCTTATGTTCATTTATTCATATTTTTATTTTATTTTCTCTCTTCCTAATAAAATTATTAGTTGATAGTAACTTTATATTAAGTTAATGAATCCAATACTTAGGTGAAATCTATGTTACTCACTTGTTTGCATTATTTCTTCTCCTTCCTCATAGTCAATATTTTCTATTCTCTTGAATTCACTCTCCTTATCATACTTCCTTTCCTATATATATATGTGTGTGTGTGTGTGTGTGTGTGTAAACCCAAAAAAATTTAGTATGTATATTTGTGATTATGTTAGGTTTGTGTTTTTATTTTATTTTGAATAAAAGGAATTTCAATTGAAAATAGAATAGGGACTTTGTCATATTACACTATTGACTATAGCACATACGTTGAAGTGTTATACACTTTTTTTAGCCAACAATTTTTGGGCACCCACTGTGGGGTATGCTATGTACTAACTTGTGCAACCAACAAATATCTAGAATAAGCAAAGTTGTTCTACCATTCAAGTGGAAATATGTTTCAATACAAAGAATAAATATAAAGGGATCTCTGACCCTTTATTCGATTTACAACAATGAATCAGTTTCTAGTTGAATCTTGAAAATAAAATAAGAGTTATGGAGTCCATAAGTTTGCCTACAAGTCCAAAGGTTACAAGGCCACAATAGGGAGATAACTTAGTGAGTTAAGATCCTGTTATTCCTAGAATTGTTATACATCAAAGAGAATTTTTTTGATGAATTATTGTGCCATGGTGAAATGCCATCGATCCACTATCTCTTGGGTAGCTGCATGAACTTTCAAGAGGCTCACATAATAACTTTCCTAGGCTGGTCATGGAAACAATTTTCAAACGAACACATTGTTGCATTCTTTGTTGTATGTAAAATTTTAGGTATTGAACATGAAGGTGTAGCTATAATTTTGTTTGTGGAGACTCTTATAGATGAATTTGTTACTTAGTTTTATCATCTAGATGCAAGTTCCATTGCCAACTAGACTACTATGAAATCTAAATTTGAAGCTCATTTAAATTCAGTCATGGATGCACATGTTTTGCTTGCTCAGTTAAATCAAATGAAAAAATAAACTCATGAACCCATTTGTGACTTTGTGGCCAAGTTAAATATGTTAATGAATAAAATTCCATGAGAAACTAAGCCTACATAAGAAAATTAGAAGTGTTTATTCATCAACATCCAACTCTCAGAAGTTGGTTTCCTCTTAAGAAATAATATTTTACTTGATCTAGAGCAAACACAAAAATTTACTACTTAAATTTAATATAATATGGTTATGGTTGGTAAGTCACAAAAGGAATATTAAAAATATAAAGGACAAGCTTCAAGTCATGAGTCCACCAAATAATTGATCCAAAAACTAGAAAATGGCATTATCATTTTAAAAAAGTAGTTACTTCAAAGATAGTTGATGTCATCACAACAAGAAATCCCTAGGAGAAATTACATACCAAATAATAATCAACCAAGTTTACCTAATCCTTAACCAAGGTTGGACATTTAGGCTCCCCCAGTCAATGCAATTTTAGGGATAAATGAAATTTATGTTTATGATGAGGATGAGATTGAAACAAAAGATCCAGGTTTTTAGGAATATGAAATTGACAAACTTGGTGGTGACTTCAGTTATGCTTTCCTAGAATATAGTGTGAAGAATATGACTATCAAGATATAGTTAAAGATATGAATGGTCAATCCTATACAAGGTTTATAAGATCTCAAACCTTGAATTAAGATGCCAAAAAATAAGTAAGAAGCTGATAAGGTGAACCACAATGAGAAAGTTATGAGTAGTGATGTACCTAAAGTGTCACCTACTCCTATAATAATCCCTAGAGGTTTTGCTCTACTATTTCAAATGGAGACAAAATAGCTAGAAGCTAAGACAGGCATTTCATCTCACACTTAAAATTCAAAAAGTCAAAATACTAGTGCAAATTTGAAAAATAAGGTGGCTTCAATGCTTGATACCTTTGATTCCACATCTTCATTACACATTCCTTAATTTGATATACTAGATTATGTCAAAAATTCCAAGATTTATATGTTTTTATTAGAATATTTGAGATCAAATCTAGATCATTTGAATTTTATATATCATTTCATCAAAGAGTGTCTATGTAATACAAATAAATCTAACTTCAAAGGGATCCTAACTATGCCTCCAAATACCAAATATCCAACTTATGTTATGGTTGTGTCTATTTCTCATTTTGGTAAACAAGATTCATTATACATATCCCTTTTCTTAAAGGGCTACAAGATGAGTAAATGCATTATTTATATAGGAGCTTAAAAAAACATTATGCCTACCAAGGTTGATCATGTTCTAGGTCTCACTTATACAAAGACTTTTGGTTGGTGTTTTTCCATGGATATGAAACAAGCTATATTAGTTGGCTAGATCAAATATGCAAAAGTATCCCTATCTTCCTTTCCATATAAAAGGATTAAAATGACAATTCTTATGGAAACAATTCCATGCAAATATAGTATTTTGTTAGGAGGAAGTTTTTTCAAAGAGTTAGGTGGATAAATCTAGATGGACCTATCTCATGCCACATTTTCAATCAATAACACTAAGCATAATTTATAACTTGAGTTAGAAGCTAAGTTTAATGTATTCAAGTATGAAGACCCAAGGACTAATATTATTTATGAAGACACATGTTTGAATAATTATATGATGATGTCTAAGACAAAGATATATATGCTAGAATTAGTGGAAAATAAATCTAAAGATGTTTGGCTTCTTGAATTTGATGGAAGTTATTGCTCTAGTGGGGCTGGAGTAAGTTTTATTATTATTTCACCCAGTAAGGAAATTTTCCCTTTTTATTTTAAATTATAATTTGAGTGTACTAAAAACACTACATAATATGAATAATTGCTTCATAAGTTACATACAACTAAATAAATGGGAATCCAAAACTTGAAAGCATAGGGAGATGCCGAACTCATCATAAGTCAAGTTAGAAATCAATATCATGTGAACAATGACCATTTGAGACATTACATAAATAGAGCTTGGGATTGTATTGAATATTTTGATGATTTTGTTATTATTTTAATTTCAAGAGAATATAATGTTAAGGTTGATGTGCTTGGCATTTCAACATTGCTTATGACTCCTCCTCTTGAAATTGAAAATGATAAATACACCATTGAAATTGTCTCTAGGCCTAGTGTACCTAATAATGTTAATCATTGGTAGGTTTTCAATAGTGACAAATAAATAATTAAATTATTTTAAAAATCATAAAATTTCCATAATTTATATTTTAAGGTAGCACCTTTGCTGATAGGGAATCACATGCTCAGCAATATGGGATCACTTTTCCACCAAGATCGAGAAAAGACTCAAAAATTTAGATATTTTTGGAAATGAAGAGGTAAATCAACTTAAAGGTAATGAAATATTGAAAGGATTGGTTTCTCTTTAAGATTTGTTTGACAAGCATAATAATACATAAAAGGGAAAGTACAACATCAAAATTCATACTCTTTGAGTATGAGAAGGTTAACATTTGTATTTCTTAAGGTCCTAGGTATATTAATATTGGGAAATGTTTTTCAAAATAAGAAAGAGATATATTAATCAATATCTTTAAGATATATAAGGATGTGTTCACCTAGAGTTATGATGATTTCAAACCCTTCAGACCTAAGGAAATGAAACACAACATTTGGTTAAATCCAAATAGATCACAGTATCACTAGAAGTAGAGGAAATAAAATCCAAAGATCACTTAAACCATTCATGTTGAGATAAAAAATATATTGGATGCATATATTATCTACTCCATTCATCACTCTACATGGATGGTCAATATTGCGTCAGTCCATAAAAAGAATGGTGAAATTTGTATCTATATCAGTTTATAGAATTTAAACCAAGCATCTCTCAAGGATAATTATCCCTTGCCTATTATAGATCAAATAATTCAAGTTATTATAGGATAAAATATACTTTCTGTGCTTGATGGGTTTTTAGGATGCAATTAGGTTGAGGTTTTAGTTGAAGATTAAGATAAGATAACCTTTACAATGCCTTGGAGAACTTTTGCTTACATGATATTACCTTTTAGCCTCATCAATGTCAGAGCCACATTTAAAGGCCTATGGATTTATATTTTCATGATATTAATAATAATGTCATATTTGTTTACTTAGATGACCTCACAATTTTTTATAAAAAACATGAAGATCATTATGATCATTTGGTGAATGTTTTTGACAAATATCGGATCCATGGTATTTCATTTAATCCCAAGAAATATGTATTTGAAATAATTGGGGAAAAACTTATTGGCCATATTGTGTATATAAGGGACTAAAATTCATCCAAAGATGGTTCAATCCATTAAAAAATTATCCATTCCTACAAGTAAGTAAGGCATTTAGTCCTTCTTCAATAAAGTGAATTTCTTAAGAAGATTCAGACCTAATTTTATTGAGCTCACTAAATATATTGCCAATATGATGAGACATAAAGTAAATTTTAAATGGATCAAGGGAAAATAATATTTTGATAAAATTAATACTTCCAATCCAAATCACCAACTCTAGTATGCCCTAATTTTAGTAAGGAGTTCATCATTTACTGCTATGCATTCAAGCATACTCTCTCAAAAAATTTAGTACAGAAGAATAATGAAGGCATTAAGTCATATATAGCCTTTATTATATGTGGATTGAAAAACCATGAGCTCAAATATTACCTTATTTATAAACATACTTACACCATTATAAATGTTAGTAAATAGTTTAGTTTCTGCATTCTAAATTCACGCATTGTTGTTCTGGTATCAAATCCAATAATCAAATCCATCTAAACATAATAAGAACTTGGTTCAAAATGAGGAGGATGGATAGAAAAAGTCCAAGATTTTTATTTGGACATTAGGCCTACCAAAATAGTTTGATGCCATGGTTTATGTTAACTAACTACTGAGAATAAGTCATACGATAACAATGATGAAGTTCAAGAGCATGATTCATCATTAAAAACACATATAGTTTTGTTTGTTGGTATTATAGATGAATGTTACTCAAATATAAATCATTTTATTATGTATGGGGAATGTCTTGAATGATCTATGAAGTATGTCATATGGGACAATACTCTTTTCAAAAGAGGTATTGATGACATGTTCCTGTAATGTGTTGATAAAGAACAAAATAAGAGGTTATTAGAAGATTTTCATAGTAAGGCATGTGGTGGTCACTTCTCATCACCTTTCATAGTGCATAAAATTCTTAGGGCAAATTAATAATATCCCACCCTCTTCAAGGATTCTCAAGATTGGGTTTCTAAATGTGAAGAATGTCAGTAATTTGTAGGAAAGCTGAAGCTTACAGCCTTACCTCTAAAATTGGTGGTGATTGAGGAACTTTTTCAATAGTGGAGTCTTGATTTCAAAGGCATGATAAATCCTCATTCCAGTATAGTTTTCACCCATGTCCTTATTGTGATAGATTAATTCACAGAGTGGATTGATGCCATCCTGATCAAGCAAACTACTTTCAAAGTAGTGTAATTTCATTAAAAACAATATCTTGGTCGAGTATGGAATTCCTTAAAAGATAGTAACTGGTAATGCATCTAATTTTTCTTCTTCTAAGTTTGTCAGTTTCTATTATGGATATGGGTTTTATTATCTCATGCTTCAGATTACTACCCTTAGGGTAATTGTCAAGTGGAATCGTAACAAAAATCTAGACACCATTATTCATAATGTTGTAGATGAGAACTAGTGAAATGGGCATACAAAAATATATGATACACTTTGGGCTCATCACATTACTCCTAAGAGGGATATTGGTATGTAATCATTTTAGTTAATGTACAAAATTAATGCCACCTTTCCTATCACTTTAAAATTACCAGTGCTTCAATTAGCTAAGGCAGTCGAAGATGAAATATTTAGGGACTTGTTGGATAAAAGAATTTTATACTTAAACATAATGGAATAATAAAGAGTCATAGTAGCTGATAGGATTACAAAACATCAACAAAAGGTGAAAGCACTTTTGATAATAAGGTTAGGTAAATATATTTTTAGATTGGTGATTTGGTTCTTTTATGGGATAAAATGTGTGAACCCAAGGGTAGTCACAAGAAGTTTGATTCCTTGTGGAAAGGTCCATTCAAAATTATTCACTTATATGGAGATGACACATACTATTTTGCCTACATGGAGGGAACTCATCTCTTGATTCCTTATAATAGACAAAATATGAAGCTTTTTAAGTAGTAGAGATGGGTTCTTTTGGGTCCCTAATTAGCTTAGGATTTTGGTTATATTTGGTTTCTTATTCTTTGATTTCTTGTCCTTTACTTTTCACTTTTACTTTGTTTGTGTTATTTTATTTCTTACCTTTTTCTCATTATTGTGAAATGTTTTATCCAGAGTGACTCCATAACCCAACTGGCATGGAAACCAATATTTTTAAACTTAGAAATTACGGAGTCCATATTTATATTCATCAAATCTAGGTCCCTAGTCAGATCTAACTATTGTCCCTTAAATTTCATTATCATATGAAATTTATGGTACCCCATTCAAACTTTCTTAAAAAACAAGTGGATAGAGGAAAAATTTGGAAGAAGAGTGTTGTCAAAGACTTAGCCATTTTTTTATTCATTAGAGTCAAGTTTTTGAGACTATAATGGAATCATCAAAACCTAATTACAGTAGTGCAAATGTCAAAACCCAAATATTTTAGTGTAGATGTCAAAACTTGGTGGTTACATTGTATCCATTAGAACCTGATAGCTACACTACAATTATCAGACCCCAATGATTGTAACACATCCATCAGAGGCTAAAAATTGAGGTGCAACTATCTTACCCCACTTCTACCCTCATTCATGAGGGTCGAGCCATACATGTGTGGGGGTATCCTCAACCCTAACTATGTAATTAAGTCCTCCCTCTCACTTTACATCATTTAGAAATCAGATTTAGAGCTCTATGTTTGCGTTTCTTCGCTCTAGAGGATTTTTATATCTTTTATTGTCATTTGGAAATTATTTTTCATAGATTTTCTTCTAGTTTCTTCATCGTGAGTGCACCTAAGGTTTTTTAGGGTTTATTTTATAGGTGGTACATTTTCTTCCACTCATTTATTCATGTTTACTTAATCCCATCATTTTATATTTTTCACCTATATTAAGGATTCATTAGAGTTACCTAATTACATCACATCCTTGAAACTTTGACATTAGAGTTATCTCCCCTCCCTAAATTAGAGTTTATTAAGTATTTCATAACCCTAAAAATATGATGTCAGAGTTGTCCACCCCCCTTGCATCTAAGTTTATTGAATGCTTTGTAGTCCCCTACTTCTACATCCCAAAACCTTGATGCCAAAACTGCCTGACTATTATGTAGTATCCTCCTTCCACCTCTCTTTTGTCCATTTTCTTGTTCTCACTCACACCCTAGTTTCCTACTCCCTATTTTATTGTACCCATGATACTCAATAGATGTCTGGAAATCCTAAGAATAAATGAAAATAAAATTCTATCAAAATGAAGTCCACCTCCCCTCCCTTCAAGTTTCCTTTGTCTAATTTCAAGGGGTCACTTACCCCTCCAACATTGATTCTAATATAGACCAAATCACCAACACAGACTTGGGTCACATTAACATGGAGGACTTTTGAAAAAAGATAAATGCTTCTTTTAAAAATGATTGGATGCAAAGAATTTATGACAATGGCCTTCCTCAAGATGCCAGGTTTATAATTTTTTTACAATGCCCAAAGCTTGTCATAACCATGACAAGTTATTATGAAAAATATAAAAGGGAACTTCATACTCCTAGAGAAGGAGTCATCTTATGAATGAGACCCAAGTACATTAAATAAATGTTAAATATTCTAGATCATGAGGTCTTTATAGGAATCACTCCAAAGATAGCCCAAAAATTTCATTAATAAAATAAAGATGATTGTCTCAAGTCCTTGAATAAGCATTAACTTATTAAACCTAAACCATTAATATCTAAGGTTCTTAAGGTGATTTCCATACATGAGTTCAGGATTGAAATTAATGACATTATCACTTTCCTAAATAGGGTGGTAGGAAATCCCATAGTAAGGGATTGCAATGAATTAAAGTTTTAATATATCCATATTATTCATGATAATAAGTAATATATCCACGAGGTTGAGTTGATAAGTGATTAGATCCAAAATCAGTTGTGTGAGGTGATCACTACCCATAAATTATATATGATGTTGTATCTCATTTATGTGGTTACACAGAGAAGGTTATACAATGGATTGACTATAGTGGGCCTAATGTCTACCTCTCATATATATGGGTATTACCCCTAATTGATGATGAGAGAGGGAGAGAGAGAGAGTGCTAAACATTTCATAGAGTCAATGAAAATTTTCTTCGTTTCCTCATTCGAATCTTCAAGTCATAGCCTTATAATAAATATTTCTCAATTAATGCTACCACAACAATTTCAAGATGGGATGGTTGGTTTATATAATTTCCTAACTTTTCTTAAACCAGGGTGTGTAGGTGTGTTTTTCCCCATATATGCTTCCAAATTTTGTTGATGACAGACAAACACTCATGAAATTAATACAACTGATGGATACACATAAGTTATTGGTTTCAAAGCATAAGTTTATTACGATTCACTTTCCTATGACTATTGCAGGTAAACCTATGACACACTACATAAATTTAAATCCATTGAATCAGATATGGCACATGCCACGCTTTGACCATTTCACATTCAGCCCTAATTTGATATAAGAGGAGTAATAAAGGCCACTTTGAGAACTTAATTTAAACATGTTTTGTACTAACAAGATTTATGGAATGATTGTGATGATGAAAGAGAGGTCAGACTCCTTTATTATACCCACTTCATACTATAACAAGTTATTAAGTATAATATTATGGATATTCTTGAATACTTAGATATTGAATATGATGATGAAGTGGTGGATGAAAATTACTTTTCATAGGGCATAAATAAAAAAACCTCTCCCTAGGGTTGACTAGAGTCAATTAGAGATAATATCTTTGGAGATCTAAACTCAAGGAGTCTTTAAGATAACTTTGGTATGGCTCACAAGTAAAGGGGTAGATGTACAAAATACCAAAATTCCTCCATCTTTGAAAGTTATGGATATACTTCCTCTTAATACAATAAATAAAAAGGAAATGAAAGATCAAGTGGCCCTTTATAGCATTGTAGTAAATACTATTGTGATAGAAGAGACTGAGTAACCTCACCTCAACTTATAAAGAGGCATTTGAAGTTTAAATTCAATAAGTCAACTAATGAGAAGGGTCCTCCTAGGATATCAACTATGTTGAGTGAGACATGTGAAAATGTGGTTCATTCACAAGGGTTGATCAAGAACACCACAATAAAGTTTATGACCATAGATCCTCCATTATTGGACCTTAAGGGATCCCCCTCAGTATTAGTGGCTCCTCTCTCTTCTATTAAACTATAAGAGTATCCTCCTAAGGCAATATCCAAAGAGGCCATTAAATTTATTCCTTGAGAAGGAAAATATATCCTAGAGATAGCAAAAACTTTCTTCTAAAGTGATGGAACACTTACTTTTTATTCAAGAAGATGATCCAGACACTCAAAAATATTTGGAAATAGAAATCACACCTCCACCGTAGACATAATAAAAAATAGAGCCTATGGTAGATTAGGCTCTTTTTGTTAAAGAAAATCACTAATAGAATCATCATTATTTCAAGAGGAAATTGATACTAGAGCACCCTAATGGTTGAGTAGAATGGTAATAAAGAGGAAAAATATGGTTCCACCATTTGATATTGACTTGAACACTCTTATTCTCCCACATCCTCAGGCTAAAAATAAATCCAAAAAGGGTTATCATATTATTATGGATAAAAATGGTGAAAGGTATGTTGAGGTGACTGTCCCCCTCTAGAAAAGTTAAAAGATGAAATTACAGTTGTAAATTACCAAGTTTCACATGTTCGCCTTGGTAAAGCCACTCACAAAGTTTGAAAGAAGTGTAGATGGACATTGGTTACTTGATCGACAAATTCAATCATGATAAAGCAACAAAAGATCAATTTAAGGATAAATTCAAGCAATTGATGTCAGTAATACATAGACTAGTCAAAATACATCAGCTAGTCAACCCAACTCAACCTTAACTTTAAGACTATACTCTAGATACTTAAAATCTCCAAACAACTGAGAAAATATAAAATATGGGGAGAACCACTAAAGAATGGTCAGAAAAAATTCTTGAAAAAGGTAATAAAATAATAGCCTCAGTTGTTGAAGTTTATTTCATGATCATAGAAGAAAATAAATATGCCTATAAGAAAGAGGTTGAATACAAAGATGAGTTAGATAAATTTAAAAATTAGGTACCATGGTTGTAAACCCTAGCAAGAGAAGATTAGGGTACTTTAATTGATTAGGGATTCTTGACTAAGGAGGACTTAGGAGAGCAAGTCAAGTTTTTGGGGCTTCTAAGGTACAAAATCAAAACTATACAAGAATCCTTACATAAGTTTAAAGAATCAAGAATCTTGGCAACAAACCCTGCTTGTGATATATGTGAGGTAATTGAAAAACTCCCATGTTCATTCTTTAAAAATGAAATGAAATTAATTCCTATAGGAGATATATAGGGAACATTCAATCAATTGCTTGATCAAGAAACCAACCATGCTTCGTATTTTAGTTATAAATTAATTTAGAGATTTGTTTCTGCATTTATAGAATTCATTTGATGAATTAGACAAAGATTTGAAGAAATTTAAAATAATTCCCTAGTAAATGATAAATATATAAGTAGAGGCTAATATTCCTTATCAACATTTTGAAGGTCTAGATCATGATAAGGTGGAGAACATATATTAGAAGTTTGAAGCAACAATAGGCCATGTAGTCAAAAATCCTCACAGTGGATGATGAAGTATGAGTGATAGAGAGGACACCCTAATTTGTAGCTTAGAAGTGCTTATTATCATAATCTTCTTCACAATTTGAGAGTTGCATTTTGGTTCAAATGCTTTTGCAATTTTGTATGTTGTTTGAAAAAGTCAACATACCCCTTAAAATATGCAACCAATTCTCTCTTTAGAATTTATTATCTATTTTTAAAGGATAAAATTTCCTACAAATAAGAGGCTTGCATGCCTCTCAAAGGGATATCAATCTTTGTAATTTTTAGAAGAAGATAAATTTGGAAAGAAGAGAAGAGGAAAAGAATTTTGTGTTTTTTTAGGAAATCAATAAATCTAAGTTGTTGGAAGACTTTGTGTTTGGCCTTAGTCGTGTATGAATGTTCTTATGCTTATTTATTCATATTGTTGTTTTCTTTACTCTCTTCCTAATAAAAGTCTTAGCTTATAGTAACTTTATATTGAGTTAATGGATGTAATACATATGTGAAATCTATTTTTGATCACTTATTTGCATTCTTTCTTATCCTCCCTCATCGTTAATCTTTTCTATTCTCTTGAATTCACTCTCCTTATCATACTTCCTTTCCTATATATATATATGAAAACTCCCAAAATAATTTAGTATTTATATTTATGAATATGTTATGTTTGTGTTTTTCTTTTATTTCAAATAAAGGTAGCTTTGCCTACAAATAGAAGAGGGACTTTGTCCCATTATATTGTTGACTGTGGCATATGCGTTGAAGTGTTATACACTTTTTTCAACCAACAATATAAAAAATCGATGGGTTTTTATTGCAGTTTTAAAAAAAGGAGATTTTTTATATATAATCTCTTCTTAGTTTATATTTTATTGTCTTTAGCGACTTGAGGTTTCAAAAACTTTACTTTAATTTTTTTTTGGGATTATACGCAAATCTACAAATATCTTTGTTGATGATAACCTTATAATCTTCGACCTTATCGTATAGATAAATTAAGAAACTAAAATCTTTATAGTAATGTTCCAAATTTAAAAAAAAACATAATTTTTTTTAATGACGAAGATTTCTTTCTAATATTCTTCATATGTTATGTGTGCATTCGGTGCCCTAAAATTTTATTTTGCATAAAAATTCAAAAAAACCCTTTTAAGTTTTTCCTTACCTTCTACGAAATTATCACTTATGGAACTTCAATTTTCTTTGTCTACGACCATTTTTACCATTTATTTTCTATTAATTTCTTATGCTACCTCTTACTCCTCGATATTGTTCTTCATGACATGCATTAATATGCCTTTTTGCAAAGGACTATATGTTGATGGAAAACCCCCAAAGTTATGGAAAATAATGGGAATTGATGTAGGTGGTAGCTTAGATGTAGATTTTTATGTCTTTAAGGTTATATAAGGTGTTTCATATAGTATTTTTTTATGAATGCATAAGATAATTTCCTATGTTTGCTGATTGGGATGTTGGGGTTGACACAAACTTTCTTAGTGAGACATATTGGCTTAGCATATCATGCATGTGAATTTTTTTTTTTTTTTAAAGAAATGTAATTTTAGTAAATGCCATTACATGAAGGTTTATTTTATTTTTTAAATTTCAATAAACTTTTGGTTTGATAGTTTTTTTAAAAATTTTAATTAAAAAAAATTATTTGTTTGAGAAGGTATTTACTTTATCAAAGTTGTTAGGTATTTACCTCAATCTCATTTATTTTCTTGAGGTATTAATAAACATGTAAAAATGGTCTTATAATATTATTTAGTATTTAATTATATTAATTTAATATATTTAGAATTTGTTAATCAATTTAAGTGAAATTAAGAAAATGGATTCACTTATAACTTTTAATTTTTAATTAATTTTTACTTATCCTTATCTTATTTCAAATGCACTTGTATTCCTTAATTTAATGTCATCTACAGATTAATCTATAGAAATCCATTTACCATCCGTATGAATGGAATAAAACATTTGTACAAGAATGTGTGTTAACATTCATTTATAAGTGTATGATGTTTTGAAGTCTCTATTGGTCTTATTGAAAGAGGCCCTTGAATACATTGGATAAAGGATATCCATCTATTGACATCATGTTTAATTCGACTAAAAAATAACTCTAAAATATAATCTATTAGTCTCATTTAGAGAGGCCCTAGAATACATGGGCTAACGGGTCTCCATCCATTGACATCATTTTTAATTTGATTGAGAAATGACCCTTGAATATAATTTATGATAAAATTGATGTTGCTTTGAGAATAAAAATATAGAATGAACATGATATACCATTATATCTTTCTTTGAATATGACATTTAATTTTCCAAATATTTATATTTTTTTTGAAAGAACTAATAGAATAGCTAATCAATTTACATGTGTGACGATTTTACCATAGTTCAGCTTATAGAATTATGCCTAAAATCTAGAATTCACAAGAATATTATAGTAATTTTTAGGGGTCCATTATTCAAATTATCCCTAATAGATATATGGGGTTGGAGGAAAATTAAGGTAGGTCGTCTCTCAAACTGACACCATTGATGCACTAAACTAGGGCATTTCCATAAAACATCTAACTCTTAATCATTTCTCTAATTGTATCCTCTATAATATGAATACAAAACTCGACTTGTATAATAGATGGTGGAAAATATATAACATATAGTGGGTGACACTTGAATAAATAAATTTGACTTCCAAGTGATGGGTATGGGCATGGGCATGGGTATTTACATTGATGCACTCTTGTTATGACATTTATGTTACAAAATATCCATACTTGTGTTTGATCCGTATGTGTGTGTGTGTGTATATATATATATATATATATATATATATATATATATATATATATGAAATGTATATATTCGATTGAGGGTCCTCGATCAAAATCTAAGAAATCTATAAGTAGTCCCATACATGACCTTAACATTTATTAATTGAGTGCATCAATGTTGCTTGACCATTATTTATTTAATGTTGTTTATTTATACATCTAGGTATTGGATCAACTTCCTCGATATATGATATTGCTATAGAAATTCCTTCCATTTTATGGTCAATAAATTGCATTTGGGTTCAAACTGAGAGAAATACTATATGTAGCAGACAAAAGGGGGATGAGAAGGTTAAGTTAAATCTTCTTTAACAATCACCATTATATTTTTCATTCTTGTCTGAATCCACATCGTAATGTTATGTTATGTCATTGTTAATTTAATCGATGAATGATAATTCAAATAATAAAGTAGATGGACTTACTCCTTTCTCATCTAATTTAAATCTCAATAAACACTTGTTATTGTATTAACTTCTCAACATAATTATTCACCCATAAATATCAAAGGAAACTAAGAGATAATATGTTTGATATTTCTAATTTACCATAACATACCATATTTATATCCACATATTTAATATATAGATATGTCCACATCTATATAGATACGTAGATAGATGAGGTTGGGGTGTTGGGGGAAACAAATGTTGGGGTAGGGACAAGGTTGATAAACTATATTTTTTATTGATGTTGCACTTGATTGAATTCAAGGAATCTTTTGAGTTTCACCCTTGATGCACTCGATTGAGGAATTTCCATCATCTATAATTTGTTGAGGGTATTATAGCTCCCAACGGTGGGAGAAGAAAGGGTTAAATTAAAGACTTTTGAAAAATCACTATTCCATTTTTGTCTCTTCTTCGACTCTACATAATTATATTATGATCAATTTAGGTGATAAAAAATAATTCAAATAATAAAGTGGATAACATCTAAATTTAAATCTCAATAAATATTGGTTAATGTATTAATTTGTTAGCAAAACATTTCATCCACAAATGTTAACGGGAGTTATGAGATGTAATACATTTGATGTCTATTTTTTATTTGAGTAAAGATGAGGTTTTTTATGTGACCCCACAACCCAAAATAAGACACATGAACAATAAACCAAAAATAAAAACAAAGACAACAACCAACCATTTATCCAACAAATAGACCAGGCCACAACCAACAAAAAAACTACATCAGAACCATTAGCCATAAATCATCCAACCAACAATAAACAATTGGCCTTCAACCAAAAATTAGTCTTTAATTAGAAAAAAGGTGGCTATAGAGAAACAAAGAATTGTTTTTAAAAAAAACTAACAAAAAAATAAGGTTGCTAATAGAACAACATACCCCCAAAAGGCTAATACAATTTACTAATGGGCGAGACCAACTTCCTTCCCCATCCATTGAGTGTTATCTTTCACCATTTCTTCTACTTCTGATCTCAACCTTTTGGTGTTTTATCTCTATCATTTATATTTTAATCACCAAATCCAAAATAACCTATAGGTCTCATCATCAAAAGAGGATAAGGGGAATCAAATGTCTCCACTAGTATTAGAGGGATTGAATCCACAACATGATCAGGCACTGTCCTCAAAAGGACCTCCCTCATAGGGGAGGAAATAAGATTCCTAGATGAAGAGAGAGAGGGAGGACTAGGTGGAAGGAATAATTTACCTTGATTGCACCAAATGAAATAATCCAAATCCCCTTCTTTCTTCCTCTAAATTAGATGAGAAAGGGAATGTGAAAGCTAAAATACCTTAGAGGAACACCCAACAATACAATCCCTGAGAAGATTCATTGGAAGCATCTAAAAGGGAGACATTCAAAGTTGATAAATTGATTCCATGAACCCTGAGAAGAGTGAAAGATAAAAAAATAGGGGAGAGGTTTGGAAAGATCAATAACAACACATGCTCTTACAAATATGCTTCCCACAAAAATTTTACCCAGTTTCACAAAGGAGCCTGCCAGATTGAGTAATAGCTTAATGTGTTCCTCTTTCCTAAAAATAAGTAGGATATTATATATTTTGATCCAAATGGGAAAAAATAAAAATTCCACCTTAGCTGGATCAAAGAAGGGTGACTAAGGGAAAAAAATAATCCAAACTTACCAAAGAACCAAGGTCTTAAAAACCAAACAAAACCCTGATTAAAGGCATTTTAGAAGACAATTTGGAAAAAAAACCCCACTAAACAACAAGAAACAAAGAATAGAAAAAGTGCTCCAAACTGACATGGCCCATTTGATAAGTTCAAAATGTGAAAAGGGAGAGCCCACACACTTACCAAATAAACATCTACACCCAATATTTGAAATCTGAATCTGTAACCTAAATATCATAGTCCAAAATATCCAACTCTAAAATCTCTTTTAAGAAAGAAATAGGGATGTTATGAAACAAAAATTTATGAGGAAGAAATGACAAAACATAGATAAGAGGTGCATGAAAATCAGGTTCCACTCAACCCATAGAGGGACAAAAGAACTAGAAAAAAGTTAGGATTTGCAAAAAAATGCCACATTCATGACATAGAGTCCCAACATTCTTACATTCCTAAAAAATCTATTTTCACTGAGTTATTCACATTAGTGGCATATTTACCATGATATACCAATTTTCCATCCACATATTTAATTAAGCTGGAGGCTTATATGGTGAGGCGAAGCCCCTAGATTCATCTCACAAAGAGACAAAAAATAGATGTTATTTTACCTATTCAAACATTGACATGTTTCATGGTTTGTGATGTTGTTCAAGGATGACAAAGAGATATTTGTGAATTTTAGCATCATCTATGTTGGTGATGATTGTTTCAACAAAAATGATAGAGGAAGAGAGGAATTTGATGATTATGTCAAGGTGATCTAAGTTGGGGGATTTTTTGGTGGAAGAAGAAATGTGGGAGGCAATTTGAGGCATAAAAAGGGGGATTTTAGAGCCATGGGCTTTGTCATTATATCATAAATATTTAGCTTGACTTCCATGACAAACTACATTGGAATTAGAATGCACAAATGGAGGAAATGAAACTTTTCACACATTTTTCAAAGGCAAAACAAAGAATATGAAGGGGGCTACTTCACCACTTGATATATGCCATAAAGAGTTACAGGGTTTGAATCTACATGGGCGATGAAGAAGAGTCTAAAATGAACAAAGGATATAACATCAATAACAACAATACAAGCAAAGGAGGATCTAATAGTAACAATGATAATAAGGCTAGGTCCTGCAATGGTTGTTTATATTATTCATAATAGTTGATGGCTAAACACCGTAATCTACTTTGCATTGGATTTGGTAGTAATTTACACTAAAGTACAACAATTTTAATTATTATCCTTCAAATACACCTAAATTAGGATAAATTTTCTTTCGTTTTATTATTTTCTAGATCTCACTTCAATTCTATTGAATTTTGAGGTACTTTAAATGTCTATATTGTTCTTCATGCATGGTGGTGGTGTGGACATGTGAGGATCAATATAAAGTGTGAAGGTAGCTAAGTTGTCAAGTCTCATTACAGTCAGCCATTATAATTGATGAGATGATACATTTGTTATTATTACAGTGAGTAAGGAGATGAAATGAAATAAGTTCAGACAATTTCCTTTTTATTCTCCTCTTTAAACTTATAATGCAATCTCTATAATATGGGTTGAATTTTTCCACAATAACTACTAATAAACTAAGTAGTAGAGCATGGAAAGATAAATGCTATAGAATTTATTGTTTTGAATATACATTTATTGAAAGAATGTTGAAGCTGTAAAAGGGTCATGTTGAATCTCTCTGGTCTGATTTTGTATTTTGTATAATGGTAATTCAAAAAAAATTGACATTATTGATTTGAATAGGGTTTGTATTGTTTCTAATTTTTATATTTCTTCTAAATTTTATTTATTTTATTTTGTGTCATGGCTACCCTTCCATTTCCTTCATTATGT